>JAUMJK010000395.1:1202500-1576565 GCA_033558105.1 Coccyzus lansbergi
TGTCTTTGAACATTTGGCTCTCTTCTGAAATGTTCAGCTGTGGAAAGTCAGTGAAGTTGACAATTACATAATATTTTGTAGGTATTGAGTTGTGGTTTTTTTGTTTTCTGTCCCACTCTGAACTGCGATGTTACAGTTTGGTCAGAATTGAGAAATTGTGGAAGTGATGAATTTGCATCACTAATGTCACCGTAGTATTATCGGGTTACGCTGCATGACGCTGCTGAGTTTCACCATGAAAATTTTCAAAGCAGTGCCCTGAGGTTTACAAGATGGACTTTATCAATAGCAATAAGCTTTACTATATTTATTGTGAGGAATAAATTGAACACTAGAACATATGTTGACTGAAACCAAATGTTGTATGACAGTTTTAAGCCATTCTTATATATAGAAGAGGCATTAGGGCTATCTGCATACACAGCAAAGGAACTCTGAGGATTTCACATTTTAAAGGTTCCAGAAATAAACTTAGAAGTTGGGAAAAGAAAAAGACTTTTATTTCACTCTCTACATCTTTGTTCATTGCTCTACAAAACCCTAACAGAATATCAGTACTACAGGCTTCTGATGCCAGCATTTGTCACTAGCCTTGTATTGTAACTCTCTCTTATGGAAAATTTAATGTTGGAAGCTTATCTATGTTCTCAGCAGGAGAATCTGAAGTATATATATGAAGTCTTGTAATGAAAAGCAGTGGGAGAAAGCTACAGTCCTCATAAATACCCACCTCAGAAGGTGCCGGCTGCCGTTCCTGCATCTTCCTTGTTGTTTTGCACTGTTGGTGTCCCCTGAAGCACAAGGCCCTGATGGGTGTGTGCTCACTGAGACCTTATGCACAGAGGTTAATAGAGCTGTCAAGCGTCTCTGCTGTAGCAACAGAAAACATTCACTAGCTAAATTGTCACCTTGTTCACCGAAGGGTGGGGAGAATTTTGTCCAGAGGTTATAGGACCATCAGGTGTAAATCGGCATGGTCTCCAAATTTTGTCTCATCAAGAATTTTCTGGTCCATGATGGTGACCTTGCTTTAAAAAGGGGCATTTGTTGCAGCAGTACTTACTGACCTCTTAATAATGAGACCTGGGCTACCTATTTTGTCAGTAAACAGATTTTTTAAGAGACTTGTGTAATAATTTCAAAATCTTGTGATGGAAACAACCTGTTGAAGGATGACTTCCGTATGAGATTACCTGGTAGTTCCACTTAATTTTGTTCTTCCCTTATTTCTGGGATTTGCAGTGCCTCAATTGCACACCTACCAGTTAGAAGCTCAACAGCTTTTGTCTTTCCCGGAGCAGCTGTGATTTCAGTTTTGAGCTATCAAAACAGGTGATGGCAGCTGAAAGAAAAAAAATTTCCACAGTTCCAGTTATTTCATCCCAAGAAGGTAGAGTCCTAAATTCGACAGGAGCTTGACGTGATCTTTGACACTGTTCCTAGCAGCAGAATTAGAGATTCCAAATGCAAACTGATTGTGGTGTTGTCCTTTTGCTGCTGCCCCAAAAAACAAGATATTCTCTTGTTGCTCCTTGCTGTGCCAACTCACTGTTGGTGCAACTCAGGCAGCCTAGTGGCATTCCTCATCGTATCCTACAGCACCCCTAGATCTTCTTCAAACGGGTTGCTGCTCCACAGAACATCTTTCTATTTGCGTATGTCTTAACCTGGTAGCAACAAAATACCATTTTTTCCCCCTCCACACATCTCTCTTGTAACATTGAGCATTCTCATATGTTGTTTGAGTAATCTCATGTTTGCACTCCTGCTTTTCCTTAGGGAGATTGTTTAAAATGTGTTCCCAAAGACAGCCAGATGGAAAGGAAGTTAAGAAGAAACCATCATGGATCGCAAGTTCAACTGTGCACAAGATACAGATGAACGTGTAATTATCCACACATTTTTTTGTGCCTCCAGCCAGTCCATATCTGCTCCATTTAATTCCAGAGTTAATTGCTTGTCCTCAAGCTATACTTCACGATCCCCTATCCAGATGACCACTAGTTTATTTGGCTCTTTGTGTTGGGAGGTGGGAATACTATCTGCAGATGGAGATAAGGCCTGAAGTGTGACACGTACTTGAGTGAGGTTTGTTAGTAGCGGGCTTCAGAGAAACAACGGTAGGCAACTCTCTAGCTTCTGAGGAGATCTAGAGATGTGTGGAAACTGAGAGGAAAGACAATTGACCTGTTGCTCTGTACATGGAGGTTAACAAAGCTCACTTTGGACTTGCAGGGTTGCTTGTCCAGTCGGTTCGTGATGCTTATCCCTTGCTGGTGCTGCAGTGACTTGGAAGAGGAATAGGTCCCAAGAGCACTGGCATCTCCTTATAACTTCACATCAGTCTTATGACAGCAGATGGAAAAATTTAAACACCTTACTGGAAAGAAATCACTGAATGCTTATTCCTGTCGTTGAAATGGCTCGATTCCCCACTTTGAAATAGGTGTGCAGAGCTGAACAGCTGTGTGTTCACTCACTTGTTGCAGCCTGCACTGCTCAGCTGTTGGCAGGGGGTTGGGACAGTCCTCTGGTGGCTGTCTTGGTGCAAGGTGTGTGGGATGCAAGTGGCTTCTCAAAGGTGTTGCATGAATATGGGCTGTGTGACAGCTGCTGGAAGGTGCCTTCAATTGCATCTGATCTTGCTGGGCTTCATTGCACTTGTATAAATAACAAAATCATTGCATCGGGTTTTATACACAGTAGGGCTGATACTGGCAGTAGTACCTTGTTAAAATGAAGGACTGTCTGTCTTATTACAGATAATACGAGACCAACCTGCATTTTCTACTTTCTGACAATAAACTACGCCAGATAAAGTCCAGTGAGAGTTATGTGCAAGTTCAGTCACTTTAATGCAGTTTTTCAAGAATTGCTATGCTTAAGAGATTTTCTGTTAGTGGGGGAAGAGGAGAATTCAGTGTGTGCTTGTTTTTTTAAGTTGTACGATAATGGAATAGTTGTTTCAAAGGATAAACATGCCAAGGACAGAAACAAGAAATTATGAAATCTGTCTGCAAAAGAACAGTCATCAGCGTGATTTGCATTGACGATATCTTTAAAATAACTACCGTGGTTTTTGTTTGTGCACATCCTGTTGGTATGAAGTTTGCTTTATCCATCTTTATGGCACAGATGTCTCTTTCTGTATCTAAATTAATTGTGGAGGCTGAAATATCAGGGAGATGAATATAGTATGCTGCAGGTAGTAAATTTTGGCTGCAAGCTTGTAGATGTTCAGAGTGATGTACTTCAGTGACGGCATCACCTTCTCCAAAAATGAGAGAAAATTCTTGAGGCTGTTGATGTGACTGTTAAACAGAAAATGAAAAGAAATATTAGGTGTCCAAATCCTCACAATGTTAACTGAATAATTACTTTAGTCACACCCAAATTCGGGTATCTAATCTGGGAGCCTCAAGGCCACAAACAATTGCCAGACCTTTTGCAGGATGATTCAAAGCTCTGAACTTAGAGATTGTTTCTCGCTTGTGAGTAATTGAGATTCCTGACTTGGATGCTTAAATTAGACACCTAAATTGAATTGATTTGCCACCTGTTCTCTCTACTTGCCTTTTGCATCTTTGAAAACACTGTTTCCTTCTTTTTTTTTTTTTTCTTTTTGAAATTTATCCTGCACTGGTTAGGGATATTAGATAGGGATATTGGATTCAAGTGATGGAAGATATGCCTAAGGAAACTGAAGATGGAAACACTTTCCTCATTATTGAAAAATCACCTCTTGTTTCCACTTTGAACCTTGGCAGATCTGGCTTTCATTTCCAGATACTGCAAGTCTGCTAGATGAAGGAGCTCTGTAGTACGAAATGTGTTATACTTGTGCAGGAATTAATTAACTGTAATTAGGCACCTTCTTCAGTTATTCTCAAATTAAATAGCCTCTATTCCTTTACTTTTTCATGCATTTTGTTCAGCTTCTGATTAATAACAGAGTGTGTTAATGCTATGAATCTGTTCCAGCTTTAGTGTATTTTGAGTACTGGAGTTGTGCAGTTGTGATGTACCTAGAAGGTGACAGAGGGGTGGGGGAAGTTTTCAGCATGGGATCTGGCTCTCAGCATTACCTACAGCTGTCATGGGTCAAGAGGGACTGGGGGTCTATGGGAATAGACTTTCTAGTGCACAATCTGTGTGGGATGTCCAAAGAACTCTCCAGTGCTGTGAGGTCAGTGATTGCAGGCAGCCAGTAAAGAAGATAATGCAGCATCTGTCCCAGTGTAAACAAGCAGAGGGAGATCATCTGTCATTTTTTTTTGTACTGGCAGTGGCATCGAGGCACTTTCCAGAGAGAAGATGATACATAGAAAGGCCTTATGAGGAGCTGAGAGAGCTGGGGGTGTTTAGCCTGGAGAAGAGGAGGCTGAGAGGAGACCTCATTGCTCTCTACAACTACCTGAAAGGAGGTTGTGGAGAGGAGGGAGCTGGGCTCTTCTCCCAAGGGACAGGAAACAGGACAAGAGGAAATGGCTTCAAGCTCCACCAGGGGAGATTTAGGCTAGAGATTAGGAAGAAAAAAAATTCACAGAAAGGGTCATTGGGCACTGGAACAGGCTGCTTAGGGAGGCGGTTGATTCACCTTCCCTGGAGATGTTTAAGGGACGGGTGGATGAGGTCCTGAGGGGCATGGTTTAGTGTTTGATAGGAATGGTTGGACTCAATGATCCGGTGGGTCTCTTCCAACCTGGTGATTCTATGATATTAGTTGGTTTCTGGTTGGTTTTTTGTTGTTGTTGTCAGATTGGATTGTAGGTTTTTTTTTTTTTTACATGGGAAATAACAGCTTTTTTTCTTAAGGCTCGTGTTGTGGTGGTTTGTTTCTGTTTGTTTGTTTTCTATTGTTGTTGCTGTTTTCATCTGTAATAACAGCAGTTTATGTAGTTGCTTGTGATTTGTATTACCACCGAGAGGTCATTTATTTCTAGACGAGTGGTGTGTAAGGTCATGCATTGAACGGCTCATAAAGATTTGTCCAGTAAGCCAGGAGCTCTGCAGTAAAAAGCAAGAGAGGAGTAAAAGATGTATTAGCTAGTCGGTGACTGCTGTCTAAATGAAGCTGTGGAAGGTCAGAGGCAGGAAGCCGATCAGATGAAGCTTTTCTGTTGATGACTGTGGAAATATTACTGGTGATATCTCCACTGGAGTATTGCTGGTATTTATAGTGACTCTTCCTTGAGAAAGATAAACCTAAACTGGGCCAGGACCACAGAAAAGTTGGTGGCATGATGAAAGCCCTGGAAAAGGAGCCCTGACAGGAGATGAGTAAAGGAAAATGAAAGCTGAAAAGAATCCTGATCGCTAATTAAAAATGTACTGGAGGGGAGTACAAATGAGGAATAGAGAAGTAAATAAGTTAGAGTACTGGAGCAAGAATAAAAGATACACTTTGGCTATGACTCAATTTGGACTAGAAATTAGAAGGACTATAATTAGCAGAGGAACATTCTTCAAAGAGTGGCTAATGGGGTGTAGTTTATGGGAGGGCCAAGGGAGATGATGGCCCTTAGGAATGCCATGGCCCTGGAAGGCTTTGACAGTTCTTAATAACATAGTTGTTAATATACCTTCCAACCAGCAAGTTTGTGTGAGTTTGTTTTTTAAGAAACAAAACAAGAGTTCACAGCCCACTGTTCCTGACTGTGTGGCTCACCTCTATGGGTTGTGGGTTTTTTTGTCAAGCCACAAAGGCCAGAGTGGTTTTGCTGTGTTCAGCTGTGAGATTTAGTGATGATGCTGGTTTTGACTTGCTAACTGGAGAGAACCAGACAGGTGCAGCTTCTCTGCCCCAGTTTACTTCTGCAGCCTGAGCTGTAATCCCAATGTAGGAATACATTTCTGGCTATCCCATTCCTGATAAGAATTGAGCTGCCCTTCTGTTAGCAAAGGCAACGGGTCCTTTTCTGTCACATTCATTTATTTTGAGTGGAGATAGTGAAATCCCAGTCTGCTTTTGTGTTTTCATGGGACTGGCTGAGAGCGCTGTCGTGTTCAGGGGAAGAAGGCTTAGATAAAGCAGCTGCATCTGAGTTCCCATTCTGGAATTCTGGATTCTTCCATGTACAGTGTGTTCTGTCCTCTGGGGTTAAGACACTCTGTAAGGAGGCAAAATCAAGATTCCTAAGCAGGCTGCAATTCAAACAGTTTCTCAGTTTCCTGCCTTTTTGGTTCCTCCCAAAAGGATAAGGTGGCATGGAACAAGGCATGTGAAACCTGATTTGCATTTCCATTAAAAACAGATAAAAACAGAAGTGAAAGTTAATATGCAGCTCTTCAATGGAGCTGACAGCATCACCATTAGGATCACAGAAAATAAAGGTCAACACAGAAAATTTTTGGATGTCAAATCAGTGGAAGACTGATTGCAGAAGATGACCAGTCATCCTCAGGTTTTGCTTTCTGAATGTATATCAATTCATGCAGTTTCCCAGCATTTATTTTAACGATGCACTTTTTTTAAAACTTTCTTTAAAAACAAACAAACAAACAAACCCTGAATTAGGCCAGAAATACTGTGCATTCCTTTCCAGAGGTTTTTGCTAAGTGTGTTTGGTGTTCAGTGAATAATAATGATTAATAATAGGAAATTAAATTCAAGAGTTCTCTGGGTTTTGGTTTTTGTTTAATTAACCCTGAGAATTAGCTCCCTGTGTTACCGCATTCTCAAACAGGGTGAGTGAGGAGCACAGGTAGTGTTAGTACTAATGTGGTACAAGCAGCTTAGAACAAGTTTTGATGGCTCTTTAGCATTTTGGATCAGTAATACTTTTTTGGCAGCATCAGATGTGGGGAATGCATAATCTTTCTGAGCAGCCAATTAAAGTAATGACTTGGATGGCAGGTTCCTCTCCTTTTTCCTCCTGTGTATGGCTGTACCTTTCCTATCAAAGAAGTTCCATCTTAATTGGCAATCCCCCCTGCATCTGCTCACTCCATCACCCCCTACAGAGAGGCACAGTGCTTAATTAAAAGGGAGTTTGTGTTTGTTTATCTCTGGAATTTCACTGGTGCTTTTGTAGATGTTTCAAGGGCAGATGAGTTTATATAGACTGTGCTAAGTAATTAATCCTGTAATATTATTACTTCAGGAAAAAAAAAAGAAAAAGCTGAATTCAATGGAGATGATAAGAAGACCCAAAACTGTAAAACTTGGTACGTGCATTGGAAAGAGGAGTGTGGTGAGACACATCAGAGGAGTCAGCCTTCCTAGGTGGATGATGTGACCACTGTGAGAAATGGCGGTTTTGCTACACCATTCCTCTGATGTGCCTCTTGCTGCCTGCTCCTGAAAGTAGCAAGGTTGATCTACCTCCAGAGAAATTTTACTCTGTGGTCACCGCAATCAGCCTTTACATGAGGGAACACTTAATAGCTGTGAACCAAGTCAGCAACCTATTACTTCTAAGCCTATAGTTTTATAACTCAGCGGGTCTCCAGCGCTTTAGAATCATCTTTACCTCTCTGAATTACTTGCAGAGGACTTACACGCTCTTGTCATCAAAATTTTAATTAAAATCACTGCTGAGGTATGATGGGATCCCCTGAGACAGATGTGAACTTCTTCATATGACTTCAGAGACCATCGGTCTGGAAAATATTTCTCTTCATTTTAAGAGAAAATGAATGAATGAGGTTGTCAGGAGCAGCATTTTCTCAATACTATAGCTTTTTTGCTACTTCATATCCTTCCTCTTGTTCTACCTGAAGGAAGGCACATTGCCAGGGATCTACTGTCTGGCCTTTGGAACTACTTAGAGCACAGTCCTCCTGCCAGGGTCTTGCTAGGATTACAGTGATCTAGAGCTGGAAAATCTGCTGCTGCTGTACCTGTCTATTCTTAGGCTAGATTCTGCTGAGGGGTTCAGTATCTACCACAGAAGATGTTTTATAGCTTCAGCAATTTGTGAAGCTGAAGGGTGGTTAGTGTTTCACACCACTGGGCTTTAGAAGATATTTAAAATCAGATGGTAAAATATCCTGAGTTGGATTTCTTTCTCTCTTTATTCCAGTCCAAGCTTTAACCAAAAGACTGCTTAAAATAGTTGCTTATTTTCCAAGGCTGAAATAAGTGTAGTGTAAGCACAGTTCTGATTAGTTACACATACGTATTTAATGTACCCAGAAGGGACAATGTCGTAATTTCTTACATGCAACAATGCTAATGCCTCGTGATAAGAACTGTGCTATGTAAATGGGTAAGGAGCAGTAGTGCATGGCTGTGACTGCTATGACATTGTTTGAAATACGTGCAATGTTGGACATTTAATCTTAAAAGAAAGCAGTCGAATACCTGGGGTTGATTCTGTGATGTGCTCTTGCATCTCTTTGCTAGGTGCTTGGTACAAAATGAGTATGTTTTAGTCCCTTCTGGTCTTGGGCAATGCTGAACTATGAACACAACACGCTCAAAGGATTAAAAAAAAAAGTGAATTGCATTTATGCTAGTGGTAGGAACTAGAAATAACACTGCTGGATAGAGTATTTATCCTACCTCCATTGGCTCATTAAATGTGATAAACTTAGCAAAGAAGGTTACTCTCTGGCTTTCCCTCAAGTTCAGAGTGATCTGGTTAAAGAGGTCCTGTGATAATTTGTCTGATGCGTGGCTGGAGCAGGGATTGGAACATGCACTAGAAAGTCTTTAGATATGCTGTACTCTAAGCTGCACTTCTGCTCCCCTGAGCCAGAGACTTTAATGTCATGTCTAGTGTAGTTAGTGCAGAGGCAAATCTGTCTGTTGATGTGCTCACTTGGGTGGCAGGGGAGGAATTCAGGAACCAAAAGATTAATTGCCTGAAATCTGGTGGTATTTTTAATTCACATTTTTGTTTGTCTGACTTCTGGGATTTGGGAGGAAAGGGTGTAAAGAGAAGGCCTTCTGGAAGGGCAGTACATTGAACAATAGGATTTTCTGTGCACTCCGCTTTTCGGTTTCATTAGGAAACATTAGACTCACAAAGATGACCAGTGAAATTGTCTTCACAAAGATTTCTGCAAGGAAATAAAAATAAATTAGTAGGGAAGAGTGACTGGAAATATTTGACCAATTACCAGCTTCCCCAGCCTCCTTTCTTAATTTTCTCAGAAGTTAGTGAGGGGGTGGGGGTGCAGTGAGGAGGAGGAACAACAGACCTTCATCAGAATAATGCATGGAAGAACAAGGTTGCTATTAAAAGCCAAATAATGACTTGTATCAGTTTATGCAGATTTGCACTGCTGGGTTACTCTGTGCCTGGCACTTGGCAAAGCACAGATAACATTTAAATCAGGCAGTAAGTGTAATTAAGTACTACCCTTCAGCACATCTCTCCTTTTAAGACATTTTTATACACCATGATTTAGAACATGACAATTGGGTGAGATTAAAGCAGCAAATTGTGCCTATAAAACAAGCCCTGAGAATAGCAAGGGACTGTAAAATTTTATAAAGGGGAATACAGCACATGCCTCCAATCCGATAAAACTTTTGTGAGCTGGGAGATTAACTATGAAATACAAATAAGATGATACAGTATGCGTAGCATTCAGATATTAAATGGCTTGTTATTGTAACAACTTATTTCCTCTACCCAGAAGATTTCTGACTTACCTTTCCAGAAAATCTCACTATGTGAATGATTCATTAACTGCTGGAGGTGTGGAGAGAAGATAGGAAGTCAGGCAGCAGTGATGGCCCTTTAAAGAAAGCAATAGCATAGATGTAGTGAGAAAGATCATCTGTGCTGAAACACATGCAGTCAAGCTTGTGATTGGTTTCTTCCCCAGCTTCAGGCAAGTTGTATTTGCAAAAGGGAAAAAAATTCTTACCTTATTTCAAATCCTTAATAAGATTCATTGGGAGGTTTTCTTGGGAAACAAAAAGTGCTGCTTTATGTGAGAAGTCTAAAATGTTGTCTTCTGTGGGGCTTGAGTGTTTGGCTGATTGGTTTCTGCTGCACTGTGAATGCACCCGAGCATCTTCAGCAGCAGCACTTAGCACACCTTAAGTGAAAGGCTCCGAGACTTTTAAAACCCTCAAAATTTGTGTGCAGATCTCAAACATCGTGGGCCACATGTCACCTCAACAAAGAACACTGAAGATGTTGTCATTGATAGAGGCTGAAAGGTAGAAACTCCCTTGGTATCAGTTGTCTGGTGTAGCTTTTGATTTTCATGAGCTGTTGCCCATGTGTTATGGTATTGCCTTTCACAGTCTTAATGATCTTATAGGTATAATATATTCTTCCTTCCCTTCATTCACACTAATTCTACACCATTCAATCTTGCACTGTTTTTTTAATTGATTAGCACAACTGGCCTTTATTAAGTGTCATTGAGTCTAAATCTATTCAACTTAAATGTTTGATGAAGGGATGCAGGACCCAAAAGCTATTCAATTGCCTTCCAGCGGCATTAGTTGTAGAGAAAAATTATGATGCTTTTTAGGCCATTTTATGTTAGTCTCATTGGAAGGAAGATCATACAAACACGGGGGATGATGATCTCCTTACTGTTTGATATTCTCTGACCACTTTAGGTCTGACCACTTTAGGTCTGCTTGAAAAAAAACTCAAACCTGAGCAACTTTATAACACTTAATTTTAACGATGTATTATGTAAGAAAATAACAAAACTGGGAGAACAAGTTTAAATTATTCTGGAGATGTAATAGGACAGTTGGGTTTAAATGCTCAGCAGGCAGTGCGTTATGAAAAAAAAGCTTATTCCAAGCCATGGACAAACAGCAGAGTGAGGAAGAAAATTGAGAGGAAACAAGTGGAATCATCTGATGAAAAAGGAAGCTGTGTTGATAACTCACCTTTTTGTGAGCCCATGTCATGCTCAGCCCTTCTTTTGAAAAGGGGCATGTTTACACATTATGTGTTGCTTTTATCCTTAAATTCCTTTTGACTTTTGGATTTATTATTCAGTGCCATGTTTCTGTTTCAGATTGTTTTGATATTGTTAGGGAGATGTCAATACTTCTGAATCAACATTAAAAAAGTTGTGGTATATAGAAATGTTGACCTTTTCTTTTAGCTTGGCTTGAAAAGTCAGTTCAAAATGGCAAGTTTTTGTACAGAATGGAAATTCCTCTTTCTGTGAGATGCAGGTACTTGCAGCCATAACAGTCTCTCTTGTCCCTCTAGTATACTGTTCCCATCCTTCTTTGCATCCTGCTCTTCTGGAGAGGCATGAATTTGCTTCTCCACCTCCTGTTGCTACTGGATATCCAGGAAGGCCATGGACGGGTTCACTATTGCAGTTCTCACTGTGTTCACCTCAAATCACAGTATCATTGGCTCACTGAATCAATCCTGAGTAGTTAAAATATTTCAAAACATCTGTAGGAAGTGATTAGCGTAGAAAAGAGTTTTCAAATATTTGGGACTCCCATTTTCAGACAGTGTTATGACAAGCTGTCAGTGAACAGCACATCTCTCCTGATCTTGGTGGGAAGGCAGTTGCCTTGCACCCATTGCAGGTGTCTGCTGCAGGCAGGGCCCTGGTGAACTTCAAACTGGATCTCAATGCACTCCTATCTGCTGTATCTTGGACTCTTAATTTTCTCACTAACTGAGTTTACAGCTCGTTGTGTGGATGCTCAGAAGAAGTTTTTCCCCATGTTAAGACATCGATACCAGTTTTTACCCATCCTCGGTCCCACAATTTGTTGCTTTTTTTCATTTGAATGAAATGAGTCTTCACTCTTTTGTCATGTTCACTCTGCTTTTGCTGAGGATGAACGGGGCTTTGGGATTTTGCCCCTGCTGGTCGTATGCATGCCCATGGTCCATGCCAGTGAATTAGGCATGCAGCCCGCAGCGAACTTCAGAGTTAATTGAACCATAATTGAAACTTCAGTGGGGAAGCTGCCGATGTGTTTGACTGGGACTGGAATCCTTTAGTACTTCATTTATTCTCTGCTTTTTTCCCCCAGATTTTGGTGGTATTTCTTGTTGCATCATGTAGCTTTTAGAAGCATCAGCTTAATTTTTTTTTTCGTTAGAGGTGGTAAGTGTAGAAACCAGGGGAATAGTTATTCTATTTGGGATGGAGAGGCTTCATTTAAAAAATCTGACCTATAAGCGATATTTGAGTTATCTGTATTCTTCAGTATTAAGATTTGTTTTCTTATTTGAACTGGTTTATAATTGGTCTGTTGGGATGACTGTGCTTGTTGATTAACACGAAAAAAATAGAAAACAACTTTTTTTTTTTATCAAGGTAATGCTCATCATTCTTTAAGTTTACATTTAAAGCTCCTGAGAGTGAGCAAAATGGGCAGAGGGTAAAATAAAGTGAATTGCTCTGCTTCAACTCCAGCAAGATGTGCAGCTGTGTAGAGACGTCAGTATTCCACCTCAGGTAGGGATTTATAAACTCAACTCTGTTAACATTAATGGGTGTTAAACAAGCAAATCCTTTGCCCATAGGCGGGGAAAATAGACCTATTAATTGAACATGCTGCTCAGCAATTCAAATAGCTATTGTCAACCTTTCCTAGCAAGCATGTGAATGCTTCTGTATTCATGGATACATTTTAATATTACTGGGATGTGTTGATGCTCTGGATGTGACTCCTGTTTGAGCTGGAGAGCTAGATACAGTTGGAGTTGGGGTTATCCTCTATAATCTAGGCTTAATGAGGTAGTATCATATTGCTTATCTTGTGTTGCTCAGTCGAAGGAGCTTATTACTTGTTGCAAATAACGAACATTAACAATACTAACGTATGGGTCTTCACCCCAAATAACTCTTTCTCTCTGCCCTGAAGTCCCTCTCAATGTATTTAATGGCTGTTGAGGACTTCTTGAAGCTGCTTCTTTGCTTGATGAAAAACTTAGAAAGTGATGGGGAAGCTACTGTTCTCAGTAATGCCAGTCTCTAATTGTCTAGCATGCTGGTCATTCATTTACATACAGTGATGGTTTGTCAGGGTTTATTGCTTAATTAAAGACTTAATTAACTTAGAGCAAGCATAACTCTTAAATGATTTTTAAAAAGTTAAGAGGATTAAGACTAAGAATACTGATGGCTTGGGTATTCTTTGGCTGCTAAGTCATCAGCTAGTTGATTTGTAGATGTCAGCTGGGCTTCCTTCCATTCTGAGGTCTATGTTTGAAAGCTTTTGCATTAAACCTTCCTCTCCCTCACCAATCCAGGTAAAAGAATTTGGTGTTGATTATTTTTTTTTTTTAAATTATGATATGGGAATGAAGTTTTTTGAGTAATTCCCTTTACTGTCTGCACTTCAGTGATAAAACCTTTATTCAGCACTAGGTTGCAAGTCCCTAGAAGCCACGAATAAATCATTTCACTTAAAGATGTGGTTTACTACTAAAAGTTCTCATTAAGACCAAATTCTGTAACCATATTAAAACAATTTACCTGTTTCTGGGAAGAACAATGGCAACAAAATGTGCTGCTAAGTGTCCTCATCAGGGCTAAGTATGGCTGTAAGGAAAGTGATATGGAGGGAGGAACTACAAGAAAGCTGGAGAGGGACTGTTCAGGAAGGCTTGTAGTGGTAGGGCGAGGGCAAGGAGGTGTAAACAGGAGAGAGGGAGATTTAGGCTTGTTCACCATGAGAGTGGTGAAGCACTGGAACAGTTAGCTCACAGAATTTTTGGCTGCCCCATCCCTGGAGATGTTCAAGGCCAGGTTCGATGGGGCCTTGGGCAGCCCAATCTACTGCCCATGGCAGGGGAGTTGGAACTAGATGATCTTTAAGGTCCCTTCCAACCCAAACTATTCTATAATTCTATGAAAAGGGGTAGACCAAACCATTCCTCCTTTTCTGTATCAGTGAACTTCTGTCTCCACTGCTGTAAATTAAATGAGTTGTTCTTGTCTTATCCTTGGTGTGTGCACAAGAACCAGCTGTTCTTTCTTCTCATTTTAATCACTTTACACATTTGATGATGGCTTTTACATGCTTTCTTGGTCTTCTCTTTTCTACACCACTTGTTTAGTTGTTTGTTTCATTTAATGTGAATGTTCCATTTAACACGTTGGTGTATTTGGAGTGCTTTCTACTGTGCTCTCTCTCATTTAACTATATCTGTTTAATGAGCAGTGTATAAAGCTGAACTCTGTCTGCTACCCAAAGTTCCCTCTACTTAGGAGATGAAGATATATTGACGTGAAACATGGCTAGGATGTCGACCACAGAGTGGTTGTGGTTGTAGTGATTCAAAAATGTGATCCTAAACACCCTTAAGAATTTGACTGGTAGTAATGCAAATTCACAATATTGCATATCCTCTAGGTAGGAGAAGGCATACAGAAACCTAAATATCTGGTGGGAAGTAGATAGGTCTCTTAAATCCAAGCACAGTCTTCTGCACTGTATAGACCAGGTGATTATGCTATTGAGTTCATAATTACTGGTTAAGCCAGAGCATGGCTTCCAAGATACATTTATTCTCT
The DNA here is from genome assembly GCA_033558105.1 of Coccyzus lansbergi. NCBI lineage: Eukaryota > Metazoa > Chordata > Aves > Cuculiformes > Coccyzidae > Coccyzus > Coccyzus lansbergi. The sequence goes on from JAUMJK010000395.1 coordinate 1,216,928, forward strand.
GTTTAACCTTGTGTGATGGAGAAACATCTCTCAAAAGAGCATTTTAAAAAGGGGAGGAGGGGACATTGCGATTGTTGCGATTATTCTGTGCCTGTCTCTAGACTTTGGAGTCACTTAGGACAACTGGCAGTCTGTTAGCAGCTAGACTGATCATAAACTGAAGAGAAATGGATGTTTTTGAGCCAAGACAGCGCAACTACAAGTATGTTTATTTTTGGAAGGAGTGTAATGCCAACTGGCAACACTAACTTGGCTAGGTTAAGGGTCTGGTGCGGCTGCAATAAAACATAAGGATACTGAATTTAGCAAAGGAGCAACAGGAATCATCATTGGTATTGCTGCCGGGGAATGCAGATGCAATCTGGCATTTTATCAGCAGAATCTTAGTTTGAACTTCATGAATAAAATGTAATATAGGGAGCTTGGAATAGTTGGTGCTGGATTTAAACCCAGAGAGCAGGTACATTTAATTTCAGTAAGTGCATTGAACTCTTTCTCATTGTTTGTGTAATTTGAATGTTAACTGTTTAGTATCTATCTGTTTTTGATCTTTCAGAAAATGTCTCTTACATAAATTGATATGCTGTTTTTTTCCTGTGTGTTGTTCTCCAAATATGAAAATGTGTATTAATTTTTGAACTAATGGTTGAATGTTTCAAGTGGAAACATTCCTCACTACAGTTCTTCAAATTAAAAGAAAATGCTTTTGCTGTGCCTTTCCTGAGTCTAGAAAATTATTAACTGAGAGAAATAACCCAAGCAGTTTTATTACTGCCTCCAAACCCAGCATGTCTGTACTCATTGATATGTGAGAAAACAAAATGGCAAAAGGAAATATGGTGGAAATAAGGTATGATGCCAAGAAGCCTGAAATAGTGAAAACCATTTGACCTAAGATCTTGCTAATTATTTTGATTATTTTTCTTAAAGCTCCATTTGCAGTAATATTTTAAATTGCGTAGAAGCTGTATTTGGCAATAGAGACCTGAGCCACTAAAGCAACTCCCTTTCCAACCTTATTTTCTTTTTAACTACCATTTCCCTTTATTTTTTCTATGATGTCTTACTGCTTCCAAGAGTCTAGTCATTTGGATTGATATAATTTGAATCATAAAAAGTTTTTCCTTCGTGTGTAATACAGTTTTTGAGTGTTGATGCTGATCTTAGTTCTGCCTAGCTGAGAAAATTTGCCATTTATTTTAGTACTCTTCAGTCTGTTAAACTGCAGCACAAATTCTGGCATGTGTGAATGTGTTCCTATTGGTGTTTTTTTTTCCAGAATTATGTTGTTCAGTGATGATTATTTTTTTGTGTGTGTGTGTTGTTGGTTGAACCGAGAAAGCCCTCACAGGGGGGTGCAGGACTGACCTGTGATGCCTGGATAGCTGAAGCTGTTCTTGCTCTGGCATTGACTCTGTGGGAAAGGCCATAACGTTGTACTAGTGACTTCAGTTTTCAGCGTTGCTTACCAAGTCATATTTCTCCTAATTTTGCAACTGGCTTCAAACTACTTGGTTTAATTAACTAGCAACAGAGTAAGAGAAAGGAATAATCCCTCTCCAATCAATCACATCCACTTCCCAAAGTAATGAAGCTAAGTACTCTGGCGATAAAAGTAGGAGACAATACAAGAGGACCTGCTGTGTGGTAGACAACAGATAGAGCCATGGTGCTTATCTTGGGCCTCACTCTGTGCTTTGAATTATCATTTTAATGACTAACCTCCTGCCTGAACTGCAAGTCTCTGAATTATGATGTCCCTGCCCCAAATCTGCCTGTAGCTTGCTAGTCTGGTTTCTGATGCAAGTAGTAGAAAGCTCTGATTTTTTTTTAAGAAATGTGTCTGGACATGTCAGATTGATAAACAAACTAATATTCAAAATTTACTAAAGAATGGAGTCATATTGTTGGGGTTTTTTTTTTAATGTTCTCTAAATTTATACTTTATTATTATTAATATGGGTCTGCACAGTGAGAAGTAAAGAGGAGGGAGGTGCACTGTTGTCTAGATGAATACTTTTGGCCATGCCAAGGCCTCCTGCCAGTGGGCAACTTGAGATCTCCAGTGTTAGAGGATGTTTCTGTGCAGAGTAGTTGCAGGCTAGTGGAGGGATGTGGGTCTGTGATTAACTGGAAGGCATGAGACACCTGACTGGACCTCCTCAAGAACAGAGGGCACTGAATCCTGGCAAAGTTTCCTATAACTTCACTGGGAAGACAACTGAAAGCTCAGTGAGATTGCTGCAAGTCTGGCACACCGTTAAGAAGGATGGTCAGAAATGGGAGAAGTCTGCTTGTGAGCTGCAATCCCAAGCGAAAGAACTCCACAGTTCTACAGAAACAATTGCACACTTGTAAGGCAGATTGATAATCTTTAGGGAGGATAATCAGCTCTTGCGTGTTAGCCATCATCAGCCCAGAGGGGAACGGTTTTTGTGGTTCATCTCTGCTTTAGCCAGTAGGTATCGGTGTATGGATTTAATTGTAGTTCAGGTAATGAGAACATTAGATAACTAAAGAGCCTGGAGGTGCAGCTCACACATTTTGGGTTAAAAGAGCAGGTTTTGTAAAATCCCCACCTACCTCATCCTACCTGACAAGTTCTATTAAAGTATTTTTAGACTCTTAAAAGGCTTCGGAGTCCTCTTCAAGTGTGAGAACATTTCTTTAAGCAGACCATTTTCCTAATGATAGTTACTCCCCAGCACTCTGCTTCCTGTTTCAAAATGCACAGAGCTCAAAAAAAAAAGTATGTTAATTGTTTTTCATATGTATTAAATTGATTACTTGTAGCTTTGAACATTCAAAAAAAAGACATTTTCTGTAGTGCAGAATGGTGAAAGAAAGAATATTTATTAATGAAACATTCCTGTGGACCCAGTAACAGTGCATGGTGGTTTTTTTTCAACCTCTCCTAACATGCATCTCTTTGCTTTTATCTTCTTTTAGATTCCCCTCTTTTCCTCAGTATAAAGCTCATCACAGGAAGAGCTTTGGAGGAAATCTCCATTGTAATGTAGATTTTTTTTTTTTTTTTGAGTGATGGACTGGTAGGGAAAGGTTGTGGGATGTGCACCATGTTGGAGGATCAGCTCTGGTTTTATAACAAGCTTGCAGTCCTTTTTAACCCTGCGGGTTACTGGGTTTCAGAAGTCAGTGTGTGTGGATGTCATCTTTCTGTTTAATGGCTCAGCCTATGAAGCAGTTTTGCACTGGAAGACTTGCATTACTTACCTATGGTTGATGGTAGAAACCTTTTTCCAGTGCAGTTAGTGCTTCTTCTGTTACAGCAGTATCCATGACCAAGATTTTGGTCCCCTTGTGCTAAGTCTTGTCCTGGACCATATTGAGAGTTGCTTGCCCTTTTTATAGGGTACATGGAAGGAGTTGCAAAGAAAGTGGTGTTGCCCAAAGTGGATCAAAGCCCAACTCATCTCAGTTCACTCTACTGACAATATATTTTGTTTTCTGCTTGAAACGAGTACAACCCATGTGTCTCCTGATGTCCCAGTGGCTGGTCAGGGAGAGCTACTTTCAGCAGCCCACTGGACGGGTTCCTGTGTAAAATCCCACCCTAAGGGAATGCATTATACTGAAGTCTTTTTGTTATTGTTGTACTTTCATTCCGTGCATTTTGTCATGCTTAAATCAAATTAGAGGTAAGAGCAGAGTTCCAGCAGACTTCTGGTTTAGGTCTGGTCCTTCATCATTTAAAGTCTAAAATACCCTGTAGGAAACTAATGGTTTATGTAGACCAACTGCAGTCCCATTTGCTACACAGATAATAATAAACGCTTGCCGAGATTAGTGAAGGTTCCCTTCTGAATTAAAATATCACTTTTGGGAAAAGCTGTCTGTCTTCACTTGTCATTGTGCATAGTCAGTGTCTCTTCCAGCTTGGATTTCTGCCAGAGCTCTGGTTCAAGGCTTTCTCCTAGTTCTTGTTAATGTTTTTTGTGTTGTGCATGGAGAAATTGCAGAGGGCCCTTGGAGAAGGGGAGGGGTGCATGGAGATTAATAAGCTGTAGTCTTTACAGCTTATTAAAAAGGTTCGGTTTATCAGGACAGTATTGAGAAATGGAATAATGCTGCATCTGATGGAAATGTGGATGTGGTAACTTGTGCTAAGAGCTGTTCTCCCCGCCACGTCCCTCCCCTCTGCCTCCTCCACTTGTTATAGATACTGAGCACAATTTTCAAACTTGGACCAGTTCAGTCTAAAAAATCTCTTTAGATAAGTATCCAGCCTCTAAAATGAAAACCATCCCTTTTTGTGCTGTTTGACTTGTAAACTTACTTCACACCTCAGCCTCTTCCCTGAATGTTTCCCCTAGGGAGGCTCTGCAGCATTGAAGCTATGAGGATGTTGAATGGTTTTTTTTCCTTTCTAGAAGAGGTGTACCAGTCCCCAGCTGCACAGCCTGTGAATAATGCATGAGGAGTTTATTTGCTTCTGCGTGGGAGAAATGTTCACTTACCATTCAACATTGGTTTTGTCCTTTCTCTTGCATGTGAACTTTTTTCCTCTCCTCTGTCTCTTTTTGAGTATCTGAACAGGACATGAATTCACTTGCCTGTTCCACTCAGTGGGATTTTTTCAAGCTTGGTGTTTCACTCACTACTGAGTCTGGCTTGATACCCATTTTCTTATCTTAAACTGTTGAGAGCATTGAAAAACTGTGGTGGAGTTGAGCAGTGCAAAGGGAGCATGTGTCCCCCCTAGTGACAGTCCCCACTGGGGAATGGGGCTGAATGAATATAATCTAACCAGTCAAAGCACATCAGCAGTTCATGGGGAAAGGTCTGTGGCTGCAGGCACCTCTTCCACAAAGATCATTGATCTATTATTGGTTTCTTTTTGGCCTCATGACCAGTGTGTATTGCAGACACTGGTGTGCCTCTGAAAATCAGTTTGGTTGGATGGCTGAGAGATCCACTTACATTCCAGCACGGGGAAGCAACCTCTCTTCATTTAGGCAGCTGTCTAACTTTGGTGAAAATGAAGAAAGACTGCAACTTTAGAGCTGAATGAATTGGAGAAGCTCATTTTTAGTATGTGCAGAATTAATTTGATTGATCGTATTTGACACCAGTCAGGGAAGAGAGAGGTATTCAGGCTGAGAGCAAGAACACATTCCAAGTTTTTTTTCTTTTCTATCTTCTGAATTTGATGAATATTTTTGACTCGGCTGTCATAGTCCTCTAATGAATGCTTTTCCTCCATTACATTTTTTAAAATGAGATTCTCTCTGTAACACAATCTATTGCTTAAAAATAACTTTTGTGACGTGCTTTAATGGTGGCAATTTCAAAGCCTATGAAGATGGTGCTGGAAGAAGCTTCTAATCTAATAATGAAATGTGTTCAGCACCCACTGAACAGAGAGGACTGGCTGGAATCAACTTACTTTTCCTTTCTTGTCCCTTGCTTCTTCAGCTATTTCTGGTATCTTCCTCTTTTAATTGCAGGGCAGAGCTGAGAAATGTAGAATTGTAGATGTCATAAAACCTAGAAGAAAGGTCTGTTTTCATAATCGTGTAGCTTCTGCTGTTCCAGAAGCCTACTGAAATCACTGCATCCTCATTTCAGAAATGAAAAGTATAGTCTGTTTCATCTCTAACTGCTGTCAAATGTTTAATCTTTTCTTTCCCAGCGCTTATTCAGAACACATTTTCATTTTTGCTAGGATTGTTACTACTAACTGTTGAACAAGCCTAGTGTAGTGAACGATTGGCATTTTTAATGTTAGTCATGGAAACTTTTCATCCAGAAGATGCTGAGACTGCTCTGGATGCTGATATACCATCTGACACCAGCAGTGAAGAGTACTTTACAATGTCAGTTCAAGATGAGTGGCTATAAAGCAGCAAAATAGAAATATGATTCCCATGACACTGAGTCATCATTTGAGTTGGGCAACCTTTCCTGACTGGGAGATTACTAACAGGAGATACGTTCTTGCTAATACCTACATGCTCAAAGTACTGTAGTTGTAAGAATTCCTCTTGCACAATGTTTAAAATATCACATCAGTGAGAAGTTCTCCAGCTAATTAAACAAATAGCATCAACTGGTTTATTTTTCACGGAAAGGGTCATTGGGCATTGGAATAGGCTGCCCAGGGAGGTGGTTGATTCCCCTTCCCTGGAGGTGTTTAAGGCACGGGTGGACGAGGTCCTGAGGGACATGGTTTAGTGTTTGATAGGAATGGTTGGACTCGATGATCCGGTGGGTCTCTTCCAACCTGGTTGTTCTATGATTTTTCTTATTGTAATAATATATTTCTGGAGAAAGAAATAAGATTGGTAACAGCTTTAGCAAAGAGGGTGGTGGGTACTATTCATAATATTATGGATACAAATTTAAGACTTGCAAAAAGAAATCATTGCTATGTTCAGAAATGCAATTAATTCAAGGGGAATTTGGCCCCTAAACCCTTTTGTTGCTCTTGAAATACAATACTTGGAGTTCTGCAACCTTGCCCAATTCCTACACTGCAGACAGTGCTGTGGTTATAGCTCTCCTCTCCAAGGCGCTGAGACCTGGCCTCTGCTCCTGTTTTCTTGACTCAGATTTAGTACTTTACTCCTTGAATAATTGAACAGTTTTCAGTGTTCCTACTAGAGATGTTGAATTTTACCAAGCCCCCATCAGCAGGAATGGCTGAAGCCAAGTGGAGGAGTCCAGGCTGCAATCATTAATCTTCACTGTTTGCAGTGGGACAGCAGAGTACGAGGAGGTAGCAAGCAAGATTTTTCTTCCTGAAAGCAGAATTTATGTTGGCTTTCTGGCAGTGATTTGATGTGCTTTACTTCAGCTGGGTTACTGTTACTTTCCAGGCTACCCCAGTTCTCCTTATTTTCTTCCTTTTGACTTTGAACTTCTCTTTTGTTCTTGAAGAGCTTCCTTCTAACATAGGATGTTTTCTGCTGGATGAGATCATTTAGCAGAGAGCCTTGTCAGCTCTCACTGTGCTTCTAGTAGAAGGTGCCTCAGGGGGCTCTGGGCTTAAGTGGTGTTTACACACACTTCAGATCTACCGATCCTGCAGCACAGAAGTGGGAAGAGTAATTGAAATGGTTACACTCCTGCTTAACAATGTATTTTTTAGCATGCACTGAAATGAGCTGCTTCCCTAAAACAGACAATGTTGGGAGACAAACTGTTGCAGATCCCAGTACATTCCAGGGTAGCTGTCTTCCTCTTAATTTCAATTTTGATGAAAAATACTGTATTATGAAAAACTATTTTCGTAGCAGCCCTCTTCCAGTAGTATAGGAATGGTTAGACTCGATAGGAATGGTTTGACTCGATGATCCGATGTGTCTCTTCCAACCTGGTTGTTCTATGATTCTATGCAATTGCTTTATCTCTATTTGACCTTTGTCTGCTGAGATGCTTGAAAAACACTTTTCTGTAGTGACCGGAGTGGTGATAAAATGGGAGGCTTTTGGGGGACATTCCTAATGCTGCATGAAAGGTGAAAACCCATTGCTCGATGTGAGGGCTAAGGGTCCTTGCAGAAGCTAATACGTTATCCACGTCCTCATTTTTCATGCATAGCTAGCGGTTCTTTAGGGTTAGCAAAGGTTCTGCTCTGAATTACACCATCTCCATGGGAATTTCTACCTCTTTATCATTGTCCCTCTATACACAGAGCTGTCTTTAGCTGGCCTCTTGCTTGTGCTTCTTGGTGTGTATAAGATGCTCTTCAGATGAACATACAAACATGGGAAGAATATCTCTGTCCTTGTGGGTTGAGAGTATTTCTCTCAGTGAAACAGTGGACTTTAAATCTATCAATAAACAATCTCCTTATATTGAAACAAGTGTTCAGTTATACCTCAGTTACAAAGGATAGCTTGATTTTGTTGTATTTAACTCCTATGCCTGTGAAATCTGGTTGTGAGGGTCTAATTTTAATTTATAACAGTGTAGTGAAGACTTTTGGTACTTAATTACATCACTTGCAGGGGCCAGAAATGTTGAGATTATTAATATTTTAAGTACTCAAATGAGCTCAAATAATTGGGTGCTCAAGTACAAATCCTGTGAAGTTCTAATGAAAAAAAAAAAAAAAAAACAAACCAAAACTACAAGCCCTTGTCCTTCCCTTTGTTTTATCTCTGGAGATGTCCTAAGATCTTTTTACTGTTTAAAATTCATCAGCTTATAACGTTCCCATATTGCAACTCAGATGAAAAAAAGTAAAATCCAAGACATCAGGGTAACAAATCTAAAGGATTAATAGGTATTTTTGTGTTTCAAGCTTTTATAAATCAACATTTGTCAGCTGTTTGGTACTTTTATCTGGCCATACTGAGCATCTTTATTCAACATCTTCCATCAGATTCTCCTGGGCTGTGTGGGATTTGCTGAGCGCTGTCAGTAATAGCGACACTACTTTATTTCTGCCCTGCTATTCTGGGAGATTTGTTCGAGGGCACATCTTCCAGGAATTTTATACAAGAGGTAACAAAAAGAACACTTAAGAGCCAGAACTTCACTGTCAACTATAAAAGAAGAGCCAACAGATTCCAACTTAGATTAAAAGTCAGCTGTGAATAGAGGCAAATATTCCCGTAGGCACAGGGCCTCTCTCTGAAGAGAAATTGTAGAAAATGCAAATGGCTGAAAGAGTTCAGGGCGATTACTTTGTATTTCAGAAGCGCTGTGGTTTCATATGCCCCAGGTCAGCTTTTATGAGATTTGCAGAAAAGATTTCTGGAAGACCTATGGCAACTTTCCACATGCCATCTTCAAAATCTTCCTGTTTTCTTCACAAGGCAGATTCACTCTTGTGAAGAACTCGTTGGGGGGAATGGGTAACAGTTAGATGCCACTATGACCCCCTCTCGCCAAACGACAACCCAGGGCAAATACTGGAGAAGAAGAAAAGCAACTTTTTTTTTTCCTCCCAGCTGAGAACTGTCACATTAGCTCTTCCAGTTGTGAAGGCATCCTTGACAGGACACCACATCTTAATAATGCCAAACAATGTCTTGACCATAGCTTACATAAGCAGGCAGGGGGTAATAATCAGTTCAGACTCCATCAGAAGATCATCAGCTACATAAGGAAAATTTGACCTTTCAGAAACAGCTGTGCAATTAGAGAAAAACTAAATAAAGTAGCAGAGAAGTTAGAGTAGAATTGGAAATTGGTGTGTTTACATCAGATAGGAGGAAGAGGGTGCTGGGAGTAAGGTTTTTTTTTTATTTTCAGGTAGAGAAGATACATCCAAAATCTGCTTTTCCAAAGGTGAATTCACTGCAACAGTCCTCTTAGGAGAGGGTAGTAGAATTAATGACTCTTCTCCTTCAGTTTTACTGATAAATCTTTGTGCCAGTGGAGGAGCCCCTTTGTATAAATGATATCCTTAAACTCCCCATAGTTATTTGCTTAATTTGACAAAAGAGTTTCTGATGTCCCTGCTTCACATTCAAAGCAGCCTAGAAGTTCACAGCATAAAAGTGATTTAATTTTGTGCCTTCTATTTGCCTGTGATTTCTTGCTCAGAGCATAAGAGAAGATGAAGATAGATTGGAGCTGTCTGTGTGCAGGGAGGTAAGAGTAAAAGCAAGGGAAGGCGTAACTGGAAGAGGGGACCGATTAAGTACTCTGGGATTTGGAAGAGAGTGAAGGAAAAATTTCCCTGACCCAAGCAGGCGGCATTGATTTCTTTCAAAGAAACTGTTACGGTCCAGGGTGTGAAAGAGGGAGGGCAGGACAAACAAGCAGAATGTCCTACTGATGGGCAAGAGTGATTCCACTGGCAGGCTTAATGAGCAGAAAAATAATTGTTTAGTCTAGTTATAGGCAGCACCTGAAAAGAAAAGTTCTTGAAATAAGACTTACAGCAAAATGATGTTTGTGAAGATGCCATTAGAGTCTGTCTGGACTCCAGTCTTGAGTTTGAGGAATGAAATAGGGTAGTTTGAAGCAGTGGTCTGATGCCTTTAAGGATTTAAATTGAAGGCGGAGAGAGGGGCAAAGAGAGAGATTCGTAAATTCTATTCATGACATTTTATCTCAAAATGTCAAGTGCTAAAGCTCTGGAAATACTGCTTGTGTGGTGGATGCAGTACTGCATAATTGAAGCCACTGGAGAGTTAAGGAACTCTGTACTTTCTGGCCTTTATTTATTTAAAATATAAACTTTGGCAACACTATATATACTGTGGACTACATATGGCATTAAATCTCAGTGCAAAGTGCTGAGATTTCAGGGACTGAGCAGATATGCTCCCTATGGCATCATTCCTTCTGATCTCGGAGATTAACCTTTGGTGGCCTTTGCTCTTACTTTTCATCCATTCTGTACTTTCCTGAATTCCTGCAGATAAACTGATGCAATTTTGTTCTGAAGCCATGGAATATATGTGTTTAGCTGGTATACATAAAAAATGGTGAAGGTGCTTATCTCAGTTTCTTCTTCTGAGGAAATGTGCATCACTGTTTTGAAATGTCTAAATGTTCAAACTGACAAGTCTGGAATGGTCATGGCTCAGCAAACTTTGAGGTTTTGAATTAATCCTTGGGTTGTTTGGGGGTAAGTTCTGGAGTAGGACAACTAGTCCGCCCCAGGAGGGCTTTATTCTTCATGCTGTACATTACATGGGAGCAGCAGTGTCAATGTGTTAGATTGGGCACTGCTGACATCTGTCTTTTGCCTACACTGCTAACAGATGTAGCAGAATTGGTGACACAACACGGTGCCGTTATCAATATAATTTTTGTAGATGAAGATGCTCAGAAGTTCCTCCCCTAAGGTAACAACATTTTTAGGAGTGATCTATTTGGCCATGTTAATAGCCAGCGTTTGTCTCTTCTGATTTTAAACCCAGAGACAAATGAGTCTCTTGCTTCCTCAGCTCCTTGAGACCTCGTAGAAATGCACCCACATTTCTCCAGGATTGAGTCTGAAGAAATCTGGTCTTGAAAGTGGTGTTGGAGGCTCCCCACCCACCTGCTTTTCCCCAGGACTAAGCTGACCCGTGCACCACTGTTAGGGAGAAACTTCCCTCCAGAAATGTTGCTGGGTTGTCTGCAGGAATATTATTCAAGAGAAACAAACACGTGGGACATGCTTTCCGGGTCTTGGAGGAAAGCCTGTTTGTGTCTACTACATTAGAAACATTGTTCAAGAACAGTTCATCCATGTGTGAAGTTGCCCCTTATAATTCTGCCAAGGCAGAGGAGATCAGAGAGATCTCCTGGCAATAGTGCCAGAGGTTCTTTCATCCACCCAATTTTTCTGAGATGCTGGAGGTCAGAGGGAAGCAGATATATAATTTACTTCTCTAAACCAGTTCTTCTGCCTTGTTTTGTTAAACTAGTGACTTCTCGCACTGCTTACCAAACTTCCAGAGACAAAATATCGATAGTGGGTAAATTAAATGGGAGAAGAGAGCCTCCTCGATCTGCAATTTGCATTATGCAGAAGCCTAAGATAGAGGGTGAGCACACATATTGCAGGGTCTCTCCTTTGGAAGCTCATCAGCATGACAAATCACCCAGCATACTGGACAATTTACAATGGGCCTTCCGAGTTGTTTACCTTTATATAATTGCACAGCATGAGCTTTTCTTTTACTTTTTTTTTTTCTAAGTACTGTGTGAGGCAGTTTTGTTTCTAACTTTACCAGTGTTTTTTTCCAGTGCATATGTGAGAGAAGAAAAAAAAAAAGCATGTTTTCTCCTGGTCAAAGTAAAGTTCATTATAGCAACTTGGAGGATTATGCATAAGTCTTTTTTTTTTTTTCTGAAGGAAAATATTTCATAAAATCATAGAATGGTTTGGGTTGAAAGGGGACCTTAAGGATTATCTAGCTCTGAGCTTTTTTAATTGCTTTAATTTTTTTTCATATCCCAGGAGAAAAATGCTGCTAGTACAAGCAAGTTCCCTTTTTTTTCTGTACAGCGTATGCTTCTGTATACCTTGCACATATTGCCTTGAAGGCAAAGCACGTTCCTCAGAGATTTCACTTCCAAATATTTTAAGGGGGTTATGTATGTGTGTACACATATGCATATATATATATATATATATATCTGTGTGCAGTTATATATATACATACATACACACAGACATATGTACACACACAAACATTAAAAAACCTCCTTAATCTTGACTTTCTCTTCAACTTTGAAAGACCTTTGTTTTCTTTTTGCTCCAGCAAACTGGATTGAGTCGTAACTATATTGAATGCACTTCTGTAGCATCTTCCCTGAGGGATCTGAAACAATTTTCTCACCACTGGTAAATGCTGAGCTTTCCCTATACACTCACAAAGTAAGTAGGATGTTGCTATCTATGCTGTAAGATAGAAAAAAAACCCAGGAAAAATCCTAAATGCAACTGGCTGTGTTGCAGAGAAAGGGGTAAGATTTTTTAGCTCTTCATTTTGAATATTGTAGTTTATTCACACAGTGTACTCTTCTGGGAGAGAGGAATCTTCTCTAGTTACATATTACTTTAATGTGCCAAAATGAAATGAATATTTACATGTGTAGCAGCGTAACTGTATTTTCGGTCAGCATTGAGCACAGCTTTTTGATAGTGGAGGAACAAATTAGTAAAACAAGGAAGGCAAAGTAACAGGTATTTTTGAGCAAATATAGAGTGTGGTCCTTAATTGACTACTGATCTATTGTAGCTTAACCAGTCATAGTGTGAATTCCACCATCTGAAAAAATGCATTTAGAAGTCAATTCAGCGAGGAAGTAGGAAGAAAATAACTCCAGTTGGCAACTGCTTGTCCAGTGTTTGGTAGCATAAACCTTGACTAAGGCAACCAAGGTGCTGCCATGCTGATAATATGTGATGTCTGCTCATTTCTCATATCTAGTGTGAAAGTTTGAGTATGTTATGGCAAGAGCAGAAGATTTGGTTTCCAAAATTTGGTTTTGTTCAATAGTTAGTATGAATTTCCTGTGTATTTTAACAAACAAAGGGAAAGTGCAATGACATTAATGATGGTTTGGTGTTTCCACGGTGGTTCTGTTCCTAATAAACTGTAAAAGTAAAGCTGACTACAGGAAGGTTGATGGGCTAGGTTAATATACACTGTAGTGGAGTCATTTTAAAATAATCCAAGCAAAGACACAAGATTTATCTAAAAGTACATTTCAATTACTTGTGCCTCTGGCACACTGTCCCATCCAGCATAGCAAAAGCCCAGCAACGTTGTTCTTGTTTCTTTTCGTAGCATCTATAGCCTTTAGTATTGCTTTTCTTTGTTAATTTTTGAAAGATTACTTCTTAATTAAGGGGCATAATCAACTTTAATTTGTGTCTTTACTGAAAAGAGTCGTGTGATTTGATTTTTAAATAACATCTAATTCTTGATTATGACTTCGGTAAAAATTTTGATACTCAGAGAGGGATGCAGTAGGTGTCTTCATGGCAAGTGCATTTTCTAGGGGTTTCTTAGCTGGAGGCAGTGAAACACTAGGGCAAGTCTAATTTTTGAGTCAGTGGGAAAGAAATTCACTTTGAAACAAGGCAGCCAGACTAAAAGTTCAGTTGTTTTGGGTTTTTTCTTCCACCCAAAATACTCAAGTTCATACTTTAAACACCACGGGTATGGCAGCACATTTTAAACACATTTTTTTCTTACACTTTTTGTAAGAGCTTAGCACCCAGTGAGCATGTTAGTAGAGTTACTACTTAGTCTGGCTACATGCTTTGGTAGTGAAATAAACACCTTTTTTTTTTTCCCCCTAAAAATCTATCCCAAAGGGACAAGACCTAAGTATTTTGAATTCCCATTTCTTTGAATGGGAATTTTTCCTTAAAAGAGTTTGGCATTTGGCTTGCTTATAGAACCCGGCACTTCTTTTACATTGGCCCATTACTTTTGATCCTGCTAGACGTATATTCCTAATTACACTAAGTTAATGTACATAAAGATATCAGAGGAAGAACTGACCCAGAAGGGAGGGTACTCATTGTTGCGTGCTTTGAAGCTTTGGGATTGAACGACTCTCTCATTTTGTATGTGACCTTCAGATTAGTAATGTGAACGTATAGCTTTTAAGAGATACGTGGTGTAATTAATGATTAATCAGTGTGCTTTGTTTTGCATATTTTTGAATTCTGCAGTCAAGACTTGTGGGTATAATGGATGGGTTTTATTTTCTTTCTTCTGTAACTTATCTTTACTGACTGCATCCATTTGCTCCCTGATGTCTGTAGGCTCTAATAAATTGAGGAGTTTAGGCAGACAGCTCCTAAGGCAAGAGCTGTCCCTCGGTTGGCAATGCTGTCGAGTTCTGCCTAGACTATAAAAGCCTCAGAAAAGGGGACAAGCTTTTGGCTGAAAGGCATAAGAGAAGTGTAACAACTTTGATGTCCCCCCTTTTCTCCTTTTCTTGGATGTTTAATTGGCATTAGGAAACAGAGCAGGTCATTGGATTCGTAAGCGAAAAAAGGACTGTTAGAGTTAGAAATACTCCTAGGAAGCCTCCTGTTGGTAGTGTTTGTGCTGATGTTATGAATTGTAAGATATTTAGAAGTCTTTAGAAAATACCTTAGCTGTCAGAGTGACATGATAAAGCAAAAAATCTGAGTTATCATCATAGAAAAGATGTTTATCCACATCTTTGGGGAGAACAGCTTGAAGATGTGGCAGCTCTGCATTAGAATGCACAAACCCCCTCCACTGAACAAATAAAAAGACCTCCCCAGCTTTCATACTCACAACATTGCTGCTTTATATAAATATCCAGAGAGACTGGCTTTTACACATTAAGAGAACGTATCTTTCACTGGCTTCAGTGCTCTGAAAAACCTGCTTGACCCATTCTTAATACCATAGCGTTACAGGTCAAAGAAGAGATCAGGTATAATACAACCCATAATAATTTTCCTGTCAGTATCTACATCAGGATAACATCTTTCAGTCAACTGGAGTACTTGGCTTTGTTCCTGTTGTTACCTAGATACTAGCCACTTGAAATCATGGTGAATAGCTGTCTTCCCCTCCTCCTCTTCCTCCCATGTGAATGTTGTCTGGTGGCAAGAGCATGTGGCTTGAAAAGGGAAAGGTCCAGAGATGAGAATTGCTAGACTCAATAGCCTTGATATCCTCACAGAAATGCAAGCATGATGGTCATGGGAGGAAAAATTGTCATTATCCCTTCGTGTTTAGGGAGAAGAGAGTATCAACTTCCTGAAAGGAGGTTGTGGAGAGGAGGGAACTGGGCCCTTCTCCCAAGGGACAAGGGACAGGACGAGAGGGAATGGCCTCAAGCTCTGCCAGGGGAGGTTCAGACTGGACATTAGGAAATAACTTTTCACAGCAAGGGTCACAGGGCAGCCTGTTCCAGTGCCCAGGGAGGTGGTTGATTCACCTTCCCTAGAGGGGTTTAAGGGACAGGTGGATGAGGTGCTGAGGGACATGGTTTAGTGTTTGATGGGAATTGTTGGACTCGATGATCTGGTGGGTCTCGTCCAACCTGGTTATTCTATGATTCTATGATCTTCAAGATTAACCATTTGTTGAGAGGACAGAATAGTTAAAATTTGTTCTGTTACTGTAATGTTACCTGTAGTATTTCTTCATAAAAAGAAATCAGTATTACAAACTAAATAGAGTAACAGGAGTAGCAGTGGCAAGAATTAAAACACCACCAAGGCTGGGTCACTCAGGACACTGCTGCATTTTTCTCCTGCTGTGCAGGGAATGGCAACACCCTTCTTGTCCACAGGGGATGAGATGAGAAATAATGGGCTTCAATTGCAGCAAGTGAGATTTACTTTAGTGACAAAACTTTCTAGGATGAAATACTGTGTTAGATTGCTTATGGAGGTTGTGGCACCTTCATCATTGTAGGTCTTTAGGTTAGAAAAACATCTGTCAGGAATGATATCTGTAGAGCTGTTCCTGCCTTGGGGCACGAAGATGGACTTGATGACCTCATGAGGTCCCTTCCAGCCCTGTTTTCTACGATCTCTACTCCAGGAGTTTTCATTACTCATCCCTCAAAGCCCCAAAGGTGACAGGACTATCAGACTTCATTTTCACCCTTGCATAGTCTTTTTTGCTGCATGGCTTTTACTCATTCTGAGAGACTGGCTTCAATTACATTTGTCATATGGTTCTCCTTTTTTATAGCCTCTATTTTTTTCTTTATCAGTCCATCCCCTCTAGGCCTTTTCTCTTCATTTTTTAAATGGATCCTACTCGCTTCCAAACTTTCTGAAAGCAAAACTCACTCAAAACTTAGATCTATTTTGTGGATTTAAAATTTCAAATTAGACAAAATGAATTAGAGGAGCTGCTAAGTACCAGTGTCATGCTCAGTGCTGCAACAGATGCAGGAATAGGAGCTGATTTTGCTTTGTTAGATATGGACCTGAGCAGATGATGAGATGGGGAGCTGTCTAAAACAGGCTGTTTTGCTTGTTGTACTTGACTTGGTAAAGTGTGGCTTTCAAACTTGAAAAAAGGCTGCTCTAATAACCTCTCCTTATGATGGGGAGCACATGAGCTACCAGATGCATCTGTGCAGTCTGCATGTTGGCATTGCCGTAAGGTGTAAAAGAACTAAGGTTTGGGGTTTAAAGTCATAACAAGTGATGACTTAAGGGTGATTAAAAAAAAATACAGTAAACTAAGAGAACCAAACCAGCATGATTAAACAAGTCATGTCTTTTTATTGAAGTCAAAATAAGTACCCGACACAGCCGCATAGTCCTCTCTCCTGACACAGCTTGATGTTTCAGAAACTGGAGAGAAACAGTAGTTTCCCATTTTAGTTACACCTTTTCATTTCTTCCTGAAGTGGAATTAAATTTGTTCTGTTAATATTGTTTGTGATGGTTTTTAAGTGGTTTCCTCGTGGGTTTGTTTTGGGGCTTCCCCAACTCTTCGTTTGAGTTTGTAAACTGGAAGATTGCACAATAAAAGCAAAGTGTCAGGCTTGAGGTAAGCAACGACTTGCTTTATTGCATAGCATCTTTCCAGTTCAGCTCCGGGATACACTGGTCTGTGAAACAACTGTATTACTTCTTCACATGTCTGAGCGTAATTACTACAATCAAAGCTGTAGAGAGGAAGGTGCTTGAAGCAGTCCCTGACATGGTGATGGTCCCACTCCTGCAGCGTGTGCTTGGAGAGGAACGTCACACTCGGGGCGTCATGTGAATTTCAACAACTGTCCAAGACTGCTTTGGTCACCTTTCTCTCGTCCTTCTCCATGGTTTAAACCAGCAGTCAGAAAATGAAAAAACCCTGGAGCCATTTTGCACAGGGCTGCGCAAGGTAGTGATTCACTTAGATGTTTTATGTTCCTTTGAAAATTCTGTATTCAGTAAATGAATGCAGATTGGCAGCCGCAGTGGGGCACCATGTGGGGTCTGGCAGGCACAGCACTGAAGGGAACCTGCCGCTGGGCTCTGCTACATGGGGCAATGTCTTTGCAGCGTTCTCAAGTGTAAGTTAGGTAATAATATTTAAATCATGAGATTATCAATCTTCCTTCTTCTGGCTTTTAAAAGAATCTGACTATCCCCATTGTGTTATTTTTCTGAGGAGATGCCTTTTGTAGCTAATTATTCTATATAAGCACTCAGTGATACATTGAATGCTGCTTGCTTTGTGGATGAATTTGAAACACTGCTTAATTATACAGGGGTGGGTTTTTTTGAGGGGAAACTAATTTTTGCAAGCTCCAGGCTACAGGAGTCGCCATGTCTGCTTCAATCTGTCTGCTCCATCTAAAAAGTCTGGTTGCTGGAATCCGTGGACCCTTTCAGCAAAGTTATGAAAGCAGAGCTTGGAAAAGCATATCTCAATGGAAACTTTGATTAATTTTTCAAGAGGTGACCAGAGCTGCTGTGTTTCAGAGCTGTCAAATACTGTATATCCAGAAGCCCTGTCATCTGAATTTCAAAGTCAGAACCATATTTTAAGAGACTTGCCCTTTTCATCTTATCTGGTCTGTGGGGGAGTGTCAGTGGGACTAAACCCTGTTTGGTTGTGTGAAAGAAGCGTGCCAGGCTTACTTTGCCAGGGACCTTGAGTTTAAATCTATTTCAGGCCTTTAAAAAGGTCAGGCAGGGCTGCCAGCCAGAGCCTGTGTCTAATTCAATGCTATTAGAATCACAGAAAAATAAACTCCCCAATCTTGGGCTAGAGGACAGGGAGCGAAGGAAGCGTTAGATGCTTTATAAACTGCAGAATATGCTCTCATTGGAAACTACTTCTGCAACTCGAAGCAGGCAGATGTACCCCTGTGCACTAGGAAGGTCACTCGGGTAGATCTGCTGTAGACTTTGGGCTACATCAGTGGGGATCTGATTGCTCTTCTGGGGCCTGAAGGAGCCACTTCTCTTTGTTTGCCAAGAGAGGTTAGGATGATGTTCCTTGTTTTATTTTAGCATTTAGGTAGTGTATCTTTCCCAGGTGAGCTGTATCTGCCTGTTTAGGATTCCTACAGCTGTAATATTTTGGGTTTTGCTCTGCAGTGAGGCAAAGGAGAAGCAGTTGTGTAGCATTTCGCATGTCTGGATTAGGGCCTGTTGCATCATTGGTTGAGTTTGAGGGGCAGGGGGAGAAGCTGAAATTTCCTGTCCTCTATTGATGACCCCAAAGAAAGGTACCCAGCTTACTCTTGATCTGTATCGTCTCTGATACTTAATTACCCCACTGAAAAATATTTGTGTGAGTTCCTAGTAGAGTAACAGGAGTTTTATTTCCCCTTTATTTTATTCCTGTTTTGCTGTAATCCTTCATCTTGTGCTGTTATTTGTAATCTAACGTGTTCCTTTAATATTGGAAGGAGCTGACATCACTGGTTTGAAGAGCCAAAAGAAAGATTTCTTATAACGGTAATCAGTTTGGCTAATTTCCCAGAAGCATCTAGACCTGCCGAGATACAAAGGAGCCAGTGTACAGGACAGAGTCTCTTTTTCCATAGTTGGGTCTAATTTAATAATACTCTGTTGATTTGTAATACAATTTTGATTCTGGAATTTGACTGGTATCTTGGAATGCAATTTTTTGTGACCTGGAAAATCTTATATTTGTTTCGTATTATCGTATCAGGAGGGATTTAATTTTGTTGGCTTCTTTACCCAATAATCTGATAAATGTGAAAAGCAGCTTTAATGTGATTTCTCATCGATTATTTTCATATTAAAGCCCTGTGATCTGAAAAGCAATAAGTTTGTATTCACTTGCCATCTTTTAAGTAGGTCTTAATTTTAATCTTGTAGGTTTTTAAAATTAAATCAGCTGAAATTGGGAAAATTATGTTTATATTCACTTGCCATCTTACTAATGCATCTCAGCTTTAATCTTTCCGATTTTCCAAATTAATTCCACAAAAATTGTCACTTGGATTTAATTAAAGTATAAATTTTCAGCTTAATTCTTTCCTAATGTGTTAAATTTTCTCATACCAATGTCAAAAGTTTTAGCAATATTAGCCTCTTTTCTAATGGATTCTTATTTCTTGAAGTGTCATGAGAGGTTGGTGTTAAGTATATTTTTTTAAATTGAAGGCTTTACTGCTGGTAAAACCTTCTTGTCAATTTTGTAGTTGACTGCTGTATTAATTTTGAAGTTATAAATAAAAATGGAAAGTAAATTAAGAATCTTGGTATTACGTGGTAAAAATAGTTGTTGCAATAGTGATGCTCTGTTAGGTAATTACTGCTTTTATTCATTTCATGCATTTTGACTGGATGAAATATAGCTTGTTGTGATAATGGCTGGAAACAAGCAGGGATTTGAGTGCTGGTAGATCTGTAAAATGCACTGGTGGAAGGTGGTTTACGTGACAGAACATCCACCTCTTCTGATAGTAGATGGCTCCTGTTGTTGAGTTGGGAGTTAGGGGCTGTCTTCCCATCAGGGTAGAAGCAGGGAAGCTGCAGAGCCTGGTGGGTGCTGCACCCTTGCTGTGCGGGTACTGGAAGTCAGTGGTTAAAGAGATCAGTGTAAGATCTGTTGGCATCTGCTCCATCAGCTCTTCCAGCCTTTCGCAAACATGGGCAGAGCATCGATGCCTTTCTATCACCTTCTACCTTTTCCATAGCTCTAAGTAGTAACAGCTTATGCAGTATAGGTGGCGTGTGTGATAGTTATCTCATCTTTTTTTTCTTCCTTCCCAGAATCACTTTGTGTGTGTGACATTGTTCATTTTTCACTTGTTTTCTTTTTTAAAAATAATTTTATCTCTCTTGCTTGCTTCTGCATCTTGTATGCAGGTAAGGCTGAAAAAGAAGTCAGACAATTTCTGGAAGCAATATGAATTGTCTTGTGTGCAGGGAGCAGTACAATCCCTAATGTGGTAAAGTTTTGAAGTCCAGTGCTTACCACTGCCCGGATATGCTTTCGAGTTTGCTTTGCTGTTATCCAGGTAGAATAAAATAAACCTGTACCAAATCCCAGGAGAGGCTTGAGGAGTTTTCTAGGAGCACTTGCCACATTTCATGTCTCCCATACAGTCACTCTGACTGAATGGCGCAGGATAATAGCATGAGCTTTGCTGCTGCTGCTGGTTGATGCATGACAGGCTACAGCGTTTCTTACTCAATTTCTGGGAGGGTTCACCTGCTGTGTGCGACTTGTTTAGTGTTAACTGCAGCAGCCTCAGTGTTGCCCTATAACTATGTTTTTGCTTTCTTCGTCACCTTGAGTTGCTTCTCTATTAGCAAGTTGAATAAAGAGAATAACAGTGTAATTGGACAAAAGTGTCTCTAAATGAGTATTGCAGTCCTCATAATAGGCTTGTGAGGGAAGAGTGGGCGCTGACACCTGCAGTAGCGTGTGGTGGAGGGGAGCGCAGTACAGGAATAAGGTCAGGTTAGACTCTAATGATTTAAGGGCATGCAATCAAAAGCAAATTATCATTTTACAGGTAAAATCTACCACTTAGGCTAAAAGTTAATGTCAGCTCTTGCAAGCTGTAACAATATCCCGCCTATTATGACGACTGCCACCACTTACTGCAGCAAGATGGTTAATCCATCCCATAAGCAGCTGCTAGCAAAGTTAGTGCAGTAAGCATCAAGAAAGTCAGGCTGCTGACCTTTTGAAAAGAGTTTTCCCTTCTGGAGCAGTAACTTCTGAAAAGGCAGACTGCTAATTTGATTTTTGGTGGTTTATATTGTGCGGTGTCCATAGTTCTATAAATGGTCTCTCCTTTGTTGCAGGCATAGCATCAGGGTTTTTTTCCAGGGTCTGGGGTGGAGTGTTTTAAAATATGTTAGTTGGGAAATTAAGCTAAGTAGTATAAAAAATGTCTATGAAAAGATTAAAGAGTAAATTATCGGAGGGAAGAGAAAGATGATAACTTTGTGCCCAACAGAATGTGTGACATGCTAATACTGTGAACAGACTGTGAGTCTGTACAGGTAATCAGTTTTGTGAAGATTTTCTAAAATGATGCAACTCACTACATGGCTGAATTTAATTTAGTAATAGATCAGTGTCCTTTCTTTTAGACAGCAGTACTATTTAACTAGAACATTCATTATATCATGATAACAGAGATCTCCCAAAAGCAAACTAATTGAACACAGGCACTGGAAAAACAGTGAATACACATTACCGTTTCAAAGACTGCTATTGCTGAAAGCCACCTAATTGTATTCTGCTGCAATTAATAATAATCTTAATGGCTTTTCATATTTATGAATATATAAAAATAAATAAGCAATACACAGGCTAGGATATAATGTTGGTTCATAAAATTTTATTGCTGAACAGTAATTAAGCATGCCTCTAATCACAGCGTCATTTTTCACTGTGGATAGTTTTGAGTGGGATGGGATGGGAAAGTCTGAGGAAAAAAATGCGAGTATTCAGAAAATTACCTTCCATGAAAGATTTCAAATCACAGATATTTAAAATAAAGCAGATCTTTGTTTCTCATTTCCCTGCCCATTACCTTTCGCATGAATTTTTGACTTGATGTACCCAAGTATGCAGATGAACATTGGTTCTCCACCCATTCTCCCCTGCAAGACGGCTGATCCATTATTTGGCTGCCTTCTTTTAGTCTGTATTAATCAAGAGGTCATAGTGAAAGTTTAGAGAAGTCCCTCCTGGCTGTTAAATAAATTCTGAAAATCTCTGAGGTTTTGAGATTAAAATTTGTCTCAGGTATATGCAAGCATAAATTTAGAAGGCCATAGAGAGAATTGCCTGCAGTTTTGGTCCAAGTGGATTTACTCTCCACTTATGTCCATGCAAGTGAGAGAGAAACTCATCTGGCTGAGGTTTCTCTTCAATCTCCTCAGTAACTGCTTAGTCTCATTAGAATTTTTTTTTCCCCTTTTCAGCCCCGTGCATTACGAAATGTTCCTGCATTGTTTTGACTTGACCTTTCATAGTCACTAAAAATCAATAGACTTTAATGCATTTATTAAATAAGGAGGATTCTAGGGATTAACATGCAAGGCTCACTGCTGTAGCAGGAGCAGAAGGTGAAGAGTGGTTACTGCATGGACAGGACAGGCTGCTGTGTTTACAAGAGTTCACTGCTCTTTTATTGTAGGAACTGGTGAGCAGCCCAAGACACTGCTGATGTCTTCTCTTAAACTTCCTTGAAAGGAGGAATCTTGCTCGTACTTTTCTCCTTTTTCTTCTTTCTTTTCTCCGATAAAGCAATATTACCTTTTTTCTGCTTTGATTGGACTATATTTGACATTCTATGGACTGAGAATGGTGGGACTTCAAACCCAACTAGATACCATGACCTTCAAAAAAATTGAAGTACTTATTAGGAAACATGATTTAGTGATACCACACATACCTTTATACCCTTTAGGTCCTGGCATTTATGGACAATAAGATCCAATGCATGAGAGGATGCCAGACTTTCTGATGCTTGCAGGGGCCTTACAAATGTAAACTCTCATTTAAAAGTATTGCTTGAGTATCTGACAGTTAAGCTGTAATAGGAGACAGCTGTTCTCTGTTAAAAATTGTCCTTTGAGGTAGGACTTGCCATCCATGGTGTTGAGGAAGGCGATTTTGCCTTTTACTCCAGATTGAACATTTATCTGATAGAACAAAAATTTGAAAATTCTACTGGTTGCAGTTCTTGACCAGGTAAAAAGAAACACCTGAAGCCAAAGTCTGGGAATGATAAGCTACTTATGGCATGATCTGCAGCAACATATTAAAACCAGAGTACATGTATGAACAGTTTTCTTCCAGTGTGTGACGAAACTCTCACAATGGTATCTTCACGTGTCAACATTTGTTCATATCTCAGCATATTAAGAATGATTTAGAAGGAAGCAGTGTCAAGCCACATTGATCAAATGTTGGTGTTTCAAGACTTAATTATTTATTTTCCTTCTCAGCTGCTTTACAGGGAAAAATGCTTTGGGTAGGCTTAAAAGAACATGGCTTATTACCATAGGTAAGAACCTTAAATTCTTATACTAAATGTACCAGAATCAAAATTTTATAGCAGTTCTCCTTTCTTGGTACATAATCATTTGTCTAATCTGCAATAACAGAAGATAGATATGCACACAGAAGAGGTTAGATGATCAGTAATTGATTGTTTTTCCTCTTAAAGAGCAAACTTCTTGTATTCTAAAATGTGAGTGCTTTCCTTTTATGGGGCTGGCATTGATTGGGCATAAAACATGTCATAGAGGGTGTCTGGAAATGGTAATTAAAATTGTAGAGTTTCAAAAGAGAGCATTGATTGTGTTTCAGGGCCATACCTCTCAGTTAAAAGTTAAAGTGTAATCAGCAGTCATTCACCTAGATACTCCGAGGCTTTTGCCTGTGAGGTCAGGAGGGGTCTGGAAATGAAAATTCGTGTCCTACCTTTGTAATTGTTCTAGTGAAAAGTAAAAAAAAAAAAGTAAAGGTTAATTGCATTTAAGAGGGGAACTTAGCTGTTTTCCTTCTTTTCTACTTTCATTAGCAATTTATTTAGTCATTAAAGCCCCTAGTGGTGTCCTTAGTAATTTTGTGAAACATATCTTAGATGTCCATAGTGCTAGACCTGTCTAGTAGGCAGGAAAAGGGGACCATGAGGCTTAAACATTGGCCTGATGGTTATACAAGTGGTCGATATCAACACACTGAAGATCAGAAGAAAGGTGTGTCTCCTAGACTATTTTCTTAAAGAAGCATTGAGAAATTTTAAGGTTGTTTACAATTTGACTAAACCAGTGAAATTCAAGTCTTAGAGTGGAGAAATGCCTGGAGTCCTACTTGCAGCGCAGCTCCACAGTCTCTCTTGCAAAGTGTTGGATTCCTGTAATTTAGTTGAGATTGGGATGTCATGCTGGCACCTCCGTCCTGACAAAGGTGATGCAGAATCTATACGACTCACATAACAGCCACATCAACGTGAAGAACACACGCTTGGTTGGTGCATGATGAAAGAGAGGCACATCCAGACTGCACCTTCAGCTCATCAAAACGGGCTATTATTTTGGCAACTTGCAGTGTTAACGCCAATTAGTATAGCAAGGTAATTCAAATGAGGTTGAAAGCCAATATATTCAAGGCAGACTAACTGTGTTGGAAATAACCCCCAATTACAATGGTGCATGTACCTTTTGAAGGCAAAAGAGCAGTTCCCAGGGATTCGTTGATATTTTTCTCTTTTTGCAAGCAGAAGTTGCTCTTGAAGTACTTTCCTACGTTACATGCTGTACGCACAAACGTGTCAAAATAACTTTCCCTGGAGCTGCTAGGATACTACTAGATGTTTCCACAACAGTTCACATAAAACTTAATTAATCCAAAGCCCCTCTAGCGTTATGCTCAGTGTGTGGAAGCAGGCTGCTTCTATAAGCGCTCATCCTTCAAGACATGAACCAGAAAGTAATTAGTAAAGGTTAGAAAGAACTTTTTCTAAAGGGTAGGTTTTTCCATGGTTCTCTAGCATGGATTATTTTAAAGCTTCCTGAAGAAGCATTTTTTTATTAGCTCTTAAAAGCACAGAACAGGGTATTTGATAGCTTGCTGTTGAGCTTGCATGTCTCTTCCGTGCAAAATGAAGCCACGGACACTCAGGTCTAGTTATGTTGCATTCTTCTGGATTGCTCCTATCTTTGGATGAAATGCTGTAATGAGTTGAATAAAGCACAGTGTGGTTCACAGCAGATGTACAGACCTTGCATTTTAACTTAGACTCTTTATTGGGAATTTACGTAGCCTGCCTGAGGCAGGAAAGCAAAGAGACTAAGGTGCTACCAAAACCCTGTCCCTTAGCAGAGGCAGGAAATTAGTTGGATGGAACATGTCCAAACAATTGCTGCAGGATTGTATGCCCTGCTAGCTGTTATCATGTATGCACCTGCTCTGCGCCGAGTATGAGAGCATACAAGTAACTTAGCACTCAATAAATTAAATCAAATTATACTCCTACTGTCGATGCGTAGGAGGTTAATGCAGTTCAACAAATTATGAGCTGTGGCCTGTCCATGAGATTGTCTGTCTGCAATGTACCAGCCCAGCCAGCTGACCTTCCTCTGCATGCACAGGTTTGGACTCGCTGTAGGGGTGAGATCAAGCATCTGCTTAATGTTTTACAGTTTGGTTTTAAAGAATACCACATGAGAAAAAGTTGGGTCATGTTTTCTAATAACCCATCTGTGTCTATTATAACTTGCACAATTAGGAAGTTTGAGGTTGAATTCATGTAAATTCATTTTCCAAGCACTAGATCTCATTTTGTCAGCATAGCTGAAAAACTCCCTACTACCAGAACCTTCATTTGTGAGTAGCTATGGATAGTGATTAAACAATCTTGAGGCCTTTGAATCACTGATCTGGGGACCTAAGACCCTGGAGTTTGATCTTTGGATTCCCTGCTATTTGCTACCCACCTTGAGGGTGCATAGAGGTAAAAACTGAAGTACAGTGTTACAGCACGTTACATGTGAAAACACAGAAAAAGAAAGCTCAAATACAACCTGAAAAGCTCAAATCTTGGCCTGTTTTCACTACGTATTCTCTCTTTTTTTTGGTATGTTTAGGGTTGCAGTGTTCTTTTCACCTCATTGCTTGTGTTGTGGACAGCAGTTGCAGGAAAGAAGTCAATGTCTTTCTTATGTCTGGACATACTGTTCAGTGTAGGCAAAGTTGGGTTTGTTTTTTGTTTTTTTTCATATCTCCTTTTGAAATTAAATGGATCAGCTGGCTGTTAAACCCATTGTTGTAAATTACCAGGGCTTCAGCAGAATTATGCCAGCTCACACCACATCAGGAGGTAGCATGGGATGATGCAGTAATTCATATTATGGCAACTGCACAGCGCTAGAAGCAACAGATCGTTTTAAAGGGGTCCTACATTTAATTACTAGTAGATTATGTTTAATTAAATAAAGCTACGTGTTCACTTTGGCTTATTGTGTACCTGTACAGAAGTTAAAAAATAAACTGTCCTCATGAGATGAACAAGTACATTCACTGTGAGACTTAAAGGCAAGTGACAAGCCTCTAAGTAGGTGAAAACTGAGAGTTCAAGTGCTTTCTAGGAAATAGTATGCTCACATTATTTGACTGATACAGTGGTGGTGATTGCAGGGCACTGCTTTTGCTGCCTAAATCACACATGCTGGCACGAAGTCCTGAAGTGTTTCTTGGCTTTTGGAAGCATATAGGCAGATATAATGTCCAATTGTTGATCGTGGTTCACTGGGTATTTGCCCCTCAAAGGTCACATCAGTAATTTAGAAGCACAAATAGGATTGTATCTAATTCCTAGCCTACTGCAGACAAACTAGTTGTACTTCTGCAGAAAAGTATATGGAGAAAGAAAACTGCCCATGGAAGTAGTTATTAATCATTCTTATATTTTTGTATTGACTGCTGATAATCCTTGCCTTGTCTAGCAAGACTTGCACATTATACTGTCTCTACATGCATAATAAATGATCAGAGTAGCATTATGGTCAGGTTTAAATGATCAGGTAGGAGTAACAGGCTCTGTAGGTCTTTTTTCCTCTTCCTACTGTTCTGCATGTCCAGTGGTGGCACTTACATTGTTTGGAATTATTTGGCTGTGAGGCTTTGTCAAGTGCTGGGAGTTTCCTGCAAAAAAGCTAAGTAAGCCCAGTTAGAATTACTGTGGCAATAAAGATGAGCATGAGGAATGTCTGGTACTTAAGATATCTGACCTGATAGCTCACAGTATGTTTGGTCACTGGACTAGAAGACAGTATCACCCTTGGGGAGGCAATGTTGTGCATTTCGTGCAGTTAAAACCCTTCCTGTAGTAGTAGCTGCATGAGGAAAAAGTATTCAGTTCCACATTTACATTAAGAGGGCAAAATCCTGTTCTGTGAGCAAGCTCCTCACAACCTGTCTTGCTGCACTCAGGGTTTTATTTATTATTAGAACACTAACGTCTCAAATACAACTGCTGTGTTTCATTATTAAACAGCAGATTTTTCAGGTTAGGCTTTAAACCTGGTGTTTTTAAGCCTGCAAGCTCTCATCTGAGGGATGTGGTGAGAAGGGCTTCCTGCTTTCTGAACTAGTGTTTAATGTGCGGGAAGTGTACGTCCCAACTCAGGGTTGTCTTCAGAAGCTCCTAATTAGGACAGAGCGATTTGATTTTTCAGGAGGTACTTTTGGGTTTCCTGAAATAACAAGACAGCAACTAGTGTGATGCAGAGCAGGTATCACAGGCTACTGTCATCTCTGCAGCTGTCAGAAGTGTTTTGGTGGTAGGCGAACCCATGCATTTGAATAAATAAATATTTTTTACTTAATTTATGGTTTTCAAACTGAAAAAAGCTGTCAAGTTTGAGGTATAATGACTGACTCTGACTTTTTTTTTTTTTTTTTCATTTACAGTGGCATGAAACTTTTCAGAAAAACTGAGTGATGTTTTAAGCAACTTCCCCGCAGGATGCGGAATCACTTAGGTATTATTTTTCCATATAATTTTATACAACAAAGAAGGAGCAGGGAGGCAGGAGAGCAAAGTGTGAAGTGGCCTCTCGGGAGGTAATAATGTGGTATGCATTGCAGAGAAAAGCAGGCAAGTGTTTGAAATCACTGCAGTCAGTCTAGGATGTGTGAATAAAGACAAGAATTGCCCTGTATCTGGTTTTCTGCCACAGCTGAAAGGCTGTTTGTGTTAGCTCACAGACAACATTTTATTTGTTAACTAAGCTTTAGTGATCTTCAATTCTGGATACAGAGGCAAGACCTTACAACAGATAATTTCAGAGGGAGCTTCCCAGCAGTGCTGTGCAGAAGTATGGGTTCTCAACTGTAAAGACTGGTGCTTGGTTCTGTGACTGAAATAAATTTCTGCCACAGACTTCTGGATAGACTTACACAGGCAACGCTTTTCTTTTAATGTCCTCTCCAATGAGAAAAGCAGCTTATTTGTGGACTGTGCAAGGATCTGTTTTCCTGATTAACATTGGGAGGTACACCCATGAGCCCACTTATTCCAGCAGATGTGCATCAAAGAGAGATTTCTGGAGGCTCAGATCTCGAATTAGCAATGTATCGTATGGATGCAACACTTCAAAACCTAAAGCTGTTGAGTGATACGAGTCTCTGGGCTTGTGCTTTGTGACCATAGTATGATTAGTGGGATCCTGTATGCGTCACAGGGCTCTGGCTTCCTTTACAGTTAGACTATAAAAGTGAGGAAGGATTTCAAAGCAAAGTAACAGGTGTTAAGCCTTTGCCCTTGTGAATTCATTGTTGTTCTCCAGGGCTGAGATCCTCTGTGTCAGTAGAGGGGAGTTATTAGTGCAAGATGTAGTAGGTAGAAACACAGAGACGTTTTGGTTTTGTCTGAAGTCACCTCAGGCTCACCAGCTTTCAGGCTGGTTTGTTGGCAGCTGAGCAAAAGGCTGTTTATTCTACATGACTCTCAGAACAGTTTCAAAAAGCTTCCAAATACAAATCAGTGGCTTGTTCCCCAAAAAGCTAGTCAGAAACTTTTATCGCATCTATCACTCATACCTCTTGCTTTTGTGGGTCAGCTCTGAAGAGCAAGTGCAATTAGAGCATCATGTGTAGTCTCAAGGCACACTTTACAGCTCTGTATTGGAATGCAGATTTTGCTTATGTAAATTTAAAATATAGTGTAAATAAAATATAACTTGAAGTTTTAAATTAGTATCTATGTACTTCTGGGACCTTTTCTATTTAGCAAAGCCACTTGGCTGGTCTCAAAACTAGTGCAAGACAGTCCTCCTTCCTTCCCTTCTTTCTTTCCCCACATCCTCCAAAATGGCATAAATCCTGTCCTTTTCCTCACTCTCCCAAGAATATAGGTTTCTTTTCTATGAGAACTATAAAACTGCAGATAACCTCTTTTCTTCATCATTCCTCTTGCAAAACAGTTTCATGTATTTACAGTCTGTTTGTGAGATTTGTT
The DNA here is from genome assembly GCA_033558105.1 of Coccyzus lansbergi. Taxonomy (NCBI): domain Eukaryota; kingdom Metazoa; phylum Chordata; class Aves; order Cuculiformes; family Coccyzidae; genus Coccyzus; species Coccyzus lansbergi. Next base: position 1,246,277 of record JAUMJK010000395.1, read on the forward strand.
GATCCTTGCAGGATGAAGTGTGGGGATTTCCTTCTGCTTCTTCCTTGGAAATCCCTTTGAAAGTTGTTTTTCTGTGTGGCCCATTGGCTGGAGCATATATTCTCTCCTTGTTGATGTTGGTAGCTCTTTTCAGTAGCTATAAACTGATAAGAGAGGAGGATAAGGAATAACAAACTGCTTTAATGTTTCTGGCAGGAATGAAGTCATACACGTTGGGTGTTTTGCAGGGATCATGCTCTGTGTGACGTGGCACTGCTGCTGTTTCAGTGGCACCACAGGGAGCTTGATGAAAAAATGAAGTAGGTCCTTCTTAATGTCAACTTCCTCAGATATCATGCTCCCCAAGAGCTGAATTTTCCAAATTCTCCAATTTCTGTTGCCTTTGAAGAAGTAAACAACAGCTTTGAGGGGAGAAAAGGGATGACTGATTGTAAGACAAGAGTGTCAAAATTTTGGCATTTACCCAGAGCTGTGTCTCTTTGGCTTTTAAGTCCCTTGTTTATGGAAATAGTTTTTCCTTGTAGTACACTTTTTCTCCCGGAAGATAAAACTGCAGATTAAATAATGTTACCCACGGGAGCTCTCATGATGGTTATCAGCTTTCCCTGAAATACTGAATTGTTCTGTTTCACAAACTGTAACTGGGAAATAGGGATGTGGGGATATAAATTTTCGCAATAGTGCCTGTTCAGCCCCTGCTTGATAAAGACTTTTTTAAAAATTCCTTTTACATTTGGACTTACAAAAAACTGGTAAAATCTTTTCAATTTGAAAAAGACCGTGAAAAAAATAGAAGGTATTAGAGAGCTGCAAAATGTGAGGTGACTATTCTGCTATAGCTCCTCCTGTGCAGTCTTCACAGCAGCTTTGTAACACAGGTCAGGTCTGCTGTTTCTTTTCAATGATGAGCATCCATCTGGGAGCAAAAGCGACATGTAAGCTTCATATGTGTAGCTTTAAGTCAGAATTCTAATTTTAAATTTAAAATCACTTTTAGCATTTCTTTATTAGCTCATTAAATAGAACCTGCAAAAGGAAAACACATTCCTGCTGCTGTGGTGCTGAAAAAGAGCTTGGGTTTTGTAACTTAGTTAAAAGGAATTTATGTGAAAATAAGCTGCAAGAAAAAATAAATTACATGCATGATTCAGTAATTTAGAGTGACTATGAAATTGTCTACTAGCACAGGTTTCATCTTGGAGGGGAAAGAAAATTGATACTAATCTGTGACAGAACTATGAATGTTGAGGAGAAGGAATGAATAAAATGTATAAGAAGAAATCTATCATTCTAGGAGTCTGTAATGCTTTATCATGAAATTTATTTTTTTTAGTTGTGCTCCACTTTTTCAACCTTTTCAAAATCTCTGAGTACTTGGACTTAGCTCTTGGAAGACATTAACAATTCTTCTGCATAAAATATGCATTTGACTGGGGTTTTCTCGTGGTAACAGTTCCTTCTGCCAAACAGATCCTTGATATTTTTTTCTCTTATGGTGTGGACCATTCATAAAAGTTACTTATGCCTGTTTGGACTATTGTTTTTGTCCTAATTGAAAAGTTGACTTAAGGCTTATTTCTGATCAATTTGCTTTTGTCTCAATTATGGTCTTTCTGTTGTGTCTTTGTAAATTAGCATATTGCATGATACTTGCAGATAAAAAATTTAACGAAAATTCTTATGCCATTGTGGTTGTCCAACAGAAAAAAAATATATTACTCTGAGATAGCTCAAGGGAGAGGAAGACACTTTAGAACACTTTATGGAATCTGGGATCAGAAGTTCCTTTTAAGTATCTTAAATCAAGTACTTAAAGCAGTTGGGTAAAAAAAATTACTGAATTATCTGTTTCACAGAAGTCTTTATTTTAAATTATTGATCACATGCTCTAAACTTCCATGGTGTAAATGTGTGGCGCACGTGCAGTGTTTTATGTCCCTCCCAAAATTATTGTTGAAGGGGAGAATCAAAGAGGAAAATCTGGTTTTCTCATCCCTGGGCAAAAGAATGCTTCTACGATCCCCCAGACTGCCTTCGGAAGCCTTTGTGTTAATGTGGGTGTGGAGAACAGACAAACCAATGACTTAACCTTGGAAAAAAATCACTTGTCCTGAAAGAAAACTCAGTAGATGCTATCGACTGTATTCCACTTATAATCTCTCCAGATGTTTGTGGAAATGTAAGTGGATTTAAGTGTCCTTAAGAAGTGTCTGGTTTTTGAAATCTGCTAGATTCAAGGTTGAGCATGCATCTTCCCAAAGCCTGTCATAGAACTTGATTAATACAGAACACTCTTACCTCTTGCATTTGCTCTCATTAAAACTTCTGAAATTGTTGGAAGGAAGGGGCAAGTTTTGAACATATTATCTTGGATGCTGCATATGAATAGTTTTAAATTTACTACACTTCAGCAGTGCAGTGTGCAGGTTGGCCAACAAGGATTCTGAACTTGTCAGCAACAAATGTGAATTACATCTCTTTTTTAACTTGAGTCTTAGTTTTGTTTCTCCTGATGCAGGCTCTGTCATAGCAATCGCTGTGTAGTAAATTATTACTAAATGTTAGATGGTGGTGGTGATTATTTCAAAGATAAGGGTGATCTAAAAGAGACAGCTTGCACGGGAAAAGAGGTCAGTCATATTAACAAAACTGGCAATAAATGCCAGAAAACATCATCATCATTTTCTACCCCTTTTGGTCATGCTGTTGAGTTAGATGAACTATGTCCTTGTTTGTGTTTCAGAGAAGTAATCGAAAATATAGTCAGTTCAGGGAAAATGCAGGTGCCTTGATTTATTGATGTTATTTTATCAATTTTGCACAGGTTTTGCGGGGAGCAGGGAAGGAAGGAAGATTAGCAATTTCAGATGAAGACAGGCAGAAACGTTCACAAATGCCTGTCACACCCCAAAAGCAGTAATCAAATTACTGCTGTGAAGCAAAATGATATAATTGATTATGAAACTTGAAGTCAGTGCCTAGAGCGTTAGGAGAGTTGCAGTGCGAGCCAGTGTATTTGAAAAGAAGAATGGGTGCAAGTCTATTAAATATATTTTTAAGGGGAAGGAATCTTCTGCAGAATGTTACAGTATCCGTAATTTATGGGCACGTACAAAATGCTACATCAGTGATTTATAGTGTCAGGCGGGGCTATTAACATGATTAGAGTTCAGAGTTTAATTCACTTCCCTCTTTAAAAGAGGAGAATTATCTCCCATAAAGGCTTGTATGAGTTGTTTCTAATGGTGTGTGAGGACCCTCGGGTTAAGCTGAAGGAACCATTTTAAAGTGCTTGATGAGCATTGTACACGCCTGCTTATGGTCTAAGAAACAGGAGTTATATGCATGGTGCAATATGGTACCCATGATCAAGGGGTTTGGGTTTGTTTTTTGGACTTTTTTTTTCTCTTAGAGGAAGGAAATGTTTAACAGGAATACTAAGTAACACCGTGACTTCTGTTTCTAATAGTATCACTTTATTGCTATCTTTCATTTTCTGTGTCCCACTATAGTGAACCTGTACTTTGTATGTTATAAGAGCACTTTTCTTTAAAACAGTAGCAAGTAGAAGAAACTAAGACTCTTTTTGGAGTAGGGTTTCTAGACTCATTTAAGTGTTAGAAAGCATCCCTCTCATTTCAGCTGTTGTAAAGGAGTCTAATTTTAAGCTGAATATCACTAGTTAAGGTGCCAGTAGCTGACAAAATTGGCTCCAGAGGCAGTAAGCATTTGCTTTAGGCCTTTTCCCTTAAATCTTTCAGTTCACGTGCCTCTGCTGCCAGTGAAAGTAATTGATATTCCCACAATATTTTATCAAATTTATTGATTAGAAACCAAACTCAGAAAAATCTAGATGGGAATCATTCATAAAGTTCATGGAAGACAGGTAAGATTGGGGTTAGTAACTGAGAGGACAATTCAGATACAATGCTCAGGTTTGAAGTAATTTGATTTCCTTAGTTGGAAGAATTAAAAAAAAAAAAAAAAAAAAAAAAGACGCTCCGTTCTCAGTATCCAATGACTTAATTTCTTCTGAGGATGCTATGACCAGAACCACCTCCTGGATATTGTGATTATCTTGGTATTTTCTGTCCTTATGTGTCCTTATTTACATAGTTTGGCATAAATACAGAAGTATTGCTTGCACAAAGACCCCAGGAACTGGGGATGGCATCATTACCCTCATTTTTTGGATGAGAAATGAAGCCTAGAGAAAATTTAGTTTTCAAGCCAGAATCTCCCAGGGAAGGGAACAAATCTCCCCAGAAGCAAGACTAGTGTGGTTAAAAAATGGGAGTTTCATTGCTTCCTTCATTAGGAAATCTGTTTGCAGTCCCAAGCCCCAGTGACTGTAGACATTTGCCACCCAGTTCTCTAGATCTGCTTTTTTAACACAATTTCTCTTTTCTGTTTGCCCTGCAGAGCTGCTGCTTACTATCTTGGGCATCCTCCTCTTTCTCAGTTTTCAATTAATCTCTCCCCACTCATCTCAGTCTGTTCCTCTGGCTGGCACAGAGCTCTCCCGACAACTCATCTGTGGGAGGGAAGTGTGATTCAATAGGGAGGAAAGAAGAGCTGAGTGCTTGTACCTGTGAGCGATATTTGAGCCATAGGTTTATTGGTGTCTACAACTCACCTTGCTTGAAGTCTGCTCTAGTATCTCAGGAGATCTTTTCCTTGTCTTGCAAATTGCTTCAGTCTTTTCTTGACTGACTTGTTGGCTTCCTCTCTGCTGCTGTGGGTAAAAGTTTAGGCAGATGCTGTGCTCTTGCTCTGACCTTCAGTATTGCTCCCACAGCTAATATGAAATGCCATACAAACCTTGATGCAATTTTCCGTGGCTGCTGTAGGCACTGTAGGCAAAGTGTCTTATTAATGGAGGAACCACAGGGGATTTTGATTGCGCTGTTGCTTCTGATTGTCACACTGACTTAAAGATAAGTTATGCTTGGGGGTAGTCTGACTCCATCTCCCCATGCATTTCGCTTGAGTATAAAATAATCCACACCTAGATGCTTTTCTATTATCAAAGCATTTTAGGTGAGTTTGGAATGAAAAGGTCTTTGTGTAAGATTGGTCGAGGGGAGCGAATCGTGAGGCAGTAACCTTACTGGCAGTTGTAGGGGAAACTGAAGCTGTAGATGGAGAGGGTTGCAGAAGGGCATGGGAAACTGGAGTGGGAATTGAGTATTGGACAGGGAATTCTTGCTGTGAGTCTGGAAGGGAAGGTATTTAAAGAGCGACGTTTGGATGGAAGTTGAAGTATTGGTCTGATGTCTTTTAAGAACTGTGTGTACTAGGTGGGCTAGACATTTGCTGGCATATGGAGAGGTGGAACCCTTGTATTTGTAGAGAGCAGATAGTTGGGCGTTGTGTGAAAGTGGAAAAATAAAAGGAACTAAAATAATTCTTCTGGTCTAAATGCTTGATTTCAACGCAGCTGGAGTGATTGCAACTTTCAAAGAGCATTTTCCCCAAGACGAAGTTTCAGCTGGCATAAAAGCTAGCATTTGACATCCTTTTCATGTAATGACTATATTAACAAAAGAATGCCTCACTGTTGGCTGCCTTTGTAAAACAACTCCAGTGCAGTTCTTGGTTCTCTTAACTTGCGTGTGTATGCCTTAAAGTCAGCTCAAAACTCCCACTGGAATGCAACCAGGTCATCTTGTGTGCGCACACAGAGTATTAGAAAGTACTCCACATGGCTTGACAAAGGCTCTGCAATTGTTTATTTCTGTTGCAGTGGGCAGTTTTAATATACTATGTTTGCTACACTGCAGCATTTACTGTTCTATCCTGTAAGCAGTGACAGAAGTACTGTACTCAGTTCTGTAGACCAAAAAACCCCAAAAGAACATTTCTACACTGTTTTGGTTTATTTTTTCATATTCATTTTAACTTAATCTTGTTGCTGTTATTTAGGTACAGCTGGCTACCGATGTAGGACTGCACAGAAACTTTCATAGAATCATAGAATCACTAGGTTGGAAGAGACCCACTGGATCACCAAGTCCAACCATTCCTATTAATCACTAAACCATGTCACTCAGCATCTCCTCCATCCTTGTTTTAAACACCTCCAAGGAAAGTGACTCAACCACCTCCCTGGGCAGCCTGTTCCAGTGCCCTATGACCCTTTCTGTGAAATTTTTTTTTCCTGGTATCCAACCTGAACCTCCCCAGTGGAGTTTGAGGTCATTCCCTCTTGTCCTGTCCCCTATTACTTCAAAGAAACTTTGAACAGAGTATAAACAGGAGACTTAACATTTGCTCATTACTGTGAGCATAGTCTGGATAGGTGATAAAAAGGAATGTGAGATAAGTGATAGACATCAGCTTTTGTTATAATTTACATTTTCTTAATATATATTTTTGGAAACTACATTTTCCTTAGTTCCTTATTGTAACTGCTGCTGAGGGTAAAGGGGTCATATTTCCTGCCGGTGTAAATCTGTGTAGCTGAATTAAAGCATGATGATTTTCCACCAGCCTTGGAAGCTGCTCCAACTGGATGAGGGAAAGTTATCTCTCTTTGTCAGACTGAATTGCAGAACTGGGATTTGCTCTTCTCTGCCTATCGCTGTGAGAGATAACAGGCCTTTAATTTAGTGGAGAAAGGCAGTAAAATAAGCAACAGCTTGAAATTAAAGCCAGACAAATTAAAATTAAAAGTTAGACAGTTTGCTGAATAGTGCGAGACAATGTAATGTAAAACCAAACTACCACATCGTTGGTACATTTCCTTTCTTTTGACATTTTCAGATCATGACAGAATGTCTTTCGGGGAGACTTAGCTGGACTGAAGCTGTGGGCTTAATACAGATATAACTGTGGGAAACTGGCTTGTGTGACATGATCAGATTAAATGAGCTAAAGTTTTGGTCTGGTCTTTAAAGTTTCTGATATCTAGTGGTAGTTACCTTGCTGATGATGGTGTAATATTTCAATCCCTTTGAAAAGCAGTGAGCTAAATGTCTTTCTGAGATGGCTTACATAGTCCGTTAAAAATGTAATTCCACATTAGAAGGGAAATCTTAGGTTTTAGAAAATGATGCTGTGTTCATATTTAAAACTAGAAGGTTTATTTATTAAAGTTTGGTGGCCGTTTTTTTTGTACAATGGATGGAAAGCCAAAAGTAAAGCTATTTAGGTTTAAAAAGCCAGAGAGAGCTCGGTTAATATGAGTTTGAGCTGTGTCGCAGTGTCCTATTCTATATTTGGATGAAGATCCCTGAAGTCCTGGGAAAGTCGCATTGCCACTTCCCTCCTCTGACACGGATGAGTGAAAGTTCTGTGCTGGGGCTCATGTTTGTTCAAGACAGCTGGATGTGCCTATGATAAATGCTTCTGCAGGAGGTTGGAGGCATTGCAAGGTGTGCGCTCCTCATGTGGTTGCTTGAAGACATCGTTTTCGACAATTGCTCTTGGTTTGTTACTGAGTTTCTATAGAGGAAAATTTAGAATTCTTCAGAAACAAGGTGTCACTAATTGACTGTTGAGCACCAGGCTGCAGGAGGGTTAGTAGAAGCTTAAATGGGAAAATTTGTGGTTTTTGAAGATTAGTGTTGAAGACTGCTTTCTCTTTCACCCACGTCAGTAGGAAACTTAATATTGAAGGGAGCTTTGTTTCCTGGCTATGCAGTCATTAGCTCAATCTGGATTTTTTTTTTTATATTTTTATGCTTTTCAGCTGCACCAGGTTGACCATCTTCATATGGTGTAGAAAAGAGTATCCCCTTTTTTTTTTTTTAAATAAAGCTGTGGCAGCCCTGTATGTGCACGTGGACTGAAAATCTGGCTCTCCTGCAACCCTGGGCAAAACTCACTTTCTTCAGCAGACCAGAATTTCATACAGGGTCTACTATTACCTGTTCCTTCTACATATTGTGCAGGCAGACCCCTCACCAGGAGAATATATGTCTGGGAAGGGACCTCCTGGGTCATAGAGTCCATTTTCCTGCCATCATAAGCAGTCACATCATATCAGCCCTTTCATTAACTGATCAAACTCCATTTTAGAAGTACGAACACTTTTTTCTCCCATTACTCCCACTGGAAAACTGATATAGAACCTCATCTTCTGATTTCTAGCATGTATTTATTCACAGCTGGTTGCACACCCTTGTTTTTCACTCCAAAACTCTCCCGTGTAAATAGATTTTTGCTTCCCGAGTGTTTAGTTATTTGGTGTATCCATAAGCAGAAGTTACACCACTTCCCAGCCTTCCTTTGCATCCTTTGGATCAGGCCAGCAATGATCAGCCTCTTAGTTGCTTCCACGCACTCTAGAGATCAAACTGAAATTACCCACATGAGAAATTCTTCTCAGCAGTTGCTGGTGCTGTAAAGAGAAGAAGCTAGAGCAAAGTTTAAAGGATGGCTAAACTGAGAATCTCCTTAAATTTACCTTCTAAAGAATGTCTGTTTTGTAGAAGCCGTGACTGCTGATAACTTCCAAGCTGAGCAATGTGAGGGCCATGGGGCTTTTTCATCATAGAAGTTCTTTGAGGAAAGAGTCAGCAGATAGAATTGGAAATGTATTTCTCGTGTAGTAGAAGTAATTTGTGGGGAATATTGTTGAAAAATTGTTCTGGATATTCTGGTGTGAGGTGTCCTTGTGGCAAAATTGTTCCTTGTGAATTGTTTTTTTTGGCATTTTGGTCTGATCAGAAGAATCAATGCTGTCTCTTTGCCATCTCTGTTCAAGGATTTTTCACTTTCAAGAAGGAAGCTGTCCTGCAGATAAACTGTAGCTGCATAACTCTTTCTTCTGGTCAATGAGAAGTTAATTTCAGACCACTTTTTGTCAGGCAGGTGGTAATAGCTTTAAATTTAATGAAAGGGGTGAAATGACTGAACAGTCCATGACATAGAGGAGCAGCTGGAAAAGAGATGACTGAGTAAGGGGATAATGGTGCAGGTCTGCTAATTGTGAGATGGAAAAATCTAAAAGAGGCTATTGTTTATTGTCTCATAATAGGAGAACCAGGAATCATCATATAAAAACTGCAGGTGACTTAGAAGAATATAGAGGAGGAAATTATTCTTCACATAAAACTTGATTCTCTAAGTCTCTGTGCAGAATAATCCAATTGCTGAATGTTTCAGTGGTTTCAAGATGTGGCTGTGGGAAAATACGTTGGTGGTTCTCAGGTGCAGAGACAGCCTCTGCTGGCTCAGGAATCCCTTGGACCCCAAGTTGGGATTATTTTGGGAAGTATCATGATATTTGCCCCGTTAAATTTATCCCGTGTTAAACAGTATTCATGACTGTCCAGAATGTGTTTAGTTCAGTAAACCTCAGGGCTCATCAGGTCTAGCTGTTTTTGACATGTTTCTGTCCATATTGTATGTTTTTATTTAAGTCTTTCAAAGTTTTCATCTTTACAACAAGTGGTAAATAATGGGGTGATTATGTTAATGTTTAATACATCCATTTAAACTCTGTCATGTGCTAAGCTGTCTAATATGACAATTGGCCCTCAACTTTCCAACTGCAGTCTTTAACAATGAAGAAATCCAAACCTGTCTTGCTGAGGAGTCATAATAGGTTTTATGGGAAAAACTACTGGAAGAATTAGATAAAGAACCCTGAAAACATGGAGAAGTAGCATTACATTTTGTATTAAAGCTCAAGCTTCTATGTTGGATTGGAGGAAGACATTTGAATATAGCTGTAGCAGAGCTCTGCGAGATTCGTCAGCCTACTCATATGAGCTCTGGGAACTGGGCTGTAAACTCCTTACCCAAACAGATGTTTTTGGTATATAGCTTCAAAGCTTTGAAAGATTGTTTTCCCCACATGCCCTTCTATGTAAGGAGACTTTGAAGAGATGCTGAATAAATTTTATTATCTTTTCTGCAAAGCATTACCCACATGGAAGAGGCAAGCTTTGAAGAGTCGTGGGCTCAGAAGTGAAACAATAATAATATCATGCAGGCCCAATTGAACAAAAAATGGAATGGAAACAGGAGAGATGCATGTCAGCCTGTTTTAGGACCCAGAGGGATGAGAATTTTGAGATGCTTCAATAACTTCTTCATAAAGATAAGTAAACACAAGGGAGCTATATTGGCTTCAGCTCTGCTACATTAGATAGAAGAATTCTTAATGTTGGGGAGGAATATAGATGAGTAACAATCCAGATGTTAGTCACGTTGTTTTTATGTGCATTTAGAAATGCATCTGACAGTGATTAGAGTGAATTGAGAACATAGTTTTGAATGGGGAAAAGAATGTCAGGAAAAGGGAGCAGTTTTAATGGATCCTCTTGACTTTCACACTTTTCCCACACACTGACTGAGTGTGTATTGGTACCAGAGACTCTGCTGTGCTGGTGCTGTGTGAATGCCCAGGAGACTAAAATCTCTGCTGTAGGAAATTATCAGACTTTAAAATGAGAAGACAAAGGTCTAGAAATACTAGGGACTGAGACATAAGAAATGAGATCCAATTCAGTGGAATTACCCTATTTTCAATCTGGAAATCTAGGGTGCTTTTCAACTTCTATTGCCTTCTGTTACTAGCACAGGCAAAACACCAATGTTGCACTGTTATATTAGCATAGGTTCATTAACAAGTCTGCTTTGATTTATAGTTTCTGGAAAAAAAACTCTCAAAATTCAGGGGGTTCTTTTATTAAAAATGTGTTCGTATTTTTCTGCCAACAGGAGCAGGCCAAACCAATTTAGAGGACTCCATGCAAGAGTCTTCTTAAACTTTCCATGTTGCGATTCAGAGTGTTTGTTCTCCCCTGTTTAGGATCTTGTTTGCCTTTTGTCATTGCAGTGAGTTTGCAAGTAGAAGGATAGAAGAAATATTTCTCTCACAAAGTTTCTTTTCAATTTGAAGATCTGAACCTGAACGAGTTGTGGAATTGCTGCGATTCCCCTATCCCTCTCACACCCTCCCTCAATCCCTCCCCTCCAAAAAGTGAGAGCCCCCTTCAATCGTTTCATTGTCAAAACTACTGTACCATTTTTAAACTATCAAAGGCAGGATGGAGTTTATTTGTAAGGTCAAGATCTACTTATAAGTAATAGCACTTCCCGTGGGGAAAAACTCTAACACAATTTGTGAAAGTTATTTTACTTGATGGTGAAATAAACTCAATAGCGCATCAAGAATAGGGTATCTGGCTGTGACGCGACTTGAGCAGCAGCATTAAGCAGAAGCCTTTTTTTTCACTTACAAATGTATTGATGGGTTTTCACATGGATGTTTGGCTTTAAATCACGGGTTCAGATTTCTAAAAAATAATGAAAAGAATTTTAGGTAAAAGAACAAACTTAAACCAGCTCCAAAGATGAAACATGGCAGCAGAAGTGTCCTCTCAGGGAAGATTACAACCCTTCAAATTGCCAGAGTCTCTTTAGCAGCTATTTTGCATTGTGGGTTTATCTGGCAGAAGGAAGATGATGGGGTTGCCAGCCTGCCTAATGATCTTCATCTAACATTTACCTTATTGAGAGGGGAATAATTCTGTTAAATTAACATCGTAGCATATTTTCTGTCCAGCTAGTTGATGAATTAAATAGCCTGGAGAAAATGTTTTATGACTCGTTTGTCCATAAAAATTGCTGATTTTTTTCCACTCAAAAGGGAATAACTTTTCTGTAGTTGTGTGCTGTAATACCTTACACCCCTTGCCTGTGGAAAAATATATGCGTATGTATGCTTATATGTAAAAATAATAACTTTAATAAAAGTTGTGTCTTTGGCAAGTAGGAGAGCACATAGACAGATACTGCTCTTGGAGTGACCCCGGTTCGTGCAAGCACCAGTGCTTTGCCGCATGGTGTGTGCCTCCTGCTCAGAGGAAGCGCAGACCATTAATGACAGGCTACGAGTCTGTGACACTTGGATCACTCCATCAATCAAACGTGGCATCTTGTGCCAGCCCAGCCAGCTGTCCTCTTCCATCAGGTTCTGAGAGTGCCGCACTGAAGGCTGCAGGTGCCAGCTGCCATCCTCAAATAACCACTGGACCTGCCCCAGGATGAGTGTACTTAGGGAACCTGTTTAGATTGAATTTTCTATCTTGACAGTCCCTTTTGAGTTTCAGTTTAGAAGAGGAGAACAAACGAATTATAGGCTAATAAACAAAGTAGCACATCTATATAAAGGAATCCAAGCCTGGGGCTTTGCTCTCATTAGTTGTAGACCTATTGTGAGGCATCACCATAAGTGCCTGTGACAGCGGGAGATATTGCTGAGGATGCAGTTGATGTGTTGTGCTTGGTTTGACCAAAACTTGCAATGTTACAGTGAAGTCTGTGGTTCACAGATCCACCAAACTACTGAAATTTTGTATCACTTATATTATTGTGTAAGCATGCCAAAAAGGTCAAGAAGAGGAAGAATATTTTTTTTAATGAGGAAATACAATATGAAAATTCTAATTAGAATGTTTCATAAGCATTATTGCTTTCTTTCAGTCATTTCCAGTGTGAAAGAGAAATGCACACTATGCAGATATGGAGAGCATGTCTCTGGATCCTAGCTGAGGTTCTGCTGCTTCTGCACACCCTGAGACAGCTCTACCATAAAGGGGTGAAACAGTGGTTTTCAAATCTGTGGGCAGGGACACTTCTGCAAACTTAAAACTCCAAAGCTTCAGACATTGAGCATGTCAGGCTGAGGAGCTTGCAGCTACAAGATGCTTGAATAGGAGGAGGATGTGGATGATCAGGCTTTTATAGCTGAAACCTTTGTTTCAGAGCAAAAAAAAGTTATTTCTGCTTCTGTAGCCCCTAGACTGATGCGGGGTAGGCAATATAAACCGTTTTCACAAAGAAAGTCTACTGCTGTTCTGCATTACAGCACAACTCAGTGCAGCAGGTTGCCCTTCTCCATCTCTATGATAGCTATTATCATCACTAGATCCTTTTCCTCACTTGCTGATTTCTAGGCTGTTCATTCTTATTCTCCAGTACATATGAGTTTTCTATTATTTGTTTGCTGAATGCAATCATTTGCAATTTTCCACGCTGAAAAAAAAGTGAAGCTTCTTTGAAAAAAATGCAATGGAACATCCCCAGGTTGAAAGAAACCCTGAGCAGAGCTGATGACACAGGGCCTTTAATTTACTAAACGTCAGTGGTTTGATGGCAATTCAGCATGACTGGTGATTGCTTGCATCGTGTTGCTTCTGTGGCTGAAAAGGCTGTTTACCTTTGAAAGACAGAAAACTCAGCTGAGCAATCTCCAGTGACCTGCTAATGATTTTTTTCCAAAAGGCTCCTGAAATGCTGAGGAGGACAAGCCCCTGGAAAAAAAAATCCACCTCTTTGCACATATGCTTGTTTCTATGCCTGCTACAAGTAGGTCAAACCAGAAAAATGGTGTTTGGGGCTAAATTTATAAAAGAACACTTCATATAAGGAGTGTGTTTGCTGTAAGGTGATTCTTAATTTGACCAGTGAATGACGGTGGTTTTTTCAAGTTGTTTCTCTCATGTTTATTGTCCCAGCTCAGCCTGACACTGAACACTTTCTCAGCATTTCTCATGCTTGTTGGGGGACTATTTAGAAGTATGAGTGGCCCTCTACTATTTTTAGAGCAATGGTTCAAAAAGGGGAAAAATTGTGCCATCTGGTTCTCATTAATTTGCTGAAATTATCAGAACATTTTCTGAGAGAGAATATGTTGCGTTTAGGGAAAGTAGAGACAGGGGCTTTTCCATTTATGCTAACAGCTTGGTGCAAGTGGATGCAGACTCACCTACCAGGGAACAGTTACATTTCTGAAAATGAATTTGAGGTCCAAGGTCCTTGGATAACATCAGAATTGATGTTCTTTTATCTATAGATTTGCATTGTGGGTAGTGGCGGTGTTAGCTTCTTCCCATTGCCATGCAGGGGGTTATGGAGGGATCGATTATTTTTTTGTGTTAAAAAGACAGCTAGGATCTTGAATACTGTTTGAAGCAATAATTTAATGATGTTAAATTTCCACTTTTTTTTTTAGAGGTGCACACGTGCAAGCAGTGCAGTTTAACACACACGTACAGTAAGTTTTGGTTGCTGCTGAGACACAGCCCTTCAGTGCCAGGCTTTGTAGCTTATCACGAATGGCTGTATCTCTGACGTGCCACTTGCCTTTTAATATTTGGCTCTTAGACCTCGTCTTCTGGGCTTTTGTGGATACAGAGCAAAATTTGTAGAAACACTGATGCGTCTGCTCTCGTTCACAGCCTGAGCAGTTTCCAGGCTCCTGCAGTCCTACGTGGCCCATCTGTTGCTGGTGCAAGCATTAACGTACATGACTCGCATTGCACTTGCTGCTGCTGGTGAATCTATCAAACAGATTACTAGCTTGCTAAAGATGATTTTATAGACTCTGCGGCTGGTTTGTTTAAAACTGGATTACTGTCACATTTAGAAACATTTAGCACCATTGGACCAATGAGGAATAACAGTATAAAGAGGCTGACAAGATTTAATCAGTTTTTAGGAGATGAGACTTAATCAAACATGAAAGGTTGAAGGCTGATAGAGCTAACGAATTTGAATATGTAATACAGGGCCTGCCTGAATGGTAGCACATTTTCTCTGGCCATGGTTGGTTCATAATGAGGTAGTGTTTGCAAAAGTTATCAAATCAATAAGTATAAAATCCTTTGTGCAAGGATTTCCTTTTTTTTTTTTCAATTTTTGTGTGTGTGTTGATAGAGTGAGAGAAGTATTGACTTTCTAAAGAAAGCCCAACCAAGGCAGATTCTGTGCAAATGCGCACTACAACGATCTCTGCCCTGATATTAGCAGTCTAAATCAACCTCATTATTTTGCTTCCACGTTTAACCCCTTTCCAAGCTCCAAAACCACACATGCCTTCCATACTCCCATTTTTTAACCTTGGGCAAAGACAAGGCCAGCTCTAGGAACAGAGTTTGTGTTAAGGGTAATCTCTCTTGTAATCTATAAATTGGTGATGCTTTAACTGGACAAAAAGGTAACTATGTAAGTTCATCATTTGAAATCCATGCTTGTGTAGTAAGAGCCTGACCCATCTGTGGGAGCAGAATTCTGCCTGTGTTTTCTTCAGCAAATACAGCAGTTGTAAATATTTCTCAGTTTCTGTTGGATTAATTGTGAGAGATACTGCTCTTTGCCCACCTCCTTCTGGCAATGCTGGCAGAGCTCTGCTGGGATTTGGAGGGAGTATTGTCTCGCTTCTCTTTTTAAAGAGAAGATTATGGCACAACAGAAGGACCAAAACCTGAAAAGTCTTATTAAAAAATTCAAAATATGGGGTGCCTGAGGTTTGTGTTTTTTTTTTTTTTTTTTTTTTTTTTTGGTCCCTGCAAACCTCCTTTCAGCTGATGCAACTGGTGTGGAAGAAAAAGGTAACTATTTTCCTGCCTCATTCAGGTCAGGTTCTTCACTCTGCTAGGAGAAGGTATAAACTCTTATTAACTGCTGACACCAAGGTCTGCTGTAAAAGACAAATATGCTACAGGAAGAGGATGAGGGGAACTGGGTTGGGATAAAGATTTTTAATCAACATCAGGCCCGACAGTGAACTAACACCACAACCAGCTGAATGATTGAGAGTCCTGAAATGGTGAAGTAGTCAGTAAATGCCATATTTTGTGTAATGCTGTATCTGTTGCTGAAGATGTGGTGTTGCTCTCGTTTTCTCAACTGAGATTAGAAATGGGTTGTTCTGTTCATTTTGATTCCCATAATACTCAGTAACGATGGGGCTGCATGGTGACTTTGGTATTTATTTCAGTCATCAAACCTTGAAGCGTGTCCCTAATTGGGTGTACAGTTTCTTCTTAATTTCAGAATACAAAGTGCATATGGTAACATGGTTCAGTCCTGAATGAAGGAGAACATCGGTGTTGCTGCTTATAAACTTCAGTTTTGATATCTGCATGAATTGGACTCTAAAGAGCTTTCCATCAGGATAGCAAGCGGCCTCATTGTTTGCCATGTAGAACGAGAAAGATTCTCTGTTAGATGCAGGCCATGTGTAGGGTTTTGAGCTAAGCCTAGATATCTCCTTTTGGGAGAATGTTTTTGCTGCACTTCCAGCACTGACTAGTCATTATTGATATCTCATTCTTTCCTTTGCTCCCTCCTTGACTTTTTGGCAAGGTCATACACTTGGGAGTTAGAGCTTTTTTTGTATGTGGTGACTGTTGTAGCAAAGATGAATGGGAATGGAAGCTCCTGTATGTTTGCTGTGTTTGGAAACTAACTCAAGGTTAGAGATCTCAGTGACTTTTATTGTCACCTTTCCTGACAAAAGCCTCTCAATACGAAATATAAACTAAAATATGAACCCTCAAAGAAGTGGCTACTAACTGGAGATATAAGTGAAAAGATTGGCGTGGTGATACAAATTGCTTATTGCTTATAGTATTTGTCTACTTGAAGCCCACTTCTCTCTTGAGAGCCTGGCTTACTTAAAGAATTGCTACTCTGAGAGAAGTTTCCTATATCATAACAGCCTTATAGAAACATGTTGCGAAACCAGCTGCCATGAAATTGAATTACAGGTGGTGTATTCTTCACTGCTTAAATTGCTCTATTATATCACAGGCCTCATGGCTTCTTTTTGAACAAATAACTGCAATTTAGCGGGAGCCTAAGAGATGACGGTATAAGCAGCCAGGGGTTGTTTAAGGCTTCCCTAATGATGGAAAATTGTTCTTATCCATCTAGAGTGTGTTGTCTTTGTCAAAATGCATCTGCAGTGAATGGAAAAGGAAAACTGTTTCCTCATGGCATCTTTTTCTTAAGTTTGTTTTTATGTTTTTGAATGTGTGAAACAATTCCCTGCAGGTTTTCAGACTTGTCAAAGCAATATGGTCCTTCATATTTAACTTTGACACAGCTCCAATACATCAAATTATGGTACTAATTGTAGTGAGATATTCAACTTCCTTCACTTTCAGTTTATTGGAATTTGTAGATGGTTGTTCAATCTAAAACTTTCTAGTTTTTCATGGAATAAGGTTGTCAAAGTTCCTTCAGGAAATATTTAAAAATAACCCTCGGTGCAGAAATTAATTATTATTTTAGGCTTATTTTGTCTAGATTTAGAGTCCTGGTTGCTGCTCTGTGTGTTCCCGTCACATGCTCCATTCTTCCAATCCCACTCCTGCCAAATATGTGGAGTAGCCTTTTCTCTGATGTAGCAGTTTTCCTTGGAGCTTTTATGTATGTGAATTGCCACAGTTGATTTACAAACAGTGTAATTCCTACAGAAAAAGGATACTTGCAAGAATCTTGGACGTGAAAATTAACCTTATTTCTCCATTATCTATCCAGGTCTGTATTATGCTATGAAAAGCACTATATACTGAAGAAGAACAACCTGCTGTATCATAGAGCTCAGAACAAGTGCTATAAATGTCCTATGCTCCAAAACCTTACTAGTATGAAGATTGGATGAGTTGTAAACTTATTCCTCCAGTTGCAACAGATTTCACAGAAAAAAATGAGAGTAGAAAGGATAGCAAGAGCTCAGTTTGTCCATCCTCTTGCCTGAACGCAGGGCCTGCTCTTCCAAATCCTGCTTTATTTTTGACAGATGGTTGTCTAACTCGTTCTTAAAATTTCTCAGTGATCAAGATTTGCTTACTTGCTTTGAAGTATCATTTGTGGAAAGGCAATTAAATGTGTTTCAATGATCTTATTTTGTCGATGTTCCATTACCAATTAGGATCAGTTTTCTTGCTTGTTTCAGGTTCTTTTACGTGCAGGCTTTGTGCTTGTGGCTTTTTGGATTAGTGGCAGTTGATTGATGCTTCCATCCATCCCTGCTTCTCTCCTGTCGTGAATATGATTTTTGCAACATACGCTTTTAGCCAGTGTGTGTGTCAGGATACTGATGCTCAGCCCACTTGATGGGCACTGTCATGCAAGTTCTCTTTTATTTCAGGAATTTCAATTTCATGGCAATCTTTAGAAAAGGGGGGAAAAGAGAGGGCAATTTTGTTGATTGAATTCTTTTGAATGTGTATTTTTTTGCTGGTAAAACCTACACAGGTACTTTTCCTATTGTCACTTGAAGCAAGATGTGAGAAGATAAAACCACTTCACGAAGTTCCGTGAAAAATTAATGTGTACTGTAATTTAGAAGAGATATTGCTGAAGGGCATTTAAATGTTATGTTTTTGTTTTCTGCAAATTCTATTTTAAGAGAAACCAAATACCTAGTAAAGGCTATTTCAGAAATTCAGCGAACTGCTTCTGATACCAAAGGAAGAATAGAGGTGAAATGAGGGACATGGACTGCACAGCCTAATGAAAGTACCTAGGCCTGAAGATGCGAAACTGCAAATTGCACAAATTACAAAGCACTGTCCCTTGCATTCAAACCTGCTTTTAGCACTCTCAGGGCAGCTCCAGAGTTGCAATGTGAGATCAGGATGCAGATGTGCTGGCAATGTTGTGTGGCTGTTGCGAGTCGCAGCATTCCCAAAGCCTCTGTCTGACTCCAGCCAGCACTGGCACACAATGCATTGGTACCATGTGCTGATAGAAACCTTTTCAGACTCTTAACTGTGCTGCTGGATTAAATTCCTGTGGGACAAGCTAGGAAATAAACTTGTGGGACACTAGGGAAAGGACTGGTGCTGCGATGTACAGGTTCCTTTACCTAGTGAACCCTTGTCTGCTGATGGAGTCAAGCTAAGTGTTTAAGTGATGATACACCTTCAAATCCCTGGTACATTAGGGAGATACTACCTAGGCTTCTGCTTGCAGCCAGGGAATTGTTTGGAGCAGCTGCTGTGCTGCAGGGTGAGGGTCTTGACCTGGGTGAAGGGGTCTTTGATGGGATAGAAAAAACAGAGCCCGGGATTAGGGGTAATAAAAAGTTAAAAAGACAGGTTTACAAAGGAGTACTTGCTTTCTCACATCCTGCTCTTTCTGACCCATAGAAGCTGCTAACTGTAATGTCAAATCCATAAAGTGTTAATGCAACTGATGTCTATAGTTGATTGTTTTGGCTAAAATTGTTTTTTTCCTTCACTTTTGCTATGAATTCAAGCAAAAGTTTTAAAATGTATTTCCTCACTTGCATCACTTTCTGCATCTAAAATCTATCTGAATTATTATGTCCGTCTTACCTTTGGGGTGTTGATTGTTCCTTCTCCTCATCCTTTAGCTTGTACAGGTGAAGGATGGGAGAGCAGCTGTAACTTTGGTTCCGTTTTGCTAATAGTGAGATACTGGGTAGTCTGGTGCAGCTTGTGTAACTTGAGGATGTAATAACCAGATATCT
Source organism: Coccyzus lansbergi (assembly GCA_033558105.1). Taxonomy (NCBI): domain Eukaryota; kingdom Metazoa; phylum Chordata; class Aves; order Cuculiformes; family Coccyzidae; genus Coccyzus; species Coccyzus lansbergi. The sequence goes on from JAUMJK010000395.1 coordinate 1,265,523, forward strand.
CTTCTGATGATGGCTGACTGTTCGTCTTTGTAAACTAGGATAAGTCAGGGGATATGTTAGGTTTCTTTTTGCTTTAGAAAAGAACAGAGCATTTCGCATTGAATGAAAAATCATTTGAGACAGTGATGAGATTACTCAGTCAGAGCAGAGTAAAAACTGGGAGAGATGTAATTCATTGTTTATTTTTTCAAACTGCTGACATGATGTGAGAGCTGCTAATGCAGTTTGAAGTACAAATGATATTCAAAATTCCCTGATAACTACCTGGGAATTCTCATTCCGTCAACAACTTTTGTGTTATCATAAATAAGACAACTTGAAAGGTACTTGTTGCATTTCGTATTGCATGCGTAAGTCATTTGCACTTCAAATGAACCGGCCTAGATTATTTTAGATTTTTTTTGTTTCTTCATGGCTTTCATAAGCTGAATTACTACTGTCTTTCACATTTAACAATAGGAGAATTGCAGAGTGAGGAGACATGACAAATGACTACCTTGGTGTAAGCTGACGAGCAATTTAGGTTGTAAAATCTGGGTTTCGGAGCATCAGATGAGGATGTCTGATCACCTTTGAAAAATTGTTCACTGTCTAGATTTTAATTCTAATATATTTTTATGATCTGACTACAGCTAGTATTTCAAAACTCTGAGTGTGAATGTCTGTGAAATACGTTTCTGAGTCACTCCATAGCCCCAGGCTCAGCCCTGGTGGCTGCTTTCTACCTGTGGGGCTTGAGAAAGGTTGAGGGGAGATAGGAGGAGAATAGATTTCTTTCGTGCGCTTCCCTGTAGTCTTCTGCATACCCAGGGGATACATGTGCAATAATAGCCACTCTCTGTACCAGTGCAAGAGATCGATCTGTGCTGTGTCACCCTGCTCATCCCTGGCAGGGGCAGAGGTTGCTGGCAAGTGTACTGGCTGGGAATCTGGCAGTGTTGATGTTGTCTGGTACCTTATTACATCCTGGGTCACTGCGTACAGCTTGGATTTCCTCTGTATTTCTTGAAGCAGCTAGCACTCTCTGTGGTAGTTTGGGCACACTTATGCTGACTTTTGCTCAGATCTGCTTTGGACACGCTCTGGTCGTCTGTACTCTTGTTATCTAATATTTTCAGGTCAAGTTGCCTGAAGTAATGAGGGAGCTGTGTACATTAGATTCTGTAGTCGGAGCTGAAGGGCATATGCTGGAAAGTATGAGGTGTACAGGCTCTCCCCAGTGAGCAGTGGACTTTATCATAGCCTTTCTCCATCGTCTGCTGCAGGGTCTATTTCAGACAGATACTATCACAGTAACATCCAGCCAGAGTTTTCTGGAAATAGGTTGTTGCCCCCAGAACACACTGGGAGGAAGCTGTGGTCCATCCGGCATTGAATAGTCAGAGGCCATGAGCTTGGGAGTGAGGCAGAGAGTGAATCATACTGATGAGTACTGAGTCTTGTCTTCATCCAGGAGGTGAAATAAAGCTAATGGAGTCTCTCCAAAGCTTTAGGGCTTGATTCTCATCTGCTGTAAATCAGTGCAGTTCAGTATAACTAAGGTTGAGGATCTGACCACATAACTTTATCTGTGCCGTGCAGAACAGATGATTAAGTACTAATGCGTGTTGAGGTGATGTGGGCAGTATGTAAGGATGAGGCAAGAATGTGCCTAAAAGCCTCCTAATCTATAGTTTGTTCGATTCGTGCCATTTATCTCTCCATCGCCATTCCAGTATCTCTGTATTAATCTGGAAGACTCTCCTTGCTGAATATGATGAATGTGTAGGAGTCCAGAAAGGCTGGGCATACTCACGGCTGCTATGTTAAAAATGATTTTCTGGCGTTTCTAGCTCAGATGCAATCTTGGAAAGCATGAAAACAACTTGGGATGTGTGCTTATGGTGCTAGGAGAGGTCAGCAGGAGGTAGATGCTCATGAACTAATTGGACTTCTGGGATTCTGTTTTAAGGAACACCTTCATATAAAGCAATGTACATACCCAGGACACAGTTGCTGCTCAGTCAATTGTTTCCTAAACTGACAGTTGTTTCAAGATGAGAGATGTTTTTATTTCGCTTGAAGCCCTTTTTCTCCAAGTCCAAAAGAGCTTGAAAAATATTATCTCATGGAAAAATACCTTTGGGTATGCATGTGAAAAAGGTGAGTGCATTCTGCAGTGCTAGCAGGGTTGCTATGCATGCCTCGGTTTTCTTTCTGAATGCAGTTTATAAAAGAAAAAAAGATAGCTTGAAATGCAAAGGATGCGAGCAGCTGTGGCTTTATCTAATGTGGTACAAAGTGGCCCATCATGAATTGAGTGAGGTGTTGCTACCTAGGGGGAGGCACTTCATCATCCCTGTGTGGCTGGAATGATATGAATGCTAGGTGTTGACTTTTAATGAATATTCATCAGTTGTGTGTATGTGGAGGGCTTTATAGCCTGTCATTACAGCCTTATCTTATGCATTAGGGAGAGAAGGGGGCACCTGCTTTGTGTCTCTCACGTTAGGCAGGGCAAAATACTTTTGCCTGTGAGCCTGGAAGGGCTAAGACTTGCTGGGTTCTGAAAGAGAGCTCTGCACTGCTCAGAGAATACCAAACAGGGAGTGTCCAAGGTCAAACAAACAGAGAAAAATAAAAAAGGAATACTGAGCAGGCAGTAAATATTGTGCTTAGGAGGCTTCTCTTCTCATCCTATAAATTTATGGCCTTGGAGCCTGCACTTTCTGTCTCACATCACTGTTGTTCTGGACTTGCCTAGGTGGTTGTGTCATGACTTTTTTTTCATTGTTTATAATTCTTACATGCCAGCATAGTACAAATATTGTGTGATACCTTTTCAAGCCCCCTCCCCTCTGTTGTTTCTTTTTTCTCCTCTGATGGGTAACACATTCTGGTGGTACTCTGATGATCTCTGCTTGGCTCTGAAAGGCACTTTATGCTTCCCAGTGCCCTTCTACAAACACCTGCAGCTTCCACCCTTGAGATGTCCAGAGACTTTTGGGTCCTTCCGTCTTGGGCAGTGGCCTCCTTATTAGCAGCCAAGTGATGAGCAATACAGCATGGGTCCTGCTGCTGGCTCTTTCATTGGATTAATCTCTTCTGGACTTAGTTGTATATGACTTCTCTAGGTGTCCCGTACAATAAGTGGTTAGAGGTGATTATGGATGCTGTATGCGTTGAACACCATCTCTCTTCTCACTTTTTTTGTTTGATGTACTGGTTGCAGTACTGGGATTTTTAAAAGTCTGCAAAAAGCCTGAATCTTTGTATCTTTCTGATTTGAATGGAAGTAAACTGTTTAATGGCAGCAAAAATGTGAATTTCCTCACAGCTATGGATGAGGTAGACCTTTTCACTGTGGCATATTTACAGGATAGAGCACCTGCTGTGAAGTCCAGACATGATCCTTATCTAAGTATTAGGCTCAGATCTTCTGAGATGTATCATGCACAAGCCCAGCAGTGCTTCCTTGAAAAGAAGTGGTTGTTACCTTGGGCTTGCAGGGCTTCTGCTGTGGTGACTTGAGACCAGTGGCCTGGTGTCAGATGGGTGCAGTGAGTTCTGCACGTGCAGGAATGAAACTTGGCTTCACCATGGCTAGGTGCTGATTCAGTGAGGCAAAAGACTCCAGAACCAAGGGGTCCCTATTTTCCTTTCCAGGTGAAACAGTGTTTAATTTCTGTAATGCAAAATATCGATCAAATTTAAACCAAAATGCTCATCTTGAAACAAAAGCACTCCACTGAATATTCCCATAGTGTTGCTTACTGCAGTATTACAGTATCATTTTTACAGTGAGAGGAGATTCTAGGTTGAAGGATGGAAAAATATAGCCCAAATTGCCTCCATAAAGCAGTTACTGAGGTGGATGAGCCAGATCTGTCTTGTTGTGCTTGGCCTGTTTATTGCAATAGTTTTGCATGTGACATTGTTTGCAGGGTAGCTTTATTTCCCAGATGATCAATCCTTTTCTTTTCCTACTACCTTGTGTTTGGATAAAAATTCTCATTTTGCTTTTTTTTAATATGAATTAGCAGCAAATCACTGTTTCTTTGTTGAGTGATGGAGAAGGTTTTAATTTTCCATGCTGAAAATCACCCAGGAGCTGTTTAAATGAAAAATCTGTTTTGTAGGGAAAACAGCAAACCAAAAATTACCGGTGGCTAAAAAGTACTCACAGCATCTGTTGTTTAACTTATATCCATGTTGCAATTAATAAAAAAATGTACAAATATATCAGCATTCAATTCTATTAATTTCATTTCTTTTTTTAAATGGTAGTAGTTTATTATTCTTTCATATGGGCTTTGCAAAAGTACACCTAGTAAATGAATGGGCAATTCTACAAGTTTATTATAATCCTCAGAAGTCTAACAGAGGTGTTTAATTTTTCTTAAAATATACAATGAAATTGATACAAAATGTAGCATTTCCAGGAAAAAATGTATTTTAGCATTGACTAGACTCACCTGTTGAGCTGTGTAAAATTTAATCACTAATGGTTTTATGTTCTAGTGGTTCACGTCTCGCTTCAGTCATGCTATTCAATTTGAGATCTGTATATTATTATTTTCATATTTCCCTCATGTTGCTAGAGAGATCCAGATGTGTTGCCCAGTATGCAGACATATGCTTTTTGAGTTATTATAGTGCAATATTCTATCAACCTCTAAGTTTGGTTTTAAATGCATTTCAACTTAGTGTAAACTGGTCTAAGGTTGGCTTAAATGGATGAGCAAGTCAGCTCCTGTGCCCGTTCCCAGCCTGTTTGCCCTGCAAGCACGTGCATCTGACTAGTCTCTGAAGTGCCCACTCAGCCTCTGGCGGTAATTTAGCTAATTAGCTAAAATATAACACCTGACCTTAGATAAACTCCTGAGTGCAGGTAAAGTCTGGGGCTCTCAGTTCTTTACACTGCCTGCCAATGTCAGTGTGTACAAGCTCTGACTAACAGTAATCTTTCTAATTTACAAGGCAGAATAGGAGAATGCTCGTTCTGTGTCTGGCACTTGCCAACAGTTATTTGAAGTGTACAATGTTTATACACACATGCAGAAATATCCTCAACCTGGACTGATGAAGAGATGTGTAGATGTGACCCTTAGGGACTGTTGAACTTGATGATATTAAGGGTCTTTTCCAACATAAATAATTCTGTGATTCTGAGCTACTTTACACTGGTACTACGGTTTCTGCTGATCATTTTCTGCTGTCAGAGTATGTTTTAATTCTTTGGTTTCTACTTTTTACTTTTTGTGGTGGGAAGATGACACGTAATGTATACATGTTGCTGAGTTCCACAGTATTAAGTGTAAGGCCGGTATATAAATGCAGCTAATGAAATTGGGGACTGTGTGGCCTCAAACCATTTAAAATAATGGCATGTGCAATCTCACTCCATTACATTTGAGTGGAAGCAGTTCACGGTAAAGTGCTGGCTCCCCAAGAGGCCAGGGAGCCTGATTGAATCTTACTCGCAAAATGGACAGTGAAGATCAGTTTGTTGCAGGGCAGATGACAGCTCTGACTCAACAGAAGCTGCACTGCTCAGGGGAAAGGTTGCCTGGAGCCTTAAAATACATTTCCCATTTTTTTTCTTTCATTGCTCTCTCATAAGCTTTGCAGCAAAGGCATCTGCCCAGCACTCATTTTTTCCTGAAGGCTCTGAGGTGCAGCACCTATCTTTGGTACCAGTGGGGCTGTGCTGGTGATACTGGTTTTCATCCTCCCAGCTATATGTTTCAGAGCAAATAGTTACATTGGGAGAGCATTTTTCCAAAATTAAAATCCTTGTCCTGTCTTCTGACATAATTGTATTGAAAGACTGATTTAAATACATGGGGAGGTACTTGACTACCTTGATGCACCAAGAGGTCCTTGTAGCAGGTAGGTGGCCAGGCCCTGGCCTGGATGCTTTAAATGGATGAACTCCTTATCCTGTTGTAATGTGTTTCTAAATAGATTAATTTTAGGGGGAAAAAATTGACATAATAGTTCTGACATAGGCTGATTAGTTTCTTTCTGCAATCTGTCCATCTGGAGCGGTGCCCATCCCTGGTGGGTGTTATTTTCTCGAGGAGGCCATCCCCTCATAAATGCTTGGCGAGTGATGCTTATTTTCTCACCACCACTGGTCAGCCAGTATCTGGATGGGAAGCCAGAAAATACACGATGCTGCTGTGCTCAGCTCAAGATTCACTGAGGATTTTAAGCTTGCTTTCTGTTCCTGCAGAAAAGGCATCTGGGGAATATTTCTGCTCTCCTGGGGAGTTGCTGTGCTGACGCGGGAGGAAAAATTAAAATTGCTCCAAATCTGTAGTATTTGAATATAAATACATCTGACAAAATTATCACTGCATGTATATCAGGATGGGACAGTATTTCATTGTAATTGTGAAGATTGACTAGAAGAAACAAGATTCACAATTAAGGAGAACACTGCAGAAATCAGCTTGCAAGCTATTGGCCTTTACCAAGAGGAAACAGGACTTCTGCAAGACAAATAGCAGTTCCCAAATGCTTATCTAGCAAAAACACATTGAACAAAATAAACTTGACTCTTTCCAGTGAAGGTTTCATGGTGATGAGAAAACTCCCTGACGTCTTCAGCAATGGAAAATAACAGGAGAGGAAGTAATTTGGGAGAGAGAGAGAAGTAGAGTTGGAGATGCAAGTCTAGAAGAGACTCAAAGCACCGTGCAGCAATGAAACTTCAGCCTTCACCATAGTTGTTTCACTCCTCATCTCTTTTAGTGTTGAGAGCATCTTTTGTGTGCAGCTTTTCCCAGCCTTCCTACAGCTTCACAGGCATATAATAATTTTGCCAGAAAAAAAAAAAAAAAACACCAAACATTGCAAATCAAAGGAATGGAAATTTAACCTCAATGAGAAAGTTATTTTTCCATATGGTTCTGTCATATTGGGGAATTAATTTATCAGAGGTGCAAGAGGAGGTAGGTACTTCTTTCTCCCACATGCCTTAGAAACACAGAACTTTTATATGAATGCAACAGTACTTATGACATACCTGGAATTGGATTGTGATGGGATTTTTGGGGAAATCTTGAAGGCCTCCTGCTTCTGTGTGCTTTATTGCAAGGGGCATATGAACTATGTCCCATAAACATGGGTTGCAGTGCCTCATGGTTAATGGACAAGCATGAAGCTTTCAGCCTTGAGACTAAATTTGCAAGTCTGGGGAGGAAGGAGGAAGACTTGAAAAAACATTTACATTTTGTATGTAGATGATGTTGTTTATAGGTTCAGTTAGCCTGGTGTGCGCAGTGGGGTAAGAGCAAAAATGTGTTGTATGTCAGTGTATGGACACTGTTAAATTTGTATACTGTTTGGAAAGTGTGATGTTTTTAGAACATAATTGCAAATTATCTCCTGCTTTTATAATCAGTTTTGCCTTGTAAAATGCAGTTAAATCCAGTGAAGTACGATATTTGTCTTGGCGTTAGACAGTTGGTTCGTTTAATCACAGCTGCAAGGAAGAGCTCATTTCTCTTCTCAGTTTGCTTCCAGTTGAGTTTCGTTTGCCTTTGAAGATGTGGTGGCTGCTAGTTTGGGGGATCACTTAGTATTCCCATCTTGTGAGAGGCATGATGAAATACTGGGTAATGCAAAGACCTTTGAAACTGTGACTCACCCTCTCAGATCGTATTAGGATTTGGATTTCAGTTATGTTAAGGAGCAGAATTATGCATAAAATACATTTCTGAACTGTTTGTAAATTTGCTGCGGCTTAGATCTAAGTTCTTGGTTCGAAACTACTCAAACCACAGAGTAATAACTTTTAAAGTGTTGGAAATAAAATCCAGTATCCATATAGACTCCTAGTGTCAGTTTAAACATTACTCAGGCAAAAAATACATCAACTCCATGAATTTAAATATTAATCCTAGATTAGATCTTAAGTCTTGCACCTTTTCTATTTGTGTGTTAGGATTTAGGCTTGACCTGATGGAATGAACATAAATCAGGGCAGCAGTTTCCCATTGTTGTCTTTTGGGTAGACTCACCTTTCAGGCTGTCTGTTGTGTTCTGTGGCTGCCTCCCATTTTCCTCCTGTTTCACACTGCTTGGTTTCCAATCTTCCCTCTGCCCTTCCATTGTGAACGTCTGCTTCATTTTAATCTTCTTGACAGGACTCTCTTATCTGTTCTTACCAAGCTCCATTTACCCTGGTCTGCCTTGATAAAATTTGTATTTCTGCCTTCTGATTTCACCCCAGGGCACACTGTGAGCAGACCCCTCTCTCCTATCCAAATATAATATTTTTATAATTTTAGGCTCTTGCATACTGGCTTTCTACTCTACTAGAAATGTGAAACTTGGAGCAGACCTTGAGTGGGAAGTTCGGTTGCTTCTCAATTCTCCATTCTTCCCCCAAAACCAGTCCTAGCCTCCACCAGTCTGAGTTGTCCTCCTTTGCCTTTATTCTGCCAAAAAAACCCCACCTTTTTGTTTGTATGTTTATTTTTAAGACAAAGGAAGAGGAACTGTATGGCATGTTTCTGAAAATTTCTGAGTACGAAATTACCCCGCGTAACATAACAGAGCATCTTTTGCGGGGACTAGAGGCTGTTCTTCTGATAGCTTATTATTGGAAGGATTAGACTCCTTGCTACAGACAGTGGAGAGCAAGATGTATTGTGCTAAACATGAGTTTGGTCTTTCAGAGATTAATGTGCATGGGCTGGGTGGGTGATGGTATTTGGCTTCTGCAGAAAGTGCTTTCCAATGTGCCATGGAGGTATCTGGGAGATGACCTGAGACTTCAGGGGCAGCAGCAGCCCCTGGAGCAGAGCAGGGCTCACCCTGCAATCCTCCGATCAGTTTAAAGGGTTTGTTTTAAAATTGTTTGAAGACTGAAATATTTCCACTTAGCTGGAAGCGCCTCTTACCTACCTCAGGCATTTTCTTTTCAAAAGCCACTTTTCTTGGCTTAGCTTTTATACTGGTAAGTCTTTTAAATTTCATTTATTTATAGGTTCCTACCTGTGTTGACCAGTGTTTGCGGAGGGCAGCATGCCCGGGGTGGGTGTCTGCAGCCTTATGTCTCCTACCAAATTTGCCCCTCTCATTTCAAAGACCAGGCTGGCCACTGGCTCTGTGCAATTGGTAGAAAATGATTTTATAGAAGTGAATTATTGAAGTGCTGGTAGCCAGCAGCTTCTGTCTTGAAGCCTCTCTTTTGGAGCATGTGAAGATTTATGGATAACTCTAGGAAGTGCTGAAATGTGGTGCTGAGTGGTGGTCCAGCTGACTGAACTGCACATGGAAGCTCTGAGTTTAAGATCTTTTTTAGCAACTCGAATAGATTCCCAGGGGAGCCTGAAGCGGTCAAAATGTTGGGCTTTTTTTTTTTTTTTTTTTTTTTTTTTTTAAATCTTCCTGAAGTCCCACATACTGACAAGGATATATGGAATTAAAGTATTCACATTTTCTTTCTCTCATTATTTTTTCAACATATATTAGAAGGAAGATACTGTTTAGTTTCTCTTGCTCTTCTCCCTTGTGGCTGAATCCTTCACAGCAAAGAATTGCACTTTCTTTTCTAATTCTCCCCGTTTGACATCTAGCTTTGATAAATTCTGTCCTTTCCTGGTAAATACAGGATTTTCTTTTCAGAAAGTGTTTGAATGGTATTTTAAAATAAAGTTGAAAATCCATCCTTGTGTAATTAAATTGTGTGAAATTGGAAAGGAATAATGAGCCCAATGTGTTGTTTCCTCTTATCTTCCTTTCAGATATTTAAAAAATTAAACTAAACCCCAAACAAAGTACCCTCGGAAAGGAAGCTGTAGTGTCTCATGCAGCAAGGAATGAAGACTTTAATCTCTGATATAAATGAAGGAGACTTAATTTTTCCTTTATCAACACAAAGAAGTTGCTCTGAGATGCTGGCACTGGAGTTGGTTCATGTGGTGTAAATGTTGAAATTGTAGTGTGATTCCTCACATTTTAATAAGCAGAAAATTGCATGAGAACTTTGACAAATAAGCATCACTATCCAATGACCTACCTGGGGGCAAAAAAAAAAAAAAAAAAAGGAAAAATGTATGAAAGTAGGATGATTAATTGGATAAAACATTATGTAATGAAAAAACCCCAATGTGAAGTGGTGTTTAAAGCATGTCTTAACTGGTAGCATCCACACTTTTTTTTTTTTTAATTATTGTTTAATATCACTGGGATCCATCGAAAGTAGATAATGGTCTGACATTCCGTTTTAGGTGTATCCTAGTAGCTATTTTCCCTTTTTGTTAACATAAATATTAGCTATGGGGAAGGAAGCGTGGTTTAAAATTTTCTTCATTCCAGAGAAAGCATATAATTAGCTTAAGTTTATCCTTTCCTAAGGGAGAAATACTGCAGTTGGTCTTTTGTTTCCCTTCCTCATTACCCGGCATTTGGCCAGAACAGCATGTTGTGGCCCAACAGCAGTGGGATGTTTTGCATGTGTGATATTCAAAGTTGCATAGAAATAGTACCAAACTTTTATCTGAATGTGACTAGAATAACAGGCAGGTGTACTATCGTGAAACATCCACTGTCATATATTATGAATTTAAGCTTTCTGGTTTTCCCATTTCTCCCTGCCAATAAAATCCAACTAACAAACCAAATAATCATTAAAAAAACCCTCTTTATTTCCTTATTTGTTCTTTAATACAGCAGGTCAGCTGAGGTGTGCTGGATCAGTTTGTGAGCATCTTCCTTTGCATGCAGCACCGTGACTGACTCTCTGCCCTAACTTTTGGTGACTTGTGATAGCCGAATGTTTTGAGTTTCATTGCATCTTTTTTCCTTACCTAGCCCTTTGCATGTTATTGTACACTGAAAAAATGAGGATTACTACGTAGTTTCACCTGCATAAGGTGTAAATTCCTTCAGAGTTGGGTGCTGAGTTAACATTAGATCCTATTAGGTGTGTGTTTTGAACATGTTTTATGTGTGTGAAAAAATGCAAAAAGAAATCGTGTAAAAAAGATGAGATTCCTGCAATTCAAATAATAATGGGTAGTTACTGTGTCATATCTTTTCCTAGTTTTCTTCAAAGAACTGTTTCTCATTGCTGGTTTTTGTTGTTTTGGTAACATAATGGCATAGTTGGGAGCTGTAATTTACAGCATTTTCTTTCAGAGCAAAATATACAAAGGTATTTTGGATGTTCTGCTGAACTGATTCAAGGTAGCTTTGACAGTGAGCCAATGATTCTGGTATCCACTGTGATGCTGGCAGGAGCCTGGGTAGGACCCTGGGACAGAAATGGAGAGGAGTGGGTTGGGGGTGGCTCAGAGGCATGGAAAACCGTGGAATCCTTTGCAGTCTAAACTTACTCTCCCAGGGAATATGAAGCTCTATGGGTTGCTCAGCTTCACCAAAAAATAAGCTACACTGTAAAATATGAAGATTAGTTTAAATGTGCTTTGATACATTAGAAAACTGATTTTAAAAATAAGGGCAAATTCTGGTAAAAAAAAAAGCCATCACACCAAAACATTGATTGTGTTGAGTTCCTCATCGAAAGTGTGAAACAAAACAAGCAGTTACATGTCTTTAGGTTTTTAATAGTTGTTCTCCTTTTAAGTCCTCTCTAGAATCTAATCAACAAAACACACTAATACTTCTCCAGCTTTAGCCCAAGCTGGATATGCCTTTCAGTAAACTCAAGAGGATGTTAAACATATTCCTAGGACTTCATTCAACAGTTTGTTTGATGTGCTTTTTCTTTATTCAATTTAATTCTATGTTTCCCTGTTAGCTCCAGGGACAAAATTTTCCAGACTATTCTGATGTTCTCAATCAGTTTTTTGTTGTCTTAATATCCTGAAGTATGTAGTGCTAGGGAAATGCTGTATCTCAGGGTATGGAGACTCACTTTCCAACAACAGCAGTGCTCAGCACTGGGACAAGTCATGCATGGGCATGGAAGAAAGCTGCATGCATCTACCCTGTTATCTTCCTTCACGCAAACTTACCTTTCTGCCCAAAACATTTCTGTGTTTGGCATCCGTGCTTGCCTTGTACTGTTACCAGTAAACAATTCAGGGAGTTTATAGGCTGTGGTCCACCAGCCCCAAACACCTGTGGATTTTCATGTTTGTACCCACATGACAAGGTGGACATCGCTGCCTGAATTGTTCCTGCATAAGGCAAGTGAGGTAGTATAAACTAGCTTCTTCAGCTCTGCCTTTTTTTCTGACTCAGGGTAAAGTAAAGCAGTGGAGCATGCTGACTGCCTGGTGCAGCTGCTCGTTCCTCCACCACCCATCCTGGCAGTGTGGAGGAGCCAATCTTTCTCCATGAGAAATCTGAGTGTTAATAATTTCTGGCAAGTGTTGTGCTGAAGCAGACAATTTTGTAACACCAGCCAGGCGTGTTGAGGAGTTACTCTGGACATTACAAGGAAAACACTTCATTCATGTTTGAATTCCTCGCCTCCTTGCAGCCTCCCAGGGCAGCGGTGTGAGCCAGGGCAGATTGGTTTCAAGCACTTGCATTGCCCTGGAAGTGCCTCCAGTGATGGTCTTGTAAATGACAGCAGCTGATTATTTCTGTGAGAAACCCCCCCTGGGTTGTAGTATTTTTTTGGTTTATTTTTCTTCCCCCCAACCCCTTTTTTTAAGGTGAATGAAAGTGGTTATGATAACCAGCTTTCATTGTGCTTCATGATGGGATATCTGGTCTCCTAATGTTACTAGGGGTATGTGAGGTGTAGGCTTCATTCATTTCAGTTGGGATATTGAAAATGTTTGCTTGCAAAATGTAAGAATTTTTTTATTAGTTATATTTGAAATGAGACATTACCCTTTCCTGCTGTCCCCAGTATTTGTAACTGTCCGTTTTCTCCACAACATTTTTAACTTGCTTTGCAGATGGGTGTCAGGAATTGTGTTGACTGGAGAAAAACATGAGTTATGATAAAGACTGTTTTCACTAAAGTTTTCCTTTCCCCAGTGACTGCTTAGTAAAAGGAAGGTTGGCTAAAATTTCCGCTGTTCTCTTGTGATATTTTTCAGTTTAGAAAAATATAGGTGTTATTATAAGTCTCACTTGAAATTACTGGCACTTCCCTGGTCCCTAGCTGGATTTCTTAAGTATGGTTACCCAAGCCACATATGGATCTTTCTTCCTTAGAAGACATGACATGTGTGAGAAATTAGTATATATGCCATGAGAATATAATTAACTATATTACTTGAATCTGGGAAGGCCTTTTCCTATTCTTTAGGGATAACATTGTAGAGATCTACCCTATTGACTCACCTCTTAATTCTAAGCTACTCTGGGGTAAGCATGTATGTGTGGGCTCAGGGATAACGAGCTGCTCTATCCCAGTTAATCCACAGTATCTGCCTATAAGCAAATACCAAGTAATTCAAGGCTGCTTAATTTAGGTTTATGAAAATATTTGTAATCATAAATATATTTTTAATATCAAAATAGTTTTTCTAGCTCAAATAGCTTCAAGGGTTTATGGAACTGTATTAGATCTCAGTTGTATTTCATATGTTGGATATAAACACCCAATCTAATGTCGTTTAGTCTTTCTAATACCAATGCAAGGGATACTTGGTAATAATTATTCTTGAAAATTGTTGAACATAGTAGAGTATTTCTGTTTTTAAAATAGTGTTACATGCAAGAAAAAAATCAATATTGTGTAGTTCAGTGTTGTGTAAATATTTGTATATGAATAGAATAGTCCTGTTAAACAAATAACTGAGGAAAGTAGAATTCTTCTGTGCAAAGATTGTACGTATAATATATTTCACCTATCAGTTTAGCAATGCATTCTCTTTGTAATTTTATTTGCAGGGTTCTGTATTGGTGCAAAGTGACAATGGTAGAGGAAACAGTCAGCTTTCTTACTGCATGAAAACAACAATTTAAACATTCAAAGGTATTTTGCTAGTGACAATTTTCCCGTCTTTCCTTTCGCTTTCTAATGGATCGGTGATTAATGTTATCACCCAGTTTGCAGAAGGATAGCATCTGGCAATTCACACTTCACTTAGAGGTTTCTAATGTAGTTAGAAAAGCCGTAAAGTGAGATCAAATTTCACTACGAAAATTAATATTCTTTCCCAGCTAAATCTTTTTTTTTTCCTAAATAATGAGATGTCTAGATACACCATACTCAAAAATGGATGCCTTTGAGAAATCTACAGTGAAATAGCATTTGTGTTTAATATGACACTTAATTTTTATTTCCCTCTTTTTATTTAGGACAAAAGTGAAAGTGACATATTACTGTAATATCTCCAGATTACTGCATTTTTCTTACGAGGTGGTAGGGTGCTTTGTATTTTCTCTGGCAGTTCTAAGTAACCATTGTTAATGAGTTATATTAGAAATAATTTTTCCTTAAAGACCGTAGAAGTAAATACGTGTATCAGAGGCACTTTTTGACTGCAGTATCCAGATTTCTGCAAAAAGTTTCCCAAGCAGGATCATGCAAATGATTGATGCCTGAGCTGAATCATTTGGCTGTTTTAGTGCTCCTCCTCCCTATAATTTCCTTTTGCTCTCACCTTATGTCATATAAGGTGGTAGTGAAACAGCTGTCCTCGGCTCTAATACGAGATATTTTGTCAGCATATGGTGGTAGTCTTATCTGGGCTGTGCTTTGAATACCAATAGCTTTTCCTGCTGCTGAATACAGGTGGTAGAGATGACTGCCAGGCAAATACCAAGAACTGCTTGAGAGAGGCACAGCACAGCATATCCCAAATGCAAAATGCACTTGCCAGGGTGTTTCTTGTACTCTAAACAGGCCAGTTTTTCTTTTTCTTTTTTTTTTTTCTTTTTGCTATTGATACTGGAGAACAATTGTTAATACTGAAAATCAGGTCTGTAACAGCTTAGCTGGTGAAGACGCTGGAGAACAGGCCTTATGAGGAACGACTGAAAGAGCTGGGGGTGTTCAGCCTGGAGAAGAGGAGGTTGAGGGGAGACCTCATTGCACTCTATAGCTACCTGAAAGGAGGCTGTGGAGAGGAGGGTGCTGGGCTCTTCTCCCAAGTGACAGGGGACAGGACGAGAGGGAATAGCCTCAAACTCCGCCAGGGGGGGTTTAGGCTAGACATTAGGAACAAAATTTTTCACTCAAAGGGTCATTGGGCACTGGCAGAGGTGCCCAGGGAGGTGATTGATTCACCTTCCCTGGAGGTGTTTAAGGTGTGGGTGGACAAGGTGCTAAGAGACATGGTTTACTGTTTGATAGGAATGGTTGGACTCGGTGATCCAGTGGGTCTCTTACAACCTGGTTATTCTATGATTCTATGCTTCACATCCTGAGAATAAAGTATGACCCTAAGCTACTTGGTAGATCAAAGCCCAGTAGTGAGCAGCATGTGAGCTGCTGACTTGATGAGTGACTGTGGAGGTGACTGGCAGAGCTGTCAGGACACGCACATAGGCCTGTGTCTCAGCTGCAGGTTGCAAATGAAGTGGGTTATTGTTTAGTTAGCAAGTCCCAGGGTGCTGCTGTGGTAGTTCTTCTCAAATCCTGGTGCCTGGTATAATAATGCATCTCTGTGAGGTATGGAAATTATTTACATGGATATCCAAACCAATCAATTATTTGTAAATGAGGAAAATAAAGAGTATCTAAATTGAGACATGACAGGTAGTTGGTAAGGAAGGGATGAACAGTCCTTAAGAAGCTTAAGGATGGGACACATGAAGATTTCAATAAATCCCTAAATTCATTTTTTTGTTTTGCTCTTATTTGAAGACCCTACACTTTTTAATCAGTTATGAGGGTATTTTTTAGTTAACTGGAGCCAGCTATCATTTTGCACACTTTGCAAATCACTGATCTCCAAGGGACAGGAGTGTGTGCATGTGGTTGATTCTTCTCACGCAGCTTGAGCGGAGCAAACTGCTCCAGTACAGCTCTTCTGGGACTTAGAAATGAAAGTTGCTTCATTTCCTTACAAGATTTAAATCCTGCCTTCAGATACACATGCATGACTTCTTGCTGAAGTTCCTGCTCCTGCAGTTCCTAGGTAGTAGAAATCCATATGGATTCATTACCATTAGTGGAGTGACATAATTAACAAGAGCTCAAACCTATCCCTTAAGGAATTCTTAAAATTTTAAGCTAATTTGAGTATAACTTTAGAGCCAACGACTGATAAAATTAAAATCCTGCTTTAGGAAGTGCAGAGTGGCTATTTTTGTTAATTTTATTCCCATATTCTTGTGCTCCAGTTGTGCATGAGTAAGCATATCAGAATGAATTGTGCGATGTTGATCATTTCTGGTAAGTGATTCTGTAAGTCGGCTAAGGGAAAATACTGAATTATTAAGTAGTTTTCTAAATACATTGCATCTCAGAATAAAATTAATAGAGTGGCAGACACAATTGTTACACTGAGGCTAAGACCCGAGATTTGCAAATGGAAAAGAAGTTATTTTTACGTAGAACAACAGTCTGAGTCTATGAAAAGTTTCTGTTTGATGAGATCTTTGTTGAAGTCACCACAATTGGTTTTCCTTCCTATAGGAGTGCTTTTTTATCTTGCACTGACTTTTTTCACCAGAAAGAACCTAAATTTTATCTGAAGGATCGTGTTCAGAAAAACTTTCTAATTTGTAAATGCAAACCCATGAAAAATGCTTATATATATGTGTGTGTGTGTGTGTGTGTGTGTATACATATATATAAAAGATTTGGATAAATAATCTTCTATAAAAGGCATGTGTAACAGGCTGCAGATGATATTTGGGATGAAAGGTTTTGACCTGTCTGCATAATAAGATATCTAGCTCTAATTAACTAAATTAAGCTCAAAATGGGCCATTAAGACTCTGGATGTCTTTAATGCCTACTGGAATTGCCATTTTGTTGCTCGTATATTCTGTGATGCCTTGAGACTGTTGCTGATTTGCTTATATTAATGCACCATTTCCATTCTGCCTGACCCTTAACCTTATTTAGAAAGATAAATTTTTTAACATGAGCACCTGGCAAGATGGTGCCTGGTGTCTGGAACTGCTCCTGGTTCTACTGGAAATCTCAGCTGCCTGGCAAACCAGAATTAACTTAATCGCAGTGGCTGAGGTGAAGAGGAAATTTTTTTCTAGATCAAAGTTTAGCATCATCTGGGCATTTTCACCTAATTTTTTTTCTTTCTTTCTTCCTTCCTTCCTTCCTTCCTTCTGCTGGTGTCTGTTTTTAATTCATGGAACCTTTTCTAGTTCCGACTCGACTATTATAATCATATTAAATGTGGATCTGTACATGGCTGCTAACTATGCTTCTGATCAATTCACATAAACATGATGCATCACTCAATTTTATTAAATTTTAGTTGATTTAACAATTAGGCTTCACTTAATTGAGACCGCAATCTCAGCAACCCCCTCTTTAGTGATTACTGCAAACTCCTCGAAACAGTTAAGCCAAATACTTGTGCTTTATCTCTCTATTTATTTATTTTGGGGTTACCACTTTTTGAGAGCATATGCTTAAGGAAAAATCATTTAAAGTGTGTGTAGTGGAAATACTGCCCTGACCAGCTGGTCTGGCTTTAAAAGCTTCAGTATCTTTAGTTTCACTGTTGGAAATCTATTGTTCGTGAAGACTATGTGGCAAACAAGCCCGTTCATAGTGCTTGGAGAGTAAGTGCAGACCTACAGAGGTGAAGAAAGCTTTAACAATCCCTCCTCTGGTCCTTCGGTCTAATTGATTTTCAACACAGCTATTGGAAAACCACTTTTTCTCAATTGAATGTTCCGTTTTCTTAAGCCCTACACAGAGCACTGAGGGTGCAAGCTGGGTTTTTTTCATGAGAAATGAAGTCTGAAACTCTATGGGAGGAATTTGGTGTACATTAAAGAAACCGTAATTTAAATTATAGTTAAAAGGCAGCAAATTACTGTGCTTGGTACTCATTCTGAACTTCTTCTCATTTAGAGACTTTTTTCTGTGTTGACAGAGTTAAAATATTAATTTGGGTTTCAATGAATCTTTCAGCTGTATTTTATGTTTCTGCCTGAGGTTTTTATAGGTTCTGTCACTTTAAAAAATGTGTTACTAAGGGTAGGGGTTTAATTATCTGACTTCCTTTTCCATTTAAACTTCCAGACAGAATCTTATCCTAAGATCATATCTGCCATGTGTATGATTATTGGATGTAGATCAGTCATCTGGTGTTATCCATATCATCTGTCACATACGTTGGAGAGTGACGTTCAGAAATTAGTATCTGCTGCTCCTCATTTCGACTCTTCCCATTTGAATATAGTATAGTTCAGGGAAGAAAATCTGCCCTGGATGCTCCATTGCACCTGCAAGATGGTCACAAAGTTGGGACGGGAAAAGGGAATGACTTGATGCAGAATTAACTCCATTAAAGTTAAAAAACATTAAGTAAAGTAGTTCCAGATCTCACATCTCAAAAAAAATAAAAGCACCTGCCAAAGGCATACTGCATTGTGATAATATATGGATGGTCTTAGGAAAGGAAGCAGGTTTATCCTTCTCAAAGACCTTGCCCAAGGAGTCCCTCAGGCGATACACTGTGTGTATATTTCCTTGTAAACTGTACAATCACTACATTTCCAGCACAGTCAAAAAAGTGACAAGGAACCTCTTTGGTACAGTCTTGCTGTGCAGAGCATGGACAACCCTTTGGTCATGTACAGCCACAAGTAGTCTCTTGCCCTGTAGAAACTGGATGTTTCTTCAGCTGGTGCCTCTTCTGGTTTTCCCAATAGTTAAATTATTCCTTCAACTTTTTCTGAGATATAAATCACTAAAGAAGGCAGGTTCATCTCCCCGGTAGACAAAGACAATTTATCCCAAGGTGTCCCTTAAACTTTTCTTTTGTATTACCCTCTGGGTTATTCTCCTATCTCCTTCCTTTGATATGTTAATTCAGTCATTTTCACTATCAGGGCTCATTGCTCCTGATTTTTTTTTTTAATATGTAATTTAATTTTGTGAAGAGTTACTGCTTATCAGTCTTGTTTTACTATTTGAGAAGTTCTGTGACCATTTTTCTTCTCAGAAATGAAAGTCTCCATACTTTACTGACTGACTTTTTGTGTTTACTAGTACATGATGTTACTATTTTTTAAACAGTTCTTCCTCATTATTGTTTATCCTTCCAAAAACAGCAGCACTGGTTTTACTTGACTCCCTTTTGAACCGTTTGGGTAGTATAACTTTATAGCATGATTAAGATAAAATATCTAAATCAAAACTCCTGACTGGAAGTTTTTGTCATACTCTCTTCTAGGCATATGCCTACTAACTTTGAAACTTTAACCAAGATTGGTCAAATTTACCCCTAATTCATGAAAAATTTACTCTTCTGGGAAGCAGATGCTTTTTTGAATTTAAACATGGTCACAAATGAAGCCTGTGGCGTTAGTTGCTTCTCTCTGTTGGCCAAAAGCATCACCTGTCAGCTTTCACCAAAACTTGTACAACATGTGAGACTGGACTTCTTTCTCATCATCTATACAGCAAATGATAATGAATTAATTTACAACCTATTGCTTAAACCCTTTCAGCAATAGCTTTAAATATGTATATACTGATGTCTCAAAAATTGGATCTCCAGCTCTGCCACCCACGCACGGCCTGGATGATGCTGACTCTACAGAGCTGGGGTTGCCTCATACTGAATTGTAAAAATCTAATTCTTTATCCCTTTCTTTCTTGGTGTAAAGCTGATAAAGCCCTTTCATTGTTCGTACTTCAAATCTAGCGAAAGTCGTATGGTTTAGCCGGAACTTAATTCTATTTTCTGTAGAGTTCAGCCATCTCTTTCACGTTTGTTTTTTTTTCCCCCTCATGGTACTGCAGACACATGCTGGCAGGACAGCTGAAAATATCACTGCTTGATTCCTTCGCAGCAGACAGTGGTTTCCTTATAATTCCAGTGGTGCCAATGCACTAATATAGCAGAGCTTCAGCAACCAAGGGAGGAGGGGAAGCCCAGATTTAGAAGTTCATTGACATGTGGTGCTTCATGTCACTGCAATGATCCCAGTGAGATGCTACTGTTAGAAGACTGAGAGGGTTTGTGTAGTCACAGTGACTGAAGTGTAGCATAAACGTAGCAGGTTTTAAATCGGCGTTAGTGGATACCAGTACCAGTCTGTCCATCTGCACTGAGTCACCTCCCTTGGTTCTCTGCGGATCTGCTTTCATGGTATTGGTGGGGTTTGCCTTACTCTCTATAAAAGTAATGTGTTTAATGATGTTTTTCAGCTTGTTAAAAGTGTACTGTGTCTTTGCCTCTGGGCACTTGAATAGCAATTAACACTATCAGTATGTAATGAGATGATCTATATAGCTTGAAAGAGAACGTTCCTCTTTTCCTGTTCTGTGTCTAGCAAACATCAAATGAAATTCAACCCTCTTGGGTTACTATTTTTTTTTCTTTTTGCTTTGTATTGGTATGAGTGGGTCTTGGTGTCCGAGGACTATTAATCACACTGATGGGATTGGGTGTCCGTGGTTCGTCTCTGTTGAGTATCTCTTCATATGTCTGGCTCTTCCCATCAGAAGCTAAAGTTTCACAAGCCCTGAACCTTGGGGATATCTCAGACTTCCACAGCATTTTTGACTAGAGCTAGATCCAAGAACCAGCTGTACTCAAAGGTTTGGGAAGCTTGCATCTGGAGATGGATTTGAAGTCTTATCTCTGCTTGATTTTCCCTGACTCACATACTACAGTGTAGTTGCTCTGACAGGCAAGACTGAGATTGTGTAATTAGGAGCCTTCTATCATATGGTGTCCCTGCTGCGTTTCATCGCCAGCTGTCTTCCCGGGGCTGAAGAAGCTTTGCTTTTGCCATGCTTCACACAGCATTAAACTGTGTAGAAAAGGCTAAATATTGTAGGCCAGATGCTGCTTTCCCTTTGCCTTTTATCAGCCTAGAGAGTAATTTCACTCCTGGGATGGCACTTTGCACATGTTAACTGGTGCATGACTGCAAGAGGCTCCTGTTCCTCCTCAGTCCTCCTGGTCCCCTGGCACAGAGAGGACTGTTTGCAGAGGATTATTTTCATAGTGGGCTGATTGTGTGGGACCACTTTTTCTTTTCCATTTTGGGGTGCTTTGATGGGTTTTGTTCCAGCTGCAGAGCTAAGGCAGGCAGAACATTTGGTCTTTTTCTAGTTTTAAGGAATTCTTAAAATGGGAACGACAATGAGATCTCTTATCACCAAAATGTATTTTGACTGGAGCTAACCCCTCTAGATACTTATCTAATAAAACTGAAGTTTTCTGCAGTATTCACAACACCAAGGGGCATTCTTTGAAGATGAACTCCTACCCACTCCCCTTCTCCATTTCTATTTGGAGATGCTCCTTACCCTGCTTTTATCCTGCGAGGGAGGAATTTTCTGAGCCTGAAATGAAGAAGCAGCCCCTGAGGGAACTTTAATACACAGAGGTTACAACTCCAACAATAATTTGGGTCAATTTAAATGGCATGTGGGTGTGGGTTTAAATAAAAAGCTTTAACCTTTAGCTTACTGATGGAACTGAAAATAGATACAGGGTTGGGCACATTGGAAGAAATGTTGTACTATTGCTGCCAGCATTAGTTTGAATAAACAGATCACTCTACAGGGCTGTCAAGTGAGTACCTTCACCAGTATGAGGAAATAAGTTCTTTTTTTCCTTTTATTTTAACCAACAGCCAAGTCTAACAGAAGTTCTTACCTTCTTTGATGGCTTTGTATTCACAAGTCTGTACTTTGCAATTTGTTTCCATCAACTGGAGTTTAAATAGTATTCATAGATCTTCATAGTATGTAATTGCCCTGTATGCAGACTCTCCCTGATCAGTTATGTCCTGAAGGCAAGAGCTAGAGCACGTATTGATCATTACTGAATGTTATTACCTTGTTTCAACTAGGAGTTCTGTGAATTGTTGTTTTTTTCCCCATTATTTATAGCTTAAGAACTAGAAGAGAGCTCATGAAATTATTTGTGTAACTTACAGGCCAAAAAACAGTGGATGTGCTTTAGCTTAGTCCCCTCTATTTTGAACTCTATCACTGCTGTTGCCCAGATAGATGTGGGGTTAGGTGTGAGCTCCTGTAGCTTGCACCTACATGAGGAAAGTAGAATTACCAGCAGAACTCTTATGCTAGTTTACAGACAACTATATGGAGAGGAAATATGAACTTCATTATTTTAAGCTGCTAATAATATGAAAATCTCATCCAGAATGCTGTAATGAGAAGTTGCTATGTGGCAGCTACACAAAATTGTCCCCCAAGAGTTGATTTACAGTCAAAATTTGCAGCTAGCTGGCGGGAGGGGAAGGGATTGTTGTTCTGCTGTCTGATAGATGGCTCAAGTAGACATTGGAAGCCCTACGAATCCATGTCATACCAGAGACAGCCTGGAAATTGGAGCTCTCCCAGAGCTGGTGAGCTGCTGGGCTCTGCCTCCATAGCACAGAGTGGGAGAGCTGTGAAGACTGCAGCACAAGACAAGCGTTCAGGCTTGCTGCTTTGGAAGAGGGAAGTTGCAGCCTGCATGTCCCTAAAAGCCTCCGATTCCTGGAGCTTCTTGTCTTCCTTGCCAGGCTGCATGGTGAGAGCATTCTCAGCTGCAGAAAACAGCCTGATGACAGCGAACTTCTTAAGGGAAGAAAAAGCCACTCCTGGGTGTCAAAGACTTGGGGAAACATTGTTTCTGGTTCACCTTCTGCTCCAGGTAGCAGATGCTGCTCAGAGGTTGAAGGTTTGCCTGTGAGGAAGAAAGCTGTAGGCTTGGCCTGATTTATGCTGATGGGTTGATATTTTGGCACTAAATAGCAGAGTTGTAAATGTATATTGCATCCTACAGCACTAACCCAGTCAAGCGGCTGAGCATCCTCATGCTTCAGAGCTGGAGCTGCATTTTCTTCGCAAAGGCCAGGAGTATTAAATAGCTGCGTATGCCACCCACCCTTAGCAATGATGAAGCTCAGTGGCACAGGAATTGCCTAGATAAATAAGATGCTGATAAAGAACTACCAACTTTAGATCTTGTAAAGCAATGAGATTTCTTGGAAGAGTACAAAGCTATTTTCAGCCTCTGATTTGTTCCTGTACCATAAATGTATGCATGATAAAATCCATAGATAGTGTTTCATAGTAACCATCTTGTGATAGATAATGATGACAAAGAAAAATAGAGTTGTAAGTTTGGTGTGGGCTACAGGGTGTTTTAGAGCCATTTCCTTCTGTAGGTTGTTACTGCTGGCTGTACCCGCTGAGCAGCAGATACGCACTTACAAAGCATACCGAGGACAAATAAATGCATTTTCACCTTTTATACTTGCATAAATCATTACCCCATTACAAACAGGTTGCACCTTTGTGTTCTGTAAAATGTACCACCGGTTAGACTCAACGTAACTGCGTCACACCGTGACAGTTTGAAGCTCTGTGGGAAGATGTTTTGGCATACATTTCCATAATGAAATACCTTAAATTTGCTTATGCAAAACAGTTTGGAAGTGATTCACTAATGTGTGAGCAAATTTCGCAAGGAACATCTTACTAGAACAGCAGATTGATCATGAGCTTGTGATTTCATATTTTGTGGGTGTGGGAGGAGTTGTTGAGTTGCTGACACTGAGGGGACACGTTGCAGCAAGCTGCCACCAAGGACAAAAGCTCAAGAGCTGAAGTCCAGAGGCTTGGACCTCATTTCCCAGTTGTGAGACCATTCAGTGTACAATGGTGAGGACAGAAAGGGATGTGCTTGAGAGAGGTGGAGACCTTCTTCCTTTTCAGGTTATCTGCCAAATCTCTAGTTAATCAAAATCAGGAAGAAAATAGACCAGATGGTTTAGTTGCTCTATGATTGTTTGTGAGTTTTTCTCAAGCCCTTACCTGAAGCATCTGCTTTTGCTACTGTCTGATTCAGTTTCTGATCTAAACAAAGCGTTTGTCTGTGGCAAATTTCAAATTCTAAATATCATATAGCATTATCAGTAAGGACACAGCAATATTCCCTGCCAAGGTGTTTATCTTCCATGCCTTGGGCATTTTTTTGACATTATCCTCATGCTTTGGAAGCTTCTAAACTGCTTATCACAGTGGAAGATTCCAGGATCTATACAAGTAACAAATGCCAGCCACAGCGAGCTCTGAAGGCTGGCTGATGTGTTATCTTCATCTGAAATTCTATGGTAAAAGTGGTTATGGTTAGTGTTCTCTTTCCTTGGTAACAGTAATATTAAACACTCATGTGCGTGCATACCTGTGTGTGCTTGCAGGGAATAGTGTGCCATCTGTGTGTGTATATATATATAAGAACTTGTATGTTTGCCTTTATATGAACAGATGGAGGGCAATTTGTCTGATAAATAATGTGGGCAGGTGTGGATTTTCAGTTATCTGCAAAGGATATAAATGCATGTGTAGCTGTAGCACAAATACTAGAAAAATGAACATTGCAGTATGAAGTTGGGAGGAGTGGTGGGCCTTGAAGCTTCAAAAGCTGTCCTAGATAAACTGCTTGGTGTGCAGAACTCAGCAGCTGAATTGCCCTCTGACACTGAGTGCTTGGGTTGGAGTGGGAAAGGTGAATCTAGGGGGGAGATGTTGGTTATTCATGTAACAATTTGTATTAGGTAGGCGTTTTCTTGTTCCTTCCTTTTAAACTTTTTTGACACTCTAATTATGGACACAGTCTTAACAAGGATGATGAAGGACCTTAGGGGTTATAAACTAGGAGAAAAGGTTAAGAAAATTATGTTTATATTCATTAGACTAGAAGTGATTAAGAGGGGTTGTGACCAAGGTGTACAAAATCCAGAAGTTATTGAAGAAAAACATGCCGCTAGAATATTCAAGGGAGAAACTGTAAACGAATAGTGTAGGTGGAGGGCAGGTGGCATTTTGATTGGCGTTGTTTATGGGACATTTTTACAAGGGTATTGTTCTCACTGAGGAAAATAAATTCATGCTGATCAGTGGACTATAGGGAGACAGCTGAGGATGCAGGTGCATAGATGGGAAGAATTATAGGATATATCACATAACTTCTTTTTCAAGTATCTGAGCAGGTTGGATTGGATTTGGGCAGAGGGTGATACCTACTAAATCATGTCCTGTAGTGCCACATCTACATGGTTTTTTTGAACAACTCCAGGGATGGATACTCCACAACTTCTCCGGGTAGCCTGTTCAATTGCTCGACCACTTTCAGTAAAGAAAAGGCACAATAAGCAAAAGGTGTGTAGCTAAGAACACAGTTATCCAGCCACAAAGGCTAAAATCAGAAGGACCAGGAGGCAAAGTCAGCTACAGCTGTTAAAGCTTATGAAATTACTTACAAAAGCACTGGAAGTAAGAGAAAGGCAAAAGTCCATCAGTAAAAAAGGGAAGCAAATAAATGGACTAGACAGAGAAGACAGAAATACCAAATGCCTTTATATTGCAGTGTTCTTCACAGAAAGGTTAATAATCGTGTCAGATCTATAACAGTGTTCCCTGTAACAAGGCTTTATGAGCAAAGGCAAGAACAAGATAAGGCCTATTTAGATAAGTGTGATATATTTGGGTCAGCATGGTCTTCTGAAATGTACACACCGAGTTATTTACGATGACTCTCAGAGGCTTATGGACAATAGGGCAATTGTTAGAAGTCAGGAGGAAGGCAAATATAGTACCTGTCATCACACAGGATGGTACAAGGGAAACAGAGCTTTGTAAATACCCCCCAAAATACAGAGCAAATCATTGAGCTTGCATATACCTGTAAGCAGCAAATATCTGCTATGCTTTATTAAGCCCAAACTAATCTAATTTCCTTCTCCAACTGGGTGGCTAATCCAAAAGAGAGGAAAGGAGAAGCACTTTTTCTTTAGCCAGGAGTCTGATGCTTACTTAAGCTCAGTGCTCTCATATCTGAAAGAAAGCTAAGCTCAGAAGTCTGCATGCCCAGGTAGCCAGGAATCCACTGGCCAATGACTACTAATGGTTATGTACCTGACTGTAACAAAATCTTTAAGAGCAGTTTGTTAATATTTAACAAACCCCAACACAACTGTTGCGCACACACAAAATAAGGAATTCGTGTGTAGGGACTCTTACTTCAGGAAAGCTCATAAGGTGTTGCTGAGGACCCTCAGAATGATGGGGAGCCAAGAGAAGGTGCTGTGACACATTGTTCACGAAGGGTGCAGG
This sequence comes from Coccyzus lansbergi, assembly GCA_033558105.1. Taxonomy (NCBI): domain Eukaryota; kingdom Metazoa; phylum Chordata; class Aves; order Cuculiformes; family Coccyzidae; genus Coccyzus; species Coccyzus lansbergi. The sequence goes on from JAUMJK010000395.1 coordinate 1,291,687, forward strand.
CAATTCTAGAGGGAAAGCACAAGATCAGCACTAGTACTGCTAGTATTAGTCTGTGGTCTGCTCTAACCTGGGAGGTAACCTGGGATGGTTGGAGGAAACGGCACTGGCACATTCAGAACTGTTTGAGAGCAACTGCTTAAACCAGAGTTATGATCTCTTGTTAGCAGACTCAAGGGTTGTCTGGACAGGTGGAGAGTTGACTCAGTAACTGAATGAAAAGTTTAAAATCTTTATGTGTGAATGCAGGACATGGAGGGATTTATGAAATCATAAATCCAGTTACGATCCTGATTTAGGAAAACACTGAAGTATCTGCTTAACTTTTTCTCTGACAGGTTTTAAGCAGGTGCTCTCCCCTGAATGAATTGCTTTTCTGAATCTAGACCCAATCAAACCTATGATTGTTTTAGAAAAAAGCAGTAGCATAAATTCTCTGAAGGGGGAGGGGAATATGCATTAAGGTATTTTTAAGTGTCTGTTTTTATAAATGATTTCTCTTAATGGAATTGCTGTGTACAGCAGTATATTCTTCTTTGCTCTCTCTCCACCATCCCTTTCCCCAGTGTATTTACTATGAAAGAGTTTTGCCTTGAGCAATAGCCTGTACTGCAGTGGAGTATCACATACGGAAAACTTATCTAACATAATACAAAAATGTAATAGGTGAGTGGAGGATGGGAATCTAGAGATAAGCCTTTAAAAACTTGTCTTAAAGATAATTCTTGTAAAACATTCCTTAGGCTTCTGTGTAAATATTGCAGAGTAGGCATTCCAGCATCTTATAGGAGTACTGGATTTATGCTTTGTAATAAATGTATCTATAGGGTGCTGCATTGTTGTAATGATAGAGAATGATAGTAAAATTAGGAGAATTAATAATGACGCAGCTGGAATAATTTAGCACTGTGATAACTAAACTCTAACCTAATACTCAGGGTATTTGCAGAGCTATTTACAAAGCACATTGAATGTGAGAGTCTTAGGGGATTCTTCTATAGAAAACAAAGTGAAACCCTAATCATAAACAAATGCCATAGCATGTCATTAAGAGGATTAAGTAGCTTGAAATTGATGTTTAAGGTATTTTGGTTTATTGTTGCTAAAAATACCACACGCCTGACAATTATCTTTTGTTTGCCATGCTCCCTTCTGCTAGTTGCCTGTCATGCAGTGTTATCTTTGTTTACTGGGACTGCCTCATACCAGGTTTTTATCTGTGAGGTTTGTTGCTTCATGCCAGACCTGATCCGGATTTTGCAGTCTGATGTGTTGGCACTGGTTGGTGCCAAACCATTAATACCCTCATAATAATGAGGGAAAGGCCAGGTTCAGCAAAGACTGTGCTAAACCAACCAAAACGGAATAGCACAAGACTTCCAGAGTTTGGTAAAAATCAGTTTTTCATATCAGATTGTAAACAAAAGTAGTAAAAGATTTTTAGTTTGAAATAACTTTTTTGGTTCCGTAAGAAATATATCTTATGTTATAGTTAACAAAGATTTCAAAAACTGCTGAAATTTTCATGAAACGGTGCAGAAATGGATGAGTTTTTTCATGGACCTCAGCTCATAATAGCTTTCTGAATAATTAATATTTCTAAGACTTTGACATTTAGTCTAATTATAATTACAGGTTTTGTTTTTAAAGGTTAAAATATTTCCTACTCTGGCTTCATGAGCGATTCTTTGCTGTTATCTTGTCGGGCTGTGCTTTGTTGGGAAGAAACAGCTGTGGATATAATTTAGACAAGTCAAACATTTGAGGCAAAGCTTTGAAAGTGGCATCATTGTCTTGGCATATGTTGCCATATAGATTGCCTACCATTATTTTCAAGATATAGGTAAAAGCCCCCAGGGAAGTAGGTTGCACCAGACTCCTAGATATATGATAACAAAAAGCAAGAGATATGGTTGCTTCTGTGACTGTGACTATTTAACGTGAATAAGTTTGTTGTAGCCATAAGCCCAGCAAGCAGTAGGACACTCTCTGCAATGCTGATTTAAATCCAAAAGCTAATGGGGTGTATTGCAGTGATGACAGCAGCCTTTTGATTAGGCCTTACTAGAAAGGATGCAAAGTACATGCTCTTCCAAGAGGATAAAGAGAAACTGTGCAAATGGCCACGTGGAAATCTGCACATGAACACTGAGGGTAGGACATGGACAAAGAAACTCCACATTTTCCATTAGAATTTAGGTTGATTTTATTTCCTTTATCAGTTTATCATGAAAAAAATCAACTGTATGTCCTGAATCCAACCTCTCAGGCAGTGTAAGATATGGATGATTTTTCCCTGAGATGGAGGTTCACACATTCTACATTGCTGGTTCAGCCTCTGCACTGCAGGAAGCAGGAGAGGAGTTGCAATGAAAAAATGAAGGGCAGCAAAGTTTTCAACTGTGATTTGACCCATTCCTTCTCACGTAAGACAGGATGCCATATCCACTGACCTATTGCCTCTCTTTCTCAGACATTTCTGTCTTTTCTTTATAATTCTATTACACCATGGTTGGAAGTTTAGACCATTGTTTAGACCTAATCATCCTGTTTTGAGCACATCCACATGAATAAATATTGAACATACTAGCTACTGCTTCAGTGAGCACTGTCTCAGGCTTGGATTTTTTTTTTTTTTTTTGTTCAGTTTATCTTGTACTCTCGGCAGACCAATTATTATCAGGCATTAAAGAAGACTTAAACAGAAGCATGAGCAGAAGTGGAGATCACAGCAGTCTGTTGCACGTCTTGCTTTTCACTGATGACCGGACCACTGCAGCTCTTTAGTAATCCAGTCATCCTCTGGGAAAGTCACATATTTAAAGAACATAATCAGGAAGAGAAGGTATCTGCTTTGTGCCAGAGTTGAAAGACATTGCCAAATGGAATTAGAGTATCTGTCTAGACAGGAAGCAAAATTAGCTTTTCATCAGACGTTCAGGTAACATGCAAATCATTCTGTAAGCATTAGTAACTTAATTGTATTATTGTGAGCACACATGAATAAATAAATATTGAATATCTTAGTTATTTTGCATATGGAAATGAGCTAAAATGTTAGTGAGGATGGAAACTCCTCACTACAGGGTACTGTTTCTTAACAGCCCTACTCTTCTGGCTATGAGCTGGGTTGTTTTGAGCTACAGTGCTTCCCTTTTTCAAGATTTAACCCAGTGTAGTCCTACATTCAGTGAGCATTTAAATGACCAGGTGAGGCGCAATCTTCATAAATTATTACAGACTGGTAAAAGTCCGTCGCACTGCCTAAAGGATTTTGGGTACAGAACAGTAAAGGAGCTGTCTTTGAGTCACAGCTAGTATCTTTTTCAAGGAAAAAAGAAATCTTTTGAAAACACTATATGTAACACAGTGTAAATGAAAGAAATGTAATTGTATATCAGAGCAATCTATTAAACACACACAAGCTGCTGAGAGACACAGCAGTATCATTCCTATATAAATCAGTTATAAACTAATTTTTAATTTTTTTGGCAGACTTATGAAGCCAATTAGCTTGGTAATAAATATTCAGCTTTAATGGGCAAGTAAATAATTAATGTTATTGCCTTTGTAAATTTAGCTTTTCAGTTATAAATTAACATAATTAAGAGAGTAATGTTTCAGGACGCACTTTACCAGCCAAATCTAAATCAAGCAATTAAACTGTAGATTTTCCACATCAAATGAGTTGAACTTATGGTAGTACAAACTGTAGATAGAAAGTTGTTTTTCATGGTCAGATTCATTACAAAAACAGGAAGGAAAATATTCTTCATTAGATGTAATCAAGTATATTATTGGAAGAACCATGAATATATTCTTTAGCTACTTTTTGTTTTCCTTCCACAGTGAACTAGAAAGGGGAAAACACAATTCCCATCAATCTCTGGCACTGGGATAATTGCCTATGTGTAATTGTAATGGCTGCTGTAAAATGGTTATCGTTGGATAGTGGTTGTCACATCTATTTGTTGGATTGATTGCAAAAACACAATGTAAGGTATGGATCCAAAAAATTGAAATTGCACTGTCATTACCTTAAAAAACTCCAAGCTGACTCCAAGCTTAGTGAGCAGTAATGCTTTTTTGGAGAAAAGAAGGTGAGTTTGTAGGAATGGGTAACCTACTCTGAATGCAGGTGAGAGCTCATGCAATTCAGCCCTTTCAGGCCCTGTTCCTGGAGCACAGAGCGTGTGGCTGTAACTGGCTCAAGAATTTAAAAGGTTGTTTGTAGGAGTCAGCTAAGGAGTATCTGAAACCATATGGCTTCTGAAACAGAAGCTTCAGGGACATCAAAATGTACGAACTTCAGATTTTCACTATTTTCTTTTAATTGGGAATTTCACAGGGCACTTTAGTTTCTCCAAACAGTGTTACTTTGTGACTTTTAAAGTCCTACTTTTCATTAGAAACAGAAAGAACCCAGAAGAAGTGACTCTAACATGCACATATAGACACACACACTTCGACACACATGAAAACTTAGTCTTAAAATTGCCTTGAATCCAAAATCCACAAAGAACCCAGAGCTAGACATGCCTGGTCTTGCAGCCTTCACAGATTGTAATTTATCATGGGCTTAGCAGTCTATTTATAGCTTATAAAAATGTTTCTATCAGTAACATTTTGCAAACTGTCGAAGGTTTGCAGATTTGTGAAAGAAGAGTTTCTTGATGCGGGGGCTTCCCACATCCGGACCTGTTCATTGACATTTTCACAAACTGCTATTTCATAGTCATTTCATGTCCCAGACCCCAGTGGGCAGATTTATCACTGGCAAAAGCCCACTGAAGTCAGTAGAGTTACACCAGAGATAAATTCAGGTCAATGAACTTTATTTTAGTGGTGTTCAAAACATTTGCAGTACTATGCAGATATATAGCTGTGGGCTTTTTCTGCAGTATCCAATTGTTTAAGGGTGAGTGGACTGAAAAAAATTCACCCTTGAGATGAATTTGTGCTAATTGACATAAATACATGCAGAACTACATTATGGTTTTGATGATATTATCTGGGATTTTAGAAGGACTCTAAAAAAGAAGCAAATCACACTAAACTCAGATGCATGATATCCGTGGGATTATATTTCCAAAGAGATTTTAATTGAACACAATTACATGCTGGCATGATGAACTGTGGTTGGAAAAGGGGGGAGGTTGGTGTCCAACCACCTGATGATGCAGGCAGTTATCTTGTAAGCACTGCTAACTTTATATGTAAATGTGTGTCAGTACCTGTTGAAAATCTTTATTAGTGGTAAGACCAATTTCTGTCTCAAGTGCTGCCCTTTTAAGAATAGTTTTCATGTGTATTTCATTGTGTACTTTGGCCATACCTAGATTTAGATGGAGTTCAGGTGCATGGTGCGATTTCTTTGCCAGTGGTGGCTAAATGAGTCTTTTCATCTCATGCCAAGCTCTGCCTGAACTTAGTGACATTTTTCTGGCTGGGGTCTAGTAATCATGGACTTCAAACAGACTCGGCAGTCTTGAGCTGTGTCTGAAGAGAATTCAGCGTATTTCATAACAAGGTTATTCTAAACTCCTTCACATTTGATAGTCTACTTTTAGCTGCTTTGGTTTTCAGCACAAATCACAAGATTGCTCTGAGACTACTGAGCACCTAATGAAATTGAAGGCAGTTCAGATACTTGCTGTTCAGGCTGGCTTTGCCATGAACTTTGCTGTACTTCAACTGTATTTGTTAGGATTTACAGCATGCCAAGAAAGCCAGACTTTACTGACTGTGAACCAGTGTGACGCTGCCTTGGATGAATGAGAGTATTTCACATAATTTGGTGACTTGTTTGAGAAGTCGGTCTAACCTTCTCTCTCCAAGAGCAGACAGCAGGGGTTGTTTACAGGTGCGAACTCAAGATCTTTCTTATGTGGAATCTGTGGCGGGGATGTCTTTTACATCAATGCTGATTGTTTATTGCTTTTCAGTTGCTGAAGTTTTTCAGTAGTTTGATATGTAAGACTAGATGGCATGGTCTGGAAAGCATGGACGGAGCAGTGGGTGTGCTTGGAAAGGGGCGAAGGCATTAGTGGAGCCTTGATTTGCAATTTCAGATGTGCTGGTGGCTGCGTACCAAAAGGCCAACTTCTGGGATCCCTCTTTCTTTACGATCCTTTTTAACTGGCATCAACTTTCTCCAAACTCCTGATGACATCCTCCTGCAGCCCTGGATCTGCTCTGGCCTCTTCTCAGCTCTGCAGTGCACTCACCCATTCCTTCTGGTTCTCATAAGCTGCCGCAGGCATCCGTTTACCCTTGTGTCCTTGCAGATGTTTTGCTAGACCTCTGCCTGTCCTCTTCTGTATCCTCCTAGCTCTGTCCTTTTGCAAGCTGAAATTAAAGCACTTAATAGCTCTGGAGACTTACCAGGCTTTTATACTGCTTTCCAGATGAAGTTGCGTTTATTTTTCTTCAGATATACAATCCACGTAGGCAGAGCTACGTTTTGGAAGTTGGTTGTTGTTTTTAAAGTGTCAGTGAATTTGAAATACTTTTCAGGCTAACAGATCAGATCTTTGCACAGAGTGAGGCTGACTTTGTGTGTCACTTATGGGCTTGGTTGACTCTTTCTTTTCCCCTGGGTGTAAAACAACAGCACTGGATAGGGATTCAGTGACAACGCATTATACACTGCTAATTTCTCTGACAAAACTTTCTAAAGTTAGGAAAGTAATTAGAAACAATTGTTTCTACTAATATGATTAAACTTGGCTCAAAGCATCATAGGCGAATCATTTTTTAGATTCCCAGGAAATTTTAAGACTTTGAAGCTTTTAAAATCAAAACACTGAGAATAATAATAGGAATTTATAGTGGAAAACCCTGCTCACATTCTGGGTTGACAACTGACTGACAGCCGTGTGTCCTCCAGGTGCCACAGAATCACATATACCTGTTTTTTCTCTAACATTTGGTATACCAGCTTATCCCAATGTGTTCCACAGAGATAAACAATAAAGTTACAGAGCTAAATAAATAACTTTAGAGATAAGCAACTTTAGGAAAGGACGAAAGGTTTGCTTAGCAATGACATTTAACAGTAGATGGAGATATGCATTTACTTATTCATTTTCCAACAGAAAGCAGGTTAGAAATGGCAGTAACACAAAGCAGAGTATCTCTGGAGAGTGAGAGATTAGGGCAGCAAAGACAGTTGTTTCTTATGACTAATCTTAATACGAGCCAGTAATAAATCTCACCAGTACCAGGGAGAGCAGAGTGAGGCTAGTGCCAGAACTGTTGGGAAATTCATCTGAAGTATTCAAAAGAGAGAGTCCCTGAACCAAAATAAAATAAAATAAAAAGGAATGCAAGAAAGGGGGAAAAAAGAAGGTGAAAGTGTGTCTGAAGGAGGTAGAGAAGTCAGGTTTGGGTGGCAAAATACAAATGTACTAACATCAAATGAGATTAAATTTAGTAGTAGTGAAGCTAATAACTTTGATATAGAGAAAGAGAAGTAGAGCATGTTCATGGAAAGCTTATGCTTTTATGTCCTGATCCTGTAAAACGATCCACTTAAGTGCTATCAGCTGTGGTTAAGAAACCCAAAGGTATTTGTACCTTCTAGTAATAACCAGCATTCTTCATCGTGGAATGTACCTGAATTACAGAATATAGAAAATATATCCCAGAAGAGTCACAGGGCACTAACTTTCTGCATGTACAAGCCTATCTTGGATTGAATCAGATCAATCATATTTTAAATCAGTTAACATAATTTATTCTGTATTGTTGTGTATGATGACAAATCCTAAGGCTCTCAGTTAAACTGCAGTGCTAAGATGAGTGACATCATTGTTTTCTAGTTACATTTCCGTTTTAAGTTAGAGGCAGTCTAGTTAGATACTGTCACATCAGCAAAGGGTGTATCACACAGATGCCTCTAATATAACCTGTCAGCTCTTGTTGAAAGAACTGAGCTTATTTTATTACTCAATTATTTTGAATATCTGACTGGTTAAGTGCAAGATATTTGAAACTAATTCTCTCCAAAATCCAGGAAATCGGTTAAGCATTGCTTTTTTCTACCAATGTGCCTGTGACCCTTTGCAAGCATTATTTGACAAGGATTTGTTGTATTGCTATAACTTTCATTGCTTTCCACTGAACTGACAGAAGAAACAATAGTCTCATGAAAAAGCTTCAGTACATGGGCACATATAAATGTCTGAATCTAAGAAGCTCAAAAAATATCATTTTCTAGATTAGCCAGATTGTAGTAGTAGTGGAGTAGTAATAATAAAAAACTTAATAGCATAATGCAGTGTTAGCAGTTCAGCAGCTGGAGAATAGCCACAGTTTAATGCTTTTGAACTTAAAAAGCAGCCTTTGTTTCTAAGTGCCTTTCTTTAGCATGCATGTTTTACTTCAAATTGGAAATATTACCACTGGATTTCTTGGATCCTCTTTCAGAATTTATGTACTCATGTACAGCAGCAGCAAGAATTGTGCTCTATCTTAGCATTTCCTAACCCCACAAAAAGTTAATCATATTTTTAAACCTCATAATGTAGCCTTAATACCTTTATGATGGGAGCAGTTCATACAACAAGCATGGCTAATCACTGCTCTCATTTCCTTTTTCCTGGATAAACCTTAGTTTGTACTTGAATGACAAAAAACAGTGCAGATGTTCAACAACATCACAGTATTCAATTTTATTAATCCCAGTCAGTGTATTCTTCATTTTAGTATTGCCCTCATCCTTTAATTTGAGTTAAGTTCCCGAGGAACTCCATCACACCACCAGCCTCCACCAAATTTCCTACTCACAGATGTTATCACTTGAATTGCAGTTCTGCAATTTGACTATTTGTTTTGTTGGCAGGAAAGAAAAAAAAAAAAACCTCAGAACAGCAGAGTGCCAGTAGTGCTGGCGACATCTCTTTTATTTATGTTTTGTACTGAGCCATTGTGAATGACAAAGTATGTCTGGGACAGGGCTGTGGGCAATGCTCTAAGTGTTACAGTTGGAAAGGCGCCAAAGTTGCATTGCTACCAATTTTTTACCATTAGCGTTCTGGAAAGAGGGATTCAAAGTCTCATTTTAGTCTCTTTTTCACCAGTGTCACCTTTACACTAAATTAATGTGAGATCTTTACCACAGATGGAGCTGACAGGATGAGTTGTTGATCCTACTGTTCCTTGACGTGACAGAAGCAGAGGAACAAATCCCATAAAACATAGAAACTGGCTTCTCTTCATGTTTGAGCTGTGATGAGTCAGGAGCATCCTTTGAGAAAACTGAATACCTTTTACTTTTGTCTGAAGATCATGTGATGGGATTGCAGTAAGCCGTGCTGTCCTGAAGTGCTGTAGAAAACTCTGAGCTTGATCCTGAGGATATTGCAAAAATGTAGTAGCTGTTGCCTGCTCAGCCGTATGGGGACTAATATCCAAGGCTGTAATTAGAAGATATACCTGCTAATGAATTGGCGTAATCCCCTGCTATGTTCAGAGTCTGCTGTGGGATCTTTTTTCCTGCACTTGCAGAGGAGGTTGACCTTGTTAAATACTTAGCAATAAAAATGTGTTTTCCCTTGCCTGTTGACAGCCTTTCTTCTGGCCCTACCAGTAGACCTCCTCCGTATTAGTTCAATGTGTTTACCTAAGTTTAGCTATAGAGAAATCGGGGAGATAGGAAACTATATATATGAACGTGTTAAATATACTCGAGTGTGTTGTACATGTCTGCATGAGTGCACATACACATGGAGGTTTGATTTCTTAGTAGCTATTCTACCAGTAAAAGTTAAAGAAATTTAATATTTAAATAGTAGATATGGCTTCAATTATTTTTAAGTCACCAGTCTCTTTAAATATTTAATCTTTTCGATGCCCAACTAATTTCTTTAATTGCAGTTAGGTAGGCTGTAATTAATTTTTGATGAGACAAACTGATGCTAATTTGAATATCTACTATACAGCAATATTTATTTAAAATATGTTGTTTGGTTTTTAGATAACCTCTTTTGCCCCAACTGAAGTTACTAACGCTCACCAAGCGAGTTGGGCCTTAAGCTCTGTGACATTGAAATACAAAGATGATGCTGATGGGTCAGAGAAGGGTGTCCTCACTCTGACAGTGCCTTATAGTTGATGCTTAAAGAAGAATATGAGAACAGGGCAAGGTTTGGCAAGGTTTAGCAAGGCTTCCTGTGTGAGTCTTCCAAACTTCATTGATTTGTGGTCTGGGAGCATCTCAAGATAGAAGTGGTGTCTTCAGATTTAATATTTGATTGGATTTGTTACATCTAGAGTGTATAGCTATTTTGTATAATTCATGCTTTGTGTCAGTAAAGAACTGAGGTTCCTCCAAGGGGAATACTCTCTTTTTACTGGAAAAATGTCTTGTCTGCCTTTTCTGATTAATGAGAACATCTATATGCTTGCTTTTGTGGCTTGAAGACTGATCAGATACCACTTAACTATGTTAATTTAGGAATGCACCTGAATATTTATTCCTGGACTGCAGAAATTGGATGTAGAAATCAGAAGTGATGGGATAACAAAGGCAATTTGTAGTTTGTTAGTAGCTATCTCCACACATCTGATCAAAAGATAATGGGGAAAGCACAAAATTTTACTACCAAAACTAACTGAAATTCTGGGATTTCTGGTACATGGGGCATTTTGGTAAGTTCAGACTTGGTTTTGTTTCAGATAGAAGCAGTGCCAGCTCCTACTGCAGCTGCAGGATAAAAAAAACCAAATAAATGTTTTTTTAACAGGTGTCTCTCTCATTCTGCAACCATGGGATTGTCCTAGGGCTCTAGGCTTGAGCAGAGACTCCAGCGACCAAGGAGCATCTCAAGACCTGTGTGATGGGCTCTTTAGGTTCCTTGAATGTGAGGGGGAACCAGTTGACTGCCAGGACACTCACCACCAAGTCAATAGTGACTTACTAAATGGCATTCTATTCTGCAAAATCATGCAGTGTTGGGCAATAGGATTGAAATACAGAGTTTAGGGGATTTTTTGTTTTGGTTTTTTTTTTTTTTTAATCTTTTTGCTCCTTGAAGGTTCAGAGCCAACACAAATCATAAGGGTTTCCTTGCATTATTTTTAGTAGCCTTTTACCTTGCTATATTGCTGCATTGGAATGGTTCCTGTCCTGTCTCTCTCCCTTTGTATGTGTGATAGACATCATCAGAGGGTGGAGGGAGCACGTTGCATTGAGCACGTTGCATTCAGATTGGAGCATATGCTCATTGCTGCTCCCAGGAATCATGCCACAGATTTCACTTTGTTGTGTTGTACCATGGGGATGGGGGGTGTCCCAGCTTGTATCACAGAGATGGAAACGTACACAGTCATTGCATTTTACCATGACCAGGGCTGTTTCCCCTCCATGTCCTTACATCCTTTTCGTTGTCACCCTCTTCCTTTACTGCAGGTTCATGGTACTATAAGCTTTCAGCCAGGATCAGGCAACTGTTTAACAGCAACATTTTGAAGCTTGCTACTGACGTCCTCTCATTGGTAGTGGTCAGGAGGGTTAGGAGTGAGAGAAGCTTTTATTTTTTGGTTGTCGCCAAGAGCTGTACCGTAATTTGTATTCCGCCTAGCAGTGCACGAATTCAGATGGTACAGAAACTTTATGGTCTTGCAAAGCAGCATATTAAGGCAACGTGCCAACTTCTTGCCAAAGAGATTTGCTTCCAGTGAGCATTGGCAAGCTGTACTAAATAGAAACTTTCAAAAACACATCTTTTCTAATCTGAGAGCAGGCTCCTGCACTCAGCTTGCAATGATGATCTAGTCCTATTATTGCTACTTCTACTTCTCAACTCAGCTGATGCTATAGTTAATGCACAAAAATGTAGCACTCATTTGCTTCGTGACTATTTCACGTTACAATTTACGAGCAAAAATGAAAAAGTAATTGTAACTGTGGTCTCAGGAGATAGAAATCCCTTAAAAGCAGTAGAATTAGGTCTTGCTGCTACCTGCAGATCAAACTACTGCAGTGTCAGCCAATTCTATACCCATAAGTCATTCAGCAGCCATTTCATCTGGCAGTGTGATTTTTTTATGGTTAGGCTAGAAGAGCACAGGAACTGTGAAGGTCCACTTTTGTCCTTAATGTCTGAGTTCTAGAGGTCTGAAACTGCGTACCAGGAAATGCAGGACTGGGCTCTGCTGCCCTGACTCCTCCTGTAGAGCCTTTAAGGTGTGGTGTGTAGCATAACCCACCTGCACAAGGTCCAGTGAAGTAATCGGTGCAGAAAAAGGGGAATATATTTGGTTATTCTGATCTAGGTTGTGCTTGCTATGTGGACTTAGGGTAAAAGTTATATATATATGTGTGTGTACATATATATATATGTGTATATATATACACACACGTGTGTATATAAAAATATTATGATGCTAACTTTCCGTATGGACAGCGTTACATGCTGAATACTGATATATTCCTTATTGCAAGCCTAAAGGCTAAGCAATTTTCCAGATAGCCGTAACCTGCTCGTGGGTTTGAGATTTTTTGTGAAGATCGGAATTTGTGACATTTTAAGCAGCCCCAGACTTTCTTCTGTCTAGGACACCAGACCTCTGTGGAATAAATATGTCAGTATATCCTTTTTTTCTTCTTCTTTTCTCCTTTTGTATTTGTAGGCAAGGTTAGACTATGTTTATGACTTCTGTGTTGAGTTACTGTTGGAAAAGTTTTTCTTAGCTCAGTTTAAGGACACATATATATGCTAAGTGGTTTATCTGAACTAAGGGAGGTCGGATCCTGCTTTTTGCTTGGTCCTCACCCCATTCGTGCTGCTCTGCCTTGTCTTGCTTTGCAAGCTGTGTTGTCTGGGCGGCAGACTCCGAGTGTTTTCCCATATGTCAGGGGTTAAGGACGAGTAAGGCAGTGGAGTGTTGAATATTTGAAGTTCTCTGTGCATCTCTAAGGTTGCGGTTGCTGGCAGTGTTGCTGCCAGATGGTCATCTCCATTGCTGTGTTTGCAGCAAGGTCCGCAAGTTCACCGTGTTCAGTGCCAGGGTATGACCTCTTGGAGACACTGAACTAATCTAGCAGTGAGAGTGAGCTAGAAAATGTGGTGATGCTAAGCACTCGGCCTCCCAGAAAAACTCAGGCAATTTGCCTGTCTCTGACAATTGCTTTGGAGGCTGAACTTTGGGAACACATTGAGCATTGGGCTGACAGTCACTGCTTCCCATCAGCTGTAAGGCCCTAACGTGATTGCCTGTTTAGGAGCTTTGAATTCCTTGAATAAGAGCCACTTTAACAGTGCAAAACATTAAGACTGAGGCTATGTCTCTGCTCTTAATATGAAAGTCCTGTTATTCTGCAGAAATGCCATAATGAATTATGCTATTCCCCATGGAGAAGTGTATTACTTACTCACCGTGATATCAGACGGGAATAAAAAGCAGCCGGGCTGGCATTCATTTCCTGGTGTAGGGACACCGTTAAAGTACTGTAAAGCAAGAATAGCTTTGCACCACAGTTCCTCAATTCAAAGATTGCCCTCCAAAGGTGCCATGCATGATGGATTGTCACAGACTCTTTGTCCTGCTTGACATTTCATTCCTATCTGATGTTGTTGTATGTTCTGCTCTGAATCTGCCAAACAACTGACCCTAGAATGTAATGCCACACCTTCTTCTCTTTCTTTTTTTTCTGAACAGCATCTTTTGTAGCTGAGGCTCTGAAATACTGGAGGACACTGCATCTTCCTCAGGGATACAGACAAAGGGGAGCTGGAACCTCTGGGGAGCTCAGAAAGGAATTGCGGTTGGTGGTCGCCTGAGGAACTTACCTTCACACCAATGTTACCCTGAAACGAGTTGTGCCCAACATTCAGGTTTGGTAAGGTATGTAATTTTTCCCCTGCTCTTGTCTTTTTGCTCTTTTCTGAATATCTACATGTAGGAAAAGTAGGAAGATTAACAGCCTTTCACGTTCATTGCTCTATATGTGTGTTGCTCATGCTGCCTCTGTAAATAACATTTGCTCTCCCCAAGTTTGAACATTGTTCATCAAGACTGAAGTGTTTTTATAAAATCTTGGTTTTAAGGGGCTGCAGTTTTATATCAAGTGATTTATTGTACAAAATGCTAGCTGATGGTTGTATTTTTCTGTAGGTGATAAGTATCCATGTTTTGAAAACCCACTTGTTGTTTATCACTAATGTCTGCAGTTCAGAGGGTCAGAGACAAAAAAAAATGATACTTAAGTAGCTCATTTGTAGTACAGCCCTCTGCTTTGCTTTGTATCTTCGTGCTTTGTATATTCTCGTTGTTTGCTAAGATGGAGATAATACCAATTTTTTTCCATAATTGTATGTGCCCCCTTTGTTGTGTAGCACTCACAATTTTTGTCTGTGTGTAGATTTTCATATCCACACAAACATTGCTTGTGCTGTAACTATAGCAAAGCGATATGCAATATATCTTTCAAGAAGAAATTGAGCACCAAGACTTGTGGAGTGTGTTGTGGTAAAAGCTTGTGCTATAGAAGCATTTCAGGTAATGCAGCCTCTGATTCTACAGCTTCTTTTATGTGGGCCAAGTTATTTCTGTGAAGGCAAAGTTTGCTGATAAAAACACACCAAAATTTAAAATATCAGTTTCTAGATCTTAGTAGAATGGTATCAGATGATGCTATCCTTTTTTGTTCAACCCATCAGTGTTGACTTCTCTTATATGACTGAACCAGCTGTATAGTGTTGTTGAAAAAAGTACTGCAGCAATGTAACATTTGTACTTGATGGGGGGGACAGAATAAAAAAAAAAAAGTCAAGATGCTCTTAAAAGTCTTTAAGGAAACATTAGGCATCTGTGGAAATGTGCATTTGTTCTTCTGCTTTTGATACAACTGCACCAGTAGTTTTACCACTGGAAACTGTAGGCTCAAACTCTCTCACTTCAGAGCTCTGTTGGTCTTAATTTAAGAGCTTAAATTAGGTGCTTTTAAATACTGAGGGTCAAAAAAGGCCTGTTCTAACCACAGCATGTGCTGTTAATTTGTACAGGCATTTTCAGAAAACAACACTAGTCAGGAAGGAGAAATTCCCATCATTAAAAGCACACCAGTTCTTGCTCCATTTGTCTGTGTGCTCCAGTGGTGCCTGTTTTCTAGAAGACAAGGTTGTTAAACATTGCTCAAGCTTCTGTTATCATCCTCACTTTTGTTTATTTTCAAGCTGCTGCTCTTGTGATCCTAAGTCCTAAAGGGGATGGTTATAGGAGAGGTATTTCATAATCAAGAAGGCTTCTTGACTCTTGCAGTGAAATATCTTGCACTATTATAATGTGGAAATGACAGCAATTTGTTTATTCCCTGTTTCTGCATGAGATTTATAGGTGAAAGCACATATATCTTCCTTACAATGAGTGTGTGTGTTTTCCAAGGATCCACACCAAGGTGATTGGTTACTGGTGTGACCATGGTGCTGACCCTGCCTTGGGTAGAATGCTGGTGAGATGAGCTCCCCATGTCCTTCCCATTTGAGTCAGTTCAACTCACAAACTAATGTCTCAGGATGCAGCATGAGTAGTGCTCACTTCATGTCTCAGGATGCAGCATGAGTAGTGCTCCAGTGCAGAGGTTGTGCAGGACATTGCAGAACCTCACAGTTTCAGAGGACACACTAAACACACACTAAACTCTAGGCTGGACTTTGATTATATTTTTTGCGTTTTCCTTTATGACCAGCAGATCTAAAAACTTGGGGTTTGTGTAAAGAAAACTGATGTTTATGGAAAGTTGATCTTTAAGAACATTGCAGATTGAGAGGATTGTGCTAAAGTTTAAACAGTTGGCACCATTACTGTTATTCATTCAAGTATCTGAGAAAAACTTTTATCCCTTCTCTTCATCTTGGGGGCTAATGTAAACTTTACCAGAATAATTGACTGCCATCAACATTATACCCTTCTAAGACTCACGTGGTGCTTATCCCTATTTTACACATGGTGAGTAAGGAACAGAGTCACTTCTAGGTCACTTGTAAACAGTAAACATCTGTCTCTGATTTGAGTGTAATCATAAGTGCAAAAGGTGCATTTGATTCTCACAGCTGGAGACATGAAGACAGTCTTGGCTGAGCAGTTGAGTCTATAGGGCAAAGCCTGAGATTTGGATGTGGAACCCTTTGAGGTCACTGCTCTGATCTAAGCCAGTTTCTTCAATGTGTCCTGCTATCCCAAGTAAGAGAGGATTTTAACTAAGTGCCTACAGTAACCCCAAAAGACATCAGGGCTCACATTTGCTCCATGGCAACATAAGTCTAAATAATGTTAGCTGAACTCATTTGTCTTTGCAGCAAAATGTTGCTTGCTCATGTGAGACAAGCAGATTCCCTTTTAGCAGCATTTACACAATTGCAGTGGCAATAATCTTATAGTTTAAGTAATAATTTTAAACAGATCTGTAAATAACATGTAGAGTAATATTTTTTCTTGAATTGCTCATTTTTTAGATTACTGGATTCCAGTTAGTAAAATGCTCTGTTCTGCTGAAAAAGCACGTTTAATAAATATGTAGAAGAAAAATTTTAAGTAACCATTAAACATAGTTAATAAATTTTATCTTGCAAGTAGGATTGGAAAAAAACCCCTATTCATTTAATGTGTTTTATGGATCTCGTAGCAATTAATTGTCTTCATTACATGAGCATAAATCCTCAATGTAATTCACCTTTTTCAGATGAATTGCTTTGGAAATTTTCCTTTTGCTTTGTTCAGGCTGTAATATTATTTCTCTTTTTTAAAAACTGAACCCCAACATCACATTTTTTACCATTTCCAAATGTTCTGTGAATCGATTCAAGTTAACAAAATCTCTTTGTGCTACAAGACACACGTAGCAACTGTGATGGTCTGATACAGGTGAAGCAGTGAGCTCGCCTGTTCAATCCCTGCTTGACCTACTGCAGAGCAGTGGGCAGGTGACCTTTTCTTACTCCCTGTATTACAGCATCCGATAAAAAAATATTACTTCTCTCTTCAAATCTGTCTTGTTTATTATGTGATTTCATTTATTTAAATCAGAAACAAACATTATTATTGTTGCATGATTATTGTTATTATTATTATATGATTATTATTGCTCTCTATAACTGCCTAAAAGGAGGTTGTGGAAAGGAGAGAACTGGCCTCTTCTCCCAGGTGACAGGGGACAGGACAAGAGGGAATGACCTCCAGGTTCAGCAGGGGAGGTTCAGGCTCAACATAAGGAAAAAATTCCTCACGGAAAGGGTTGTTAGGCACTGAAATGGGCTGCCCAGGGAGGTGGTTGACTTGCCTTCCTTGGAGGTGTTTAAGATGCGGGTGGATGAGGTACTGAGGGGCGTAGTTTAGAGATTGGTAGGAATGGTTGGACTCTATGATCCAGTGGGTCTCTTCCAACCTGGTGATTCTATGATTGTATGATTTTATGTACGTTTGGATTTGGATGTAAAAATAATGCAACTTTTCAGCGACTTGGTGAGGGGTACAAGTCTAATGGCTGTGTCTGCAAATGTGTTGGTACAATTGTCCTCATATGTTATTGAAAGAAAATTTCAGTTGCAACATCATGGGATGTCTGCTTGGATTCCCAAAGTTAAATTCAAAGTTAAATTTATTTAGAATAAAATCGTTATTCTTTTTGACTGAATTTTGCATGCCAAACAGGAAACAGGGACAATATGCAGGATCACTTTTTATATAGGATTTTTATCAGTGAGCACCTTGAGCTTGGTTTTGTGAGTAACATGTATGCAAATATTTTCTGATGTTTCTCTGAACTATTTTGCGAGGCTGAGGGGAAAAATGGCTATTATGTTGGCATGTTTTTGTTGCAAGATCAGCAGACTGGCTGTTAACGTATCAATTCCCTTGATGATACCACTTCTGCAGCCCTGTTCCCGCAGCTTCTCCTGACAGAGCTTTTATGGAATCCATCAGCCTGACACATATCAAAGCACAATTTCTGATAACAAATATCTTGATATAAAATGAATTAAAAAGCTGGTATCAGCTGTAGGACGGAGTTGAATTTCTGAAAGAAAATAAGAAACTCCAAAACTAACAAGAGATTCTTTAGATATCAATCAGAGAACAGTAATATAATGTGTCCTTTACCTGTACTCCTGGAGCGCTGAGAAGTCAATGGGTCTGCCCAAAGTCATACAAACAGGCTTATTCCTGGGCTGTCAGCCTGTGGCTCAGCCTTCTGGATTCTGATGTTTGTAGTATTGCTTCAGAGAGAATGGTGAAGTAGTGGTTTATTTCCTTCGAGACCTTTCTCCTCTGTGGGCCAACAACCTTCTTTTAATTACTTTGCACTCTGGCCTTTGAGAAATTTGGAGATTGAGGAGCAGAAAATGCTTACTCTGAATGGAGTACACCTTCTTTCTCTTGGAAGATAACGCAGTTTTGGAGCCTCTTGTCCTCTGCAGAGCTACTGCTTGGCAGCCTTTGGGCCATGTCTTGGGCAGAGTTCAGCTGGAGTGGAAAAGGACACATGTTTTTTCGGGCTGCAGATTTTTTTGAAATTAGCTAGCTCAAAACTTTCTTCTTAGAACATGTTCCCATATCTGCATGCTTCTCGTGTCTGTCTTGGTCTTCCTATTCTCCTTTTCCGTTCCCTTCGTTTTCACACCTCTTAGATGATAAGCAGTTTCAGGCAGGGCTGACTTTGCACTGGTACTGGCTCACATACCTCTCATTTTTGGCTAGCATATGCTGTAAAGTATTAGCTAATAATAATCATGCTTTTTGGTCTGTGGCATGTCTGCTCTTTGGATAAGTATCCATTGGCAGTTTGCTGCCTCGTAGAGAGGAAGAGGAGGGCAACCAACAGTTGATGTGGAAAATTAATTATGAACTACCATCCTCCTGCCACGTGGTTAAGGCAGTTTACAGGAAAAAAACCCAAAAAATAACCCGAGGGATACTGAATTTCCTTCCTTCAGTAGTGGGAATGTTGCCAAAACAAAGCTTAGTGGAGAATGTCGCATGTGGGACTGATCATTGAGGATGCTCCAGAGCCTTTACTGCTCTGCCTGCAGCTGTGACACCATGCAGATATTAATTTTTACCTTTTGATGGACAGATGTTAGCTTAATTGCACATAGTTGATAAGGATCTGTGTGTGATGGGAGGTCACCCATGTCCCATATTGCAGAGAGCAACAATTTGTGTTTCTTTACAGAAAACTGGCAATGTTCAGGTTCAGATGAGCTACTGCTTGGTATATTTTCATCCTTCAGGAGGACATTTATTTTATAATGAGCTGGAAAAAAGGTCTTATGATGTAGAATAGGGAGGGGTTTGACAGGCACAGTATAGCCCTGGGAATGTAATTACCTGAAGGAAGATTCCTGGCTCCAAACAACCTCTGTCTAAAGAATCACAGAAATAATTGCTGGAAGTACTGGCCCTGTGTATTTCAGGAGCTGTTCTGATCTCTTATCGCATGCTGAGTCCTGCTAGCTCAAGTTGAGCACTGCAGAACCAGCACAGCACAAGGTAAATGTCTTTCCTTAAATAGTTCCATGGGATGGATGAAAAAACCTGGAAGAACTAGGATTTTGAAAAGCCCTGACAAATTTTTGAGTGACTGTTTGGGCCTGAGCTAAAGAAATAAACATTTGTTGTAACTTTTCTTAGTGAAGCATTTGCTTAGCCTGAAGGATATTGAACACTAACTCATGTGAAGTGTTTTGGAGATACTTTTCTGTACTAACAGTGTCTCTTTATACCAGAAAAATCCTTTAGACTGTTCAAATTTTCTGCTAAGGTACTGGAAGTCTTCATTTTTTATCATGAATAATGCTCACGACTTTTGACTACTTTGATGGTTAACTGATGGCAGATGCTCTAAGTCATTGACTCAAATCATGATAATGTGGCTTGCAGTTTCCTCTTTCTGAGCTCTACCTCCTGATCAACAGAAACCTCCTTCTAGTGCTATCATGCTGAGTTTTTGCCACCAGAAGCCTGTATTTGGGAGCACAAACCTGTTCTTTAGAAGTGCTGCAAATAATTATGAATATGTTTAATGAAGGGAAGATGAAACATAGCGAAAACATTTGGAAATAACAGAGAATGTGTGCAGCCAAGCATTAGCTGTGGAGAGTTCTTGTTGGCATCATTTAATGGGAGCTTTCCAACTTGTAGTTTCTAGAGTAAGTATATATAGAAAACAGCAGAAACTAGATGTCAGGGTAGCTGGAAGTGAATGGGAGGAGAAATGACTGCCTTTCCCCTCTGGGAGAAAAGGGACAGTGAAGTGAGCGTCATTTATGTTAATAGGATAATGCTCCTGGTGATCTCTGACTCCTAGTTTTACTGGGCAGGGGCCAGCAGAGACCCTGCTGGCACTGGCACCCTCTAAGCAAGGTAACATCTTATTCTTTCGGCACAGCAAACACCATATGTTGTTTTCTCTTGACTAGTCCGTTGATAGCAGGGAGATTTTATTTCATTTTATTTTCTCTCCTCTGTTTAGTGGGATAAGTAGCTCCACGTGTATCTCACAAGACAAGCATGGTGCCTTTTGACATTAGTGTCTGTATGCCTTCTTCCCCACCTCAGGAGCTGGCCCCTGATCATTTTGGAGGCTCCTTTTTTCTTCCCAATGCTGTTGTGCTTCCAGTCTTAATATTGCATAAGAAGGAGCTCTTTAGTTTTGCATCAGATGTTGTATAAAGACTTGTGGGACCAACATGTTAATGTGCGCTCCAGCCGCGTTATGATGATGCCATAACCTGCACAGATGGAGAAGCTGAGAACCAAAGCATTCAGAGTAAAGACTAAAAGGCAACATGAGGTTTAGGAGCATGCCATTACCCTCGCAGTACCTCCTTAGTGTCAGGTACTGGAGGTTCTCAGCTTCTCTCCTTTTCAGAAATATTTTGGAGAGTGTGCATCAGCATGCTGGGAAGAGAAAATATAAATAAAATAGAATTCAGGTAGTTGTTTTACAGACGCTTTAGTTGTTTGGTTATGAAACTGGTGGTGCTGACTGCCACGGTAGCTGTGTGGACCTTCCCAAGTGTTACTGTGTTTGTGGCTGAAGTAGGGAGGCTGTAAATCCTTCTCTGCACAGTTGTGCTATCCCAGGGCTGCCACCAAAACACAGAGGACCACCACACTGGTTCTGTGCTTATACCTCATTCTTTGATGGTTTCTCTCCTGAGATTTTGACTGCCTCCTGGTCTCTGTACTGATGTGGGACACTCCCCTCTGACTGATGACCACCACTGCAGAGGCTGCTCTCCAGCTGGACAAGTCCCAGTGGCCATGGGTGGGACTTACTCTGAAATAACTGGTGGGACAGCTCAAGTGATGGATGCTCAGTTGCATGGTCTGGTACTAGAAACTGTTGGCACTGTTTGGGATGAGTACACGTGAAAGATTGGTAGCAGGAGCAGGCTGGGTGCACCGAGTAGCAGTCTCTGTGCTTTGGGCAGGCACCACACACTTACTGGGTTGGAGAACAAGCGTGTTGCATGCTGGGTTGACCTTTCTTGAGAAGGGCACCAGTTGTGTGAGTATTGCTGGGAATGAGCAGCCCATTACCTCTGCATAGGTATTTGTGTGTGACCCTGCATGTCACTGTCCCCTGGCCCACAAAGGCTGTGTGCTCCTGTTGGCTGTGCTAGAGCTGATCAGGGAGGGTGGCCGAGGTGTTAGAAGGACATTCAGCTATACATGCACTGTAGTTTGCTCAAACTAATGTCTCTCTCCTACTTTTATGACCACTAAAATTTTCCCCTGCAATACTCTTAAAAGAAAAGGCAATGAAACAACATCAAAACAAGTGTTTCTCATTAGGAAAGCTTGTAGGCACCTCTCCTTGGCTCAGGAGTGCAGGAAAAGGGGGGTAAGCAGCCCTGCACTCCACTCACTTTCTGTCTGCGAGGAATTTCTAGTTGTTCATGATTAATTCAAACGTTTCTTGTCATGAGTACAGTGTGCACAGAGTGATAAATCTGTGGTAGGTTAGAGGTTGAGGTTGCTCTGTGCTGACAATTAGTTTGAGCCACAGGCTTTGCTTTCATTGGCATTTTTACAGCATTAACCCAGACCCTGTCAATTAAAATCCGGACACATTTTGATGAGGGACATCTTCTTCTAATGATAATTGTAATAATATCACTTTTATTCATTTAAAACCTGTCAGGCACACCATGTTTCCTGGAAAATAACCGCCCAAGTTTCACATTGCCTGAATAACTAGGAAGTATCTTTCAGGTTTTTGAGCTGACACTTCATCAAAAATAACTAAAAGCAAATGAGGCCGTAGCTGTTCATGTTTGAACACTTGCCAACTTCAATCAAGCTAATTTGACTTTATCTGCTAAAATGAGCAGGTTTATTAGCCTTCACTTTGGAGGCTAATAAATAGTTGATAATTGCCTAAAGTTGATGTTGGGATTTATACTATTTATTATTGGCTTTTCTAACTATTTGACAGCATAGCTCCAGAGCATGTCCTAGGCAGTGATCCTTTTATTCAGCTTACCTGTTCATTAGATGGAGAAGGAAGCCTGGGTGTAAGGGCTGATTAGGGAGCTTGTTTCAGTTGCACAAGAAGTCTGCAGTAGAATAAACCCAGAAATCCTGTGTCTGTTCTGGTACATTAACTGCAGTGGCTTTTTATGTGTTTATGTGTCTGTAAATATTATATTTAGAATCTCTATCAGGCCATAAAAATGAGTATTTAATAGTTGGAATGGGAATGAAATATCAGATATCAATTGAAAATCCATTGTGGTTTTACTTCAGCATGGCTTGAAAAATAACAAACTGAAAATCATGTTTAGATTTGCATGGAAAAATAATTCTCATTTTTCTGAAGATGGTTTATAAGTGAAATCCTTTATGAACAGTTAGGGTAGGGAAGCAAAAAGGTGTGTTCTGCAAGACCGTATCTAGATCTTGTACTGTGTTCCATCTATGCTTGTCTGTACTGTTAGAAGGTGTTGTACATTTTTTTGTTTGATTTTTCACGTGTTTCTCTGCTAAGAAGGAGATCACCGGCCTTTAGCCAGATCACATGTATTTATTTCATTTATTTGTCATCTCATTCTTTTCAAATCTAGGTTCTTCAGATAGTCAGCACTTGTGTATTTAAAAACCTCATCAGTATTGTAAACATGTTTCTTCTCTGGTCCTTCTCTGAAAGGTGTAGAAGAAGGAACTCTGATTAGTTAAAAGCACCTCTAGGTGATGCCATAATATAAATAACAATAAGCCCACTTTATTTCTATAGCAACTGGAATAGGGCCACCAGTAGTTCAAAATTCAGGGCATAGCATGAACTCTTGAGTAGGAAATCCAGGCACAAAATATTGCATTGAAAAAAGGTTGAGGAATAATAACTGAGAAGTAAATGGACTTCTGCTGCTGTGACTGTATTGTGGAAGTTAATAGTTTTGCTTTTAGTAAATACAAGTATTAATCCACCTCTGCTCTGGTCGGGCTTGTTTTTACCCTTTCTAGTATGAACTGGCAAGCCTATAATATGCATTCTGGTGCACATAGAAATTGCACAGGCAACACCATAGCTTGAGGGCTGTAAACATTAGCAGATAATTTTCCAGGGAGCCTTTAGCAGCTGAGCTGTGGGTGTGTGTCTGTCATTGCTTGCTTTTTTTTTTTTTAAGAGTGCACTTACAAGCATTAGAAGTGATCAATAAAACCTGACCTACCTTTGCAAGTTAAATAGGCCTGATTTGAAATTACCAGGCTTAAGGAGATTCAGGCTTGCTAACAGTGATTTAAGAGCAAACAAGGTCCATTTATATGCTATTTCTTTTTCACTTTGGTGGTATGAATTGCATTGGAAAATCTATCACATTGCAGGTCTGAGCATGAAGTTGCAAATAACACTTCATTCGATGTGCCTTTATGTAGCAGCTGCTTTCTTACCTTTCAATTCACTAATCTTACTGAAAAAATAGTATCATGAATACATATGGAACACACCTGGCCGTGTAGAGGGAACTTTAACTATAAGCTTTATTTTCTATTGGTCGCTTTTGGTCTTTGAGGGGTGTCCGAAGGGAAAAATAGAAAGTGCAGGTTAAAAAAGGCACAAAATAATTATAAAAGAACCGGAAGGCTTTGAGAAGAACTGAATCCTAGCTATAAAGATATATGATCACGGTGTTCCTGGCACAAAGATATGAGATGCTTAATGACAGAATTTTTTTTTGTTATGTGGGTGGAGTTATCTTGAAGATTTATTCTACAGAGGCCTCACTGAAAATATTAGTATGTCAACCAGCGTTCAGTACAGGTTTTTGAAAGGGAGGAAACTCCTCACGCCACCCAGCTCTGTACCTGCTTGTGTCCTTGCTGCCACTGAGAACAGTTTTGGAGGGAAGCTCAGAGCTGCGTTTTGTTCTGTTCATCTCTCCCACGTGGCTGTAGGTGTTGCACTGAGGTACTGCAAAGGCAACCCTTTTACTATTTACTGCTAATTTTCTAATGGCTAAATTTGTAGAACTCTTTGATGGCAATTTGGAAGGGGAGCATTCCCTACAGCACATGAGGAAGGAGAGGATTGATGCTGTACAGCAGTCTTTTATTTTTCCGATCTCGTGACTTTTAAGCATTTAATTTAAGAACCTGAAATCTGTGTGGAATGGTCATGTGTGATGAAAGACATGTTTGCTGATACAAATTGAACACTTTATTGGCTTAAAATTAGTCTGAAAGGTGTAGCAATAAGTAGGTCATTGAGACAAATGTGCTGAAATAAACCCTTCCAGCAAGACTGTTGTAACCTGCAGATGTAATTTCTGTTATGGAAAACTGTTTTAGGATATTTGAAATATGTTTATAGGGCTTGTTTGTCATGTCATGGCCATCCAGCAATCTGTTGGACTATTTTTTATCAGTTGTTCATTATGTGGTGCTGCTGGAAGTTGTGGTTGACGTAGGATGTGCATTTACTGCAAATGTGTCTCAATTTCATGAGATTACTGTGTGCCAGCCACACCTCCTCTTCTCTGCGTAGTTCAGATTGAGAGCAAAAGGTGTGTAGACTAAGTAAATGCCATCAGAAGGCACCAGTGCTTAGATATTAATGGATGCCTCTGTTGTTTTACATGAGTTTTACGTGCATTAATTTTGACTTTAGACTTGTGTGTATGCATGCTCACCTACTGGAGTAGCTGTTAATAAATATTATTTTTAATGAGCTGTTTTGTTCATACTGGTTTTATCTGTGCCTACAGCCAATTTGAGCACTACTTTGCTCGGTGCCGGAGAACAAAGTCCTGTGTGACAGTCCTTGGCCCAAAGAGTTTTTGGGTTAAAAAACAGTGGATGGTGGGTGAATGAAACGCATTTGCCAGCAAGTGTGGAGGTGACAGATGGAGCACAGCGGCAAAGATGAAGGATGTGCAGAGCTCCGTGTGTTGCAAAGCATCGATGATCAAAACTCCTCTTTGTTGTGGTGCCTGTATGAGGCTCGTGGCAATCAGGGATTTGGTTTGCTTAGGCTAACTCCTGCCTTGTTAACTACTAGTTCTTGATTATTTCTGTCTGTATCCATCTGCTGCCTCTTTTCTGTTAGAGCTGCAAATTCCTTGGGGTTCAGGCAGCTTTTCATTTTTATGTTTGTGCAATACCAAATTCAGTGGAGTCCTGGCCTGGGGTTAACTCTTGTAGCTGTTAGCAGTGGTGTTTACACGTGAAAATAAGACACTGGGAAAACAATTATTTTCATGTTCTGATTATCTTTATTTGCATTCCAACATCCGCTGAATCTTTAAATCTGAAAAATTATTTAAATAAATGATACATGATTAAAATTATAATTACAATGTTCTCTACCACAAATAGTTCCATGCAGGAAATGCAGATTTTAAATGTTGTTGTTTATATATACACCTGTATTTGTCTGGCTAATAGGTTTTATCCTATAGCCTGCTTTTCTAGGTGCTTATTCAGATTCAATATAGCTCTCCCATGTATTTGCATACATAAATACACACTTGTTTTTAACACCTGTTGGCATACTTTAATTATATATATTGACCCTGAGGCTGTTGGCTTTGAGTTCTATGTGGCCACAGATACCTGATGTTATGTATTGCTCTTCTTTCCCAAGACGTGAACTTGCTTTGTAGTGACCTGCCAGCTGAAGTTTACCCTTCTGGCACAATGCCACAGCTAAGTGCCTTTCAGCGAGTTCTCGGCTATAATCCTGAACTGATTTCTGGGATGCAATTCACTGCTACAGTTATCATATCAAAAGGGGAGCGATTTACATTTCCTGCACGTCTTGATGTTGCCAGCCTCGAAGGATGTTGCAGAGAGAAAGTTAACACAATTTGATAAAATAACAAAAATGAGCCTATTTACAGTGATGCATCTTACACTGTGGAGGATTTTGATGCAAACACAAAGTTGGCACTAAGTTCAAATTTAGGCTGTGCACAGAGATTAATTTGGGGGCTTTTTTTTGGCTTCTGGGGAAAAAATAGGAAGATTGTCTCTGAAGACTGAATGTGTGGAGAGCTGTATGCCTGCCTTTGTGTGCCTTTCCTCTTTATCTTGATTTCTTGATTTTGTTGTCCCTTAAAGTCTCTGTCTTCTTTAGCTATTCATCCAGAGTGGTGTCTGCATAACACGTTATCTTTGGTTTTTTCTGACCCCCTCAGCCTTCTGCAGTTTCCTCTCTGAAAAGGCATTGAACAGTCATGCCAGCGTCATTTGTACAAAGTGAAGCACTTCACAATGAGATATTTTAAGCACGTCCATACTGGAAATGCCATAGGAATGGCAGGGCTGCGGTGTTTGCTGCTGATTCGCATTCAGCTGCCCGTGTTTGTATGCAGAAGCCACCTCAGTGGTGGCCTTGCATTCATTTCCTGTGTATCAATTACTTACCAGTAACACACAAGCCCAATTAAGGAACTGGATGGAGGTTGCAGTGCTGTGCTGAGTGTGGCTGTGCCTCCCCTCTCTGCTGGTGCAGAGGTCTGGGACATAAGTTGAAGGGACCCTTTTCAGAGTCTGCGTGGATGAGGCTTCACGCATTTGGATACAGAGAGGCAAAGGATGTATCTGGTGTGGGTGATTGAATTACCAGTGTTACTTGTCTCTGAGCTAAATTCCTGCTGTCTGGTCGAACTTGGGCTTTATTTCTCATTCTTTATGAGCACTTCTCTTTAATATGTTCACTGTGCTGCAATGAGGAGTTGTGTGAAAGGGACACTCAACAAAAATGCAGTAGGCAAAGCTCTCTCAAATTTATTGAACCTTTTCTCTTTAATTTGAGAATTTGATGGTGTGTACTTGCAATTCCAAATGAAAAAGTATGTACCAATATTGTAAGCTTGCCAGTACTGGCAACAGCTCCTTTCCAGCTCCGGGCGGGGTTAGGCATTAGGGAGCAGAGGCCACCAAAGTTCACCATCAGGCTGTTCACTTTGCTTTTCTTACCTACATCTCGGTAAAGAAAGACCTTTGTTTATATTTACGTTTTACCCAGTTTTACAAGACTTTAAGCTTTGCTTAGTTCTCCCTTAACTTCAGCACAACATAGAGCTTCATTGGGAAAATACCCCAGTGCCACCTTTATTTGTTTGCATGTCTGGCTTCCTCTTCCTCCTAACTTTGACTCTCACTACTTGTCATCTCGTTTTTCATCTTTTTCTTTTCTGTTTCTCTTCCTTTTCCTTTACTCTCTGTGAAGACTTGCACTGCCTGATACTATCACCACACTGCGCTGTTTGAATCTTAATGCAAGTACCCTGGGAAGAGATTACACTCGCCCTTCAAACCGATACATCTCTTTTAATGTATGATTTCCAAAGAGAAGAATATTTCTCATTCTAGATCCTGGAAATTAAAACCAACATACATCCATGTTGCTTTACCCACACACAATATAAACTTCAGTGGGCGTAAAACCACAGCATGAGGATATGGCTGGAATAGAGCCAGTCAGTGTACTTTTCCGCATATCTTATTGCTGTTAAGAAGGGATGCTCTGCATCTTTCTATCCCACTCACTTTTTTCCCCCTATTCTGTTTTTTTAAGAACTGATTTCCTTAGGGAGTTGTTAATGTTCAGGGATTTTTTTTTTCTGACGTTTTGGACAATGATGTGACAAGAGAAGTGCATCTATTAGTCTTCTGCTGGAAGCTGGCTAAAGGAAAGGACTTGATGGATAATGGTCACATTTTCCAGCAGTGCCTGATGTACATGTGAGAAGAATGACCGAGTGACTCGCGTGTAAAACCAAACTGTATTGGGCACAACATCTGAGCACAGAACAAGGAGAGAAGACAGAATAGGCAGCCTTTCATCGTTAATTTCTTAATTTGCTCCCTCTCTTTCTCTGTAGATAGAAACCCGGTACTTTGGTGTTGCAGTACTGCAGGTTGTGGTGTGAGAATCTCCTTCATGGGAGAGGAAGATGAAGGGTAACAGGCTTCACCCTTATCTGAGATTGTAGAAAGATGAGTAATTAGGCTGATGTGATGTAGCCAGGGGCCACACCAGCTAGACCAAAGAATATCCCTACACCAGGCATGGCTGTAACAGAGAAATCAAAGTGCCTTCTGTAGCACTGCCTGTTGTCATTCTTCACTTCGTATAAGGCAGCAGTGTCTGCAAAACTTCCTTTGCTTTACTGCATGTAGATTATAAACGTAATAATGTTTACTTGAAATGAAATAGGTTGCTGTAGCTGCGACTGGCATCTGCAAATCTGCAAGTAATTCCTTGCATGGTTTCAAAGAAAAAAAAAGCTACAAAAATATTCTGCAAAGAAATGATGACATCCCATGTGTCTTATTGTAGAACATTTTACCAAGAAAATTGTGGCTGTAACAAGGAGGTTGATAAACTTCCCCACTGTCACAGCGTAAAACCTAATTGCCCCCAGGTTTCTTGATTATCTCCAACACAGCTGTCACATTGCCCCTTCAAAAAAAATGAACTGACATCACATGCGCAAACTTCAAAAGCTGTTTTTTTTCTGGAAACTGGCAAAATTATTATCATGCAGTCTCTGGTGTGTTTACCAAACCTGTTGGACTGTTGCACTGAATTGGGCCCCTGTTGCTCCTATATCACAAGATAAGCAATTATTCACATTTCCCGTCACACTTGTACATTACCACACTGTGGCTCCTGCCAATATTTTGTACTTGCTGCCTACATATGTAAGAGTATTATTTCGCAGTTGTGGCTGGAGTAGGGGTTGTGTGTTCTCAGGATGTATTCTTCTCTCTCACTGCAGGGAAGTTGTCCTTAGAGACCTTGCTGCCTCCCTTTTTGTCCCCTCTAAAATGGGAGGCTGTAATGCTGTCCTTTTCATACTGCATATGCCGAGTGCTTCATCCTGGAACAGTGCACTGCTACTGTTCAAAATGGGCCCATTTTCTAAGAAAAAAGAAAAAGGTGATATAAGTATAGTGAAAATAGCTCACTTTTGAAGCTTCTAATGAGTACAAACTCTTTCCAAATAATCACATATATTTTTTCTTTTAATTGGAGCTATTTCAGCCTATCTTGTTCATTGGAATAGTCACTGATTGATAAGGAGGATTTTCAAAACGTTATTCACCCAGCTCTCTGTGGCTTTTGGTAGGAGTTTAGCAGCTGTTTTCCCCTTGTGGTTTTACTGTTAATCTCCTGTTGACCTAATCTCCCAAGCAGATACTCGTGCTACACTTGTAGACCCCCCTGGTTCCATCACAGTGGCCATGTGAGCTCCTGTGTAGCTCTAACCATGGTATGAGTCAATGAACCATGCTGAGCTGAGCAGGAGCATTATGCTCGAGATTTTTTAGAGGCTCAGGGGGAAAAAATGGCTCAGTTTTAGGTTCCGGCTGTCATTCTATGCTTTTGTAAAAAGAGATTTTTATAATGGTCAAAATGGATCTGAAATAGAAAGAACATTTTTAAACTTTGGAAAAGCTTCAAAAAAACATATGTTTGGTCAAATGCTTTCTGAACTGCCTTGCTCCTTAGCATATAGGTGGTGTGACTGTCAGGAGTGAGTTCAGAGCAGGGTCAGCGCTGTTGCAGAACTTTGTCCTCAGTGTGGTCCAGGGCTGGTGGAGATGAGGAGATGGACACAGGCTGAGGATGCTTTCTTGCCAGGACCTTTGCTCGCCCAGTTTCTGGAGCCTGTTGGACGTGGCCAGAGCGCTGCTGTCTTACTCTGATGCAGTGGGTGATCACAGATGGCAAAGATTTGGAGAGACTGGTTTAGTTTGAAAACAAGTTCTTCTCTCTCCCCCAAACACTTTGTGTTTATTTTTGAAATGGGAAAAGCAGCCAGCCAGCTAAAAACAACACAGTGATGACAAGTGATGCCCAGCCTGTTCCAGAAGGCTTCATTGTGTGTAGCACTAAGAGTTTTTGTTTGTGCATATGAATTACTGAAAGAGAGGAAAGCTTATGGCCTTTTGTAAGCCATACTAAGACTGAAACATACAGAGAGGAGGAGGATAACACCCTAATATAGCTGAAATGGTGTGTGTGGTATCACTTGAGGGAGGAACAGATCCTTGCTGGGCATCAGCTTGGAGCCATGAGCTCTGTGCCAGAGAGGGGTCTGCTTGGGGGTCAGAGCTGGGATGAGAGGGCGTGTGGTCTTCAACCAATCAGACCACCTGCACTGCAGCTGGAAGGTGGAAGCAAGAATTAGTCACTGCTGGAATGAACTAACAACCCTTCCTCGCATGCTTCATGCAGGTATGTGTGCAGGGTAGAGGGATCACACTGCTGTGAGTGTAAAGTGCAGCAGGGCGACAGCTGGCAGAGGTGCATTACCATGATGATAGTCCTGTAAATGGAAATGCTTGCAAGTGAGAAAAGATGAAATTGCGTATGTGCTTGTAGATTCCTTGTTGTCATGTTATCTTGGATCTTTAGGGATAAAATAGCCACTCATGCATGTAAAGGAAACAGGCACAACACTGTGTATAAATAATGTGCAGGAGAGGAGCTTCTAAATGCAATTTCCTTCGTTATTTTAAAACCTGCCACTTAGGCAAATTATTATAATTCCAGTGACACTAACTAATCCATCAGTAATTAGGATGGGAAAAGGGAATATATTCCATGGAAATGATCTTTATATTTCACCAGTCCAATTGTATGATAGTCTTCTCAAAAAACTAAGCTACTGTCTGCCCAGAAAAATAATCAAGAAAATTCCTCTGGAGAACTCTATGTTGGATTGAGAACACTAAGTTTAGAATAATATAATTAGTAGTACTGTTGCTGCTTTTACTGTTTCTCATCTTAGCATTAGTGATTATGCAAATAGGTATAATAATTCCACCTTTTCTCAGCATCAGTTGCATCTGTGATCTCTTTCATTGAGCCTTTCTCCAGGCTCAATGAAACTGTGGCTTCTGATTTACCATAAGATGTTTTTGTTGGTCCTTTTGGAGAGCTCTTCTCTAGCAAGGTGTAAGCATACTTTTCCAGGATTTAAGAGACTATCAGAAGTTATCGAGAGCCTACACTGCAGATGAACTTCTTTGCGCTTGTGGTTATAGCTTTGGTAAATGAAACATGTTGGAAACGTGCTGTTTTGAGAGAAAATATTGTTTCTACCTTGTCTAGCAAGTGCTGGTGACACACTTACAATTGCTTAGGTAATTGAAAATGATGCTTAAGCAGTAACCTCACTTATGTCGCATCAAAATAGCCCTTTTGGACTTAGCACTGTTGAGCATCTTTGAACAACTTTAAGGAAATGCTTTAGAATGCACTTGTGACAACACTGAGGAGCTACAGCTTTGCTGTCAAGTCTCCTCTGGCATTCTGCACTGTGTATGCCCCACATAGTCGAGAGTACTTGCTTTTACGTTTATATGATTTGCAGAAATAACAAGGAAAGAGTACTAGGAGAAATGATACAGAGAGACAGCACAACCACAAAAGATGTGGAGTTCCCCATGTTGGGAGCATTAAACCTTGCCCCTTCTGATCTGCTAGCCCAATAGTTGTGACTGCTAATTATTTGTCTACTAAACATGGTGTGGGGATCAGTTCCTTTGTGCAGGAAAAAGTGCTTTGTAGTGCCAGGCTCAGTATTTTGCAGAGAACATGGTAATCAAGTGACTTTTTCCTTGACTTTGCTCTCCACAGTGAGTAGATGAAGATTATGAGACATATTTCACTCTCAGTCCCAGCACGTGTTTAAATATCTGTTTTGGAGGAGTAAGGCAAATACAATTCCTACCTTACATCGTATGCCCCCATTGAAACAGGTCATTGTCAATGAAAAATCCTCTCACTAACCTTTAAAAATGGATTTTCCTGTAATTCTAGTTCTGCTGAAGGGTAAAGCTGTATACAGTAATTGAATCAGTGGTGCATGCAGACTGAGATTTTGCTGGATGAAATTATGGGGCTATAAAGTATTGTCTCTGGTTTTCTCTCTCTATTCCTTCTCTTGTATCTTCTTTCTCTTCCTATTATGTCTTGATAATAAAGTATCAAAAAAGTTTGAGCAGATTAGTGAGGAAAGCTGAAATTGCAATTAAGGAAAATCCCGATTTTTAATCTTTTATGAACTCTTCACCTTCTAGTACCCTGGTCATTTCTGCTGGCTAAGTTAGGATGAAAGAAGCATCTTGCAGAAAAAAAAAATAAAATAAATTAAAATAAAACATATCCTCAATGGAGGAGGGCACCTTGTACACGTGCTGTTAGGGAGCCCCTTAAATGGGATCCTCTGATTCCACTGTTGTGGGAGGAAAGGGAGTGTTGGGATACTGAGGGCCGTTCAGTATTCAGGGATGACAATGCTGAGCTGAGAAGTGTAGTGTGTTCAAACAGCAACACACCTTCACTGGGGTGTAAAGAGAAATCATAAATCTGTCTGCACATAAATCACACACAAGCTGTAGGTCAACACACCTTCGCGCTGGCCAGGGAGCCACAGCTGGCAGTGTCTGCAGTAAGGACAAATTCCTCTGTTTGTAAACCAGGACTGGGAATGTACATAGCTTCTTCCTCCACAGATTTAAAAAATATATATTTTTTTTTGCCTGCCATAAAGAAGAGATGATTCAGTCTTTCATTTTAGGATATGTTCCTTCCTGATCAGATTCCTGATTACAATATATCTTAGCAGCCAAAACTGCTTTTCAGGTTTTGCTTTAATTCAAGGAAGTTTACTGGAGCATCCAAGTTAGGCCAATAGCAAGTGTTGTCTTAGTCAAATTTCCCTTACCCCAAACAGTGGGAATGTATCCTGTGTGTTTTCATTTCTTTAAAATGAATTATTTTAGATGAGCCATTCCTTTTGCTAGGATATAGGGAAATGTGCCATTGAACAAAGCTGGGTTTTACTTTTTATTTTGGTTATTCTTTCCTTTCTTTTGTGGCTGTTCTCTCATATCTTTCAAAAGTCACAAGCTGAAAGCTCACCTTAGCAATGCTATGTTAGACCTAGGCGGACTAGTTTCCAGGCAGTTTCCATTTATTTAGCAAGTGATAAAACAACAGAAACTGCTTTGCAAATGCCAGATCAATTGTGGATGTTGGAACAAGAAATTGAGTTGCATCAGGGTTTGTCTGGGTGAAATAGGAACCACAACTCAGACAAAGTGGTGCCTCAAACAGAACACAGCCCTGTGAGAAAGCCCTCAGGAGACTATTTTTGGCAGAGCTGTGGCCAGAGACCATGGCTGAGGATTATAAGCAAAGCCACAAGTTTCTGATTAATGTATTTTTTCTGCTTTTGAAGGAAAAAAAGTATCTTACGCTTTGTATTTCTGGAGGGAAGCTGCTACACCAAAAACCATACAATGCTCTGACCAAATTCTTGTAGTTCTGGAAGTAACCTAGAAAAGCTCTAAATGCTCACTAATCACATAAAAGAAGAGAGAAACCAATACCAAGTATTTTCTTCCCTACTGATACTTGCTGAACTGCATCATTCCTGACTCTTTGGCTTCTCAAAACCTTTCCTTTGCCCTTCCCTGAAATCTTTAATCTTCATGCTCCAAGAGATTTCCTGCATCAGTCCTCTTGGCCATCAGTCTGCTTCGGAATCAGCCTTTCCAGCCTTGGCTCTACCAGTGATAAATTCCAGTATATTAACCAGGAGGGCTTACACAGGGTCTAAATTCACTTCTGCTATGAAAAGCAAATTCAACTATGACCACTTTTTTTTTTCTTCCCCCCAGTATGTGTTGGGAGACTGCATTAGGATTTAGAAGTAGGGCTGAAAGTTTTAGATCCAGATGAGTGGCTCTCCTTTCATTAGGAAATGGCTTTTATGTAATAATAAATAAATAAATAACAAATCCCTTCTTTTGGTGTTTCTGCCTCATATGCCTGTGTCACAGACTTTTTTCCTTATAATTAATCAGCCCATATCTCTCATGCAGCTCTGCTTGTCAGCAGGGATTAAAGCCTGACAGTATTTAATCATCTGGTATTTCATAGAAGACTAACTATCTCCCTTTGCTTTCTCTTCCCTCCTTTCCTTTTCATTTTCTTGTCTTTTTCTGGGTGTGTAGCAGTGTCTGCTCTGACTGTCTGAAGTTTTTATGCAGGGAGTGACAGGTATAAAAATTCTTTTCTTGGCTCTTTTCTTCTGTGACCCATGTAATTCCTTCATGAGATCATTTGCTGTGACATTTTGGGTGTACAGTGACCTATCCTGTTAGCACTGAGGTCCACCAGATACTTAGGCTGTAAATGTACGTATTGAATCATATTTCACCATGACTTCTTTTTTTTCCCCAGCAAATACACTGAAGTTGGGAGCCGAGTAGGCTGAATAACTAGACCAGTTATTATTTCGTGTTCTGGGGCTATTTAGCAGTTTAAATTGTTTCTAATGTATGTAACGAACTTGGACATCAACTTGGACTCATTTAATTAAATTTAATGAAGTTGTGGATCTCAGTGTTTGACACACAGCTATCCCTTTCATAATCAAGGAATGGAAACAGATCCTTCCTTTAGGCACAATACTTCTATTTTAAGGTATACATCTCAGTGGATCAGATGACTCATGTCCTAGAAGGGCTTCTTTGTCTCCATTGACTGTAAAGGATATTTAAATAACTTGTCCAAATAGAGTTATTTTCATTGCAGATGTAGAGTGAGGTGAGCCGCTTGATGGGTTGTAAGTCATTGCCACATCTCTGGGATGGAATTTCTGCTCCGTGGTTGTCTGGAGACCAACAAATGAGCTCTGTGCATGTTCCCACTCTCCTGGATTCGCAGGAGCTGCAGAGCAGCCTCCCCAACCGTGTCCTGTGACACATGGATATGAAACTGAGGTGTTGGCTACCTGTGGGGAAACCCTCTGTCTTCTCCTTCTGTTGACATTTTCCCAGAATATGGATTGCTAATTCTTCAGGCTTGAGTCAAAACAATTACTATCTTAATTTAATTAGACACCCTTTTTAGCATGGGTGATGTCAGATATT
Source organism: Coccyzus lansbergi (assembly GCA_033558105.1). Classification (NCBI taxonomy): domain Eukaryota; kingdom Metazoa; phylum Chordata; class Aves; order Cuculiformes; family Coccyzidae; genus Coccyzus; species Coccyzus lansbergi. The sequence continues at coordinate 1,327,099 of JAUMJK010000395.1, forward strand.
ATAAGGTCTGTAGATCGAATGGATTAAATGTATTCTGTTTCATTTTAATTTGTAGGTTAAGTAGTGGTGACTCTAGTGAGCTTTTACTTGGGAGATTGCCAAGAAATCCTAGGTGCCATTGATCTAAACAGCGTTTTTTTCTCATACCAAATATCATGGCACTGAATTGCGTTTGCTTTCTCCTGTTTTGCTCTCATTGGTGTATTGATGGATGAAAATTGGAGAAGGAAAGGAAAGGGAGAGGGATAGAGTTAAAACGATAAAAAGCATATTTTCTAAGTAAATGTTTTCTTCCCTCAGAAGAACACCTTATTTGTAATAGGGGCGCAGAACTGAGAAGTGTTGTATGAGGTAGTACTGTGAAAGCTTTGGTTAACCCTAGACTATTTTTCCCCCCCATTCAATTAAGAAGAATTAATTCAGGTGCAGCTCTGCACCTTCACTAATTCTTGCTGTAGGAGACAGTTTATTGTCTTTGGCTTCTTTAAAAATACGCGGTGAGTGAAACATTTGCTTACAATTTTGGTAACAAAAGTAAAAATACTAAATCACAATCATTGCTGAGAACTAGGTGCTTTTTCTGGTTGACTCTAAAATACTGCAGTGATAACAAAAAGAACAAACACATCAAAGGACAGTCAAGAGCACAATATCTGCAGTTTTCTTTTCATTCTAACATGGACAACTTCAGGTCAGCAAACTAAAAATCCATATCTAAAAGGAGCCAATTAGCTCTTAAATGGAATTAGCACATACAGGAATCCCAGAGACCAATGTTCTGGTTTCTGTAGTATGGATTCTCAAACTAATGATTAGAATAGCATTTTTCAGCCTGAAGCCTTTTTCATCAATACAATATGCTTCATTTTCCTTCCAGAACTGAACTAAATGCATGTTTGTATTTTATGGGAGACAGAAAAAACAGCACATTAAGGTAAAAGCTAACCACAGTATTAGAAGTTGGTGTTTTTTTTAAGGGGAGGATTTATGGTATTAATGAAATTTATGATATTTAAACCTCAGTTTATAAAATAAAGAGCATGAGTGGTGGTTTTTAAGCATATTTGCCAAGAAAAAAAGAGCTAGAAAGATTTAAAATAAAAATTAGAAAATGATAAATGCAGACATCGCTTAATTGAGAAAATTATTTCTACAGAGTGATACAGAAAAAAAAAATCTGATACTGAGGAAGGGAGCATAGAGGCAAAGGACATTTGTAATCTCAAGTGACAATTAGATGAGTTTCCAAACAGGGCAGGGCAAAGAAGGTAAAAAATAGGTGAGAGAAGAAAATGAGGCAAGAAGAATTGAAGGAATACGGAGCAGGCTTTTTCAGCTCTTTTGGTCTGATTTATGCTTCCACACCCTTCCTAGCATACAAACGATGCTGAAATGAAGAACCCATTCTGCACTCATTATAATACAGTCGTATGAGCACCATGCCAGGCTGGTCTGCCCAGCAGCAGAACCTGAAACCAGCTGTGGGACCAGGAAAAAGATGCAAAGCGGCCGCAGATTGAACCATGTTGGACAGACTTTTCCCCTGCTCACTTTCTGGAGGGCTCTGGAGGAAGCAACAGTAGCCAGCTGAGTGGTTTGCTCTGCTCAGGGTCATGCTCAAATCCATGGTCTGCAGAGCAAAACTGCTCAAGAATGCAGTGGTCTCTCCCATAGCTCCCCTCAATCCGTTCACCATGACTTACCCTAAGAAAAAAAATCAGCCTCCATTTCCTTATGTAGAGATCTGAAAGTAGATGAGAAAATATTGCATCTAGTAGGGGCAATTCCTTCTCCCAAGCTATTTCCTATCTATGCTGAAGTAATGCATTTGGGTAACATGAGACCTACCCCAGCCCCCAAAAGTGTCCTTTCCATAGGGATCTCAGGGTTTTGAGTGCCCTAGGTTAACTTCTAACCAAATAATCATGTTGAGAAAACAAAACACTTTGGGTTTGGCTCTAATAGTTTGCAATGGCATAAAGAATTGGCAGAGCAGTTTGAAATAGGAAATTATAACAAAACGTGTGAGTTGTCTGTTGTTGATGTAGTTCAGATGGTGTTGCTGTTTTCTGTCATCCAAGGGCTCTTACAAACCCGCACTTCCCATATGCTTCAAATATGAAGTATCTCCTGTGTTAACAGCCAGGTCGCTTCCATATGAAGAGCCCTCGGATCCATTTTTCTATGGCAAAAAGTAGCCCACAGCAGAAATTTCCAGCAGTGCCTTTGCACGGAGATCCTGTCCTGGGGATCTTCTCAGTCTTACTGAGGAAGAGAAATTAAAACCAGGGTTCCAGAGGAGGGCAGGACATGTCAGCCAGGCTCGTGTTTCAGCTCGGTTCAGATCATCAGTCTCCCAAATCTCCTGGAAGAGCATCTGACTGGTGATCAAACCTGAAGCAGGTACCAGGACATTGAATTTAAGCTGTGTGTGTCACTAACAGGGATGGGGAACATTGGTGCTCCTCTGGTCTTCACTCATCCCTTGCATTGTCTGAACTTCTCAATAAGCATTTCAGTCATGTTTATACATTATTTCAAATTAATGAGACTTGGCAGGAGTCCAAAAATTTGCATCTGCAGCAGCATCAGGGCCAGTACAGGTGAAAATGGAGCAAAAGCACAAGGATTACCAGGGATCCAGATAGTACTGCTTAAATGACATTGCTGCATTCAAGAAGTTCCTTTATCTCTCCCTTTCTGTTAAACATACCAACTATATGACAAGACATATAGTACGTGTGTGTTAACATGGAAGCTACCTTGACTTGGGGCAGTAGGGAGGATAGTTTCAGGTCCTGTCAGTTATTGTAGCTGCCTGGAGCTGCGCTAGGTTACACCACCCAGTGATCTGCTTACTGGTGTTCTGTGTCTTGCCAGGAGCTGCCTGAATGCCACATTAATTATACATTCCTATGCATTTCTGTTTCAGATTAACACGCTAGCTTAATCTTCCCATTTGGTTGTGAAATTTGCTAGATGAAATATCACTTGCATTCTTTCTATTAATGAAGCATCACACATAATCCCCATGTGCTAAGTACCTGTCCTGATTATCTACCACATTCATAATCACTACTTGAAGAATTATTTTGTTTAGTTAAAGTTTTATTTTGTATTTATTGTAATTGCCAAGGCTGCTATTTTAAAAACTGCTAATCCATCGGTAGGTATTCAGTTTTAATCCTTTTTTTTGCCGTTCCCTAGCAAGTGCCAGGTCACCTGTTTTACAAACCCATTACAAGTTTCTGTACGGACGCAAGTGTTTGCTGGGACTGGCCCATGCTTCTATATGGTTCACATTAATCACAATTTAGCTATGTAAACCAGAACTTGTGTTTTGTGCTGCTTACAGTTGCCTAGTTTAGGCTGAATGAAAAATTTCATTTCAGTAAGTCATATAAAAACACCTGAGACCCTGAAAACAATGTAACATTATTCTCCATTCTATAGAATATATCAGTTCACTAATTAAAAGTCTGCTGTCGTGGTTGATGATCATTACTTTTTATAAAGCCCTGGAATGCTATTAAGCACATCTGGAACGGCGGTGTGAGGTTTATTGTTTTGTTTGTTTGTTTTTTAATTTGTTTCCTGCCTATTTCTCTGTGATTTCATTGTGTCAAAGAATCACAGAATCACAGAACAACCAGGTTGGAAGGGACACTTCTTGCTTTTCAGTTATGGTTTTCATAGAGTAAATCTGTGAGTATTGTTTATAGTTGAAATGCTCTCAATTGTATATTTTTTTAACAACTTGGATTTAATAGCTGTTTTATGTTTGGAATAAACAAGTGAAAAAAATAGTAAGTAAAGGGCTGTGAATCAACAAAAGGAAAATAAAAGCAAAGTCCTTAGAGAAATAAGTAACAAAACTGTAGATCTTCTAACCCAGAAAATTCATTACTCCTTTTGTCCATGTGTATGCTGTTGTTATTTTGCTTTGATTCCGATGTACTTTAGGGACTCTCTCATGCTTACTCTAGGTAGGAGCTATTGTTAGAGCTGTAACAACAAGACAGAAAAAACAGCCTGTCTCAAGTATTTAACTGTCTCTTTTATTTCCTACAGTATTGCAAATAGAGAAGCTGTAGTATCTTACATGAAGTTATCCAGTTTTAAGAAAATATAGATGAAAAAAATCACATAGGTTTTCAAAAGCAAAGGCTTAATACTTGTATAGCAGCTAACAAAATTAAGAAGAGAGGGGAAATACCAAATTTCTAAAGAATTATATCGTCTTTAATACTGCAAATTAGAAAGAGGCTTTCCCAGGGAGTTGGTTACCCAGAATTTCCACCACTATCTTCTGTGCCATGTGATAAATGTTATTAGGTGAGGTGGTGGTAATACCCTTACTTGGTCTGCACAACTGCAACCTTCAGTGTATAACCTAGTATTGTCGAAACAGGTTTGGTCAAGGTCTTGGCTCTAAAGTCATAGAAAAAAATAGATTAAACTGTGCTGTCCTGGATTAATAATGTTATGAGAGTGCAAGGTACTCACAATTTTTAGTCATGAAGTTGGTGCAGTCGTAGCAGCTAGAGGTCCATCCTATGACACAAGGAGGCAAGAAGGGTCCAAATACACCATGGATAACAGAACTATGCAGTAGCAAGAAAGGGAGAGCATCATGGTATAGAGGACATAATGTATTAATAGATAATTAGGAATGAAGAGCACCCTAGGAATTCCACATATATAAATACATGATAGCTGATGTGCCTTTCTGTTCTGGTATCTTATACAATTTGCTATGACCAAGGGAGAGGTTTTACCATATTCTACACGTTTGCCCCTTCCTTCCATCCTAGTCATTTCTAGCAATTCCTAAGTGCAAGCACACAAAAACCCATCATTTTGATCAATACATTTTATGGCAAAATCCATAAAACAAAATAGTCTTTTTTATACAACTGGGAACAAATAATTTAGACTACAAACCCTGACACATCTTCTGTTTAAGCTTGGCTGGAGGATGATGCTGTAATATGCAAAGTGGAGTTGTCTCACATTGACATTTAAATATAATCATAGGAGTGGATGGTTGAGAGCCCAAAATGAAACGAGAGCCACAAGTGACTGAGTAGGTTGCTGGCACAAGAGCTGATGTGAAGGACTGCAGTGATTGCAAATGAGACCCGTCCAGGAGGTAATGTGATTAGTGTTTTCTAAGAGCAAAGTATGTTGCAGAAATTAAATGAAGCCTGGAGTGAGGTGGAGGTGGAGGAGAATCCCATCCTTCCTCCAGTTTTATCTAATAAGAGCTTTATTATTTTTAGTTGTGGGTTTTTTCCCCAGTTTTGTGCTGTGGGTGTTTGAGAGTTATTATGAGATTTGAAAGAATGCTGAGTGTTTGATCTTGTCACGACTGAAAGTACTTTATCAATGTCAGAGTTGGTGCATGAAAATCTGGGGCACTGCTCAGCTGCTTTGCTTGTGAGAGCTTGGCTAATGAGGCCACAAGAGGCTGCTGAACAGCCCAGCTCGGTGGCCCTGTCTCAGCAAGACCCACTCTTCAGCACACCTTACAGAAACCGAGGAAGTGCTTAGTGTTTAATGGCAAACAAATTGCCAGTCTTAATAATAATTTGTTGCGGTTTTGTGCCCTTTACACAGGTGGAGGTTTTGTCATATGTAGTGGAGCTGAGGTTATTCCTTTCTGTCTTGTTGAGGCTCTGGTGAAGGGGTTGGAGAAAAGGCCTTATGAGGAACGGCTGAGGGAGCTGGGGATGTTTAGCCTGGAGAAGAGGAGGCTGAGGGGAGACCTCATTGCTCTCTACAACTACCTGAGAGGAGGTTGTGGAGAGGAGGGAGCTGGACTCTTCTCCCAAGTGACAGGGGGCAGGATGAGAGGGAATGGCCTCAAGCTCTACCAGGGGAGGTTCAGGCTGGACATTAGGAACAAAATTTTCACAGAAAGTGTCATTGGGCACTGGCAGAAGCTGCCCAGGTAGGTGGTTGATTCACCTTCCGTGGAGTAGTTTAAGGGGCAGGGGGATGAGGTGCTGAGGGACATGGTTTAGTGTTTGATAGGAATGGTTGGACTCGGTGATCGGGTGTGTCTCTTCCAACCTGGTAATTCTATGATTCTGTGACTTGGGGCAGATGTGTCGAGGGCTTGTTGGACTAAGGCCCATATTTTGGTGGTGCGACCTGTCTGCTTCATCCAGAGTAGGGGAGGATGACAAGAGTGAGGCTTCTGGAAAGGCCACATAGGGATGGCAGCTGTGGCAAAAGGTTTGTTAGCTTTCTGAAGATTTTTAATTCGAGATAAGCCAAGTAAGCAATGTTATGTGGGGAACATCTCACATCAGCAGGCACTGAAAAGGTCAACTGTCTAAAATTTGATGAGCTGCCTTAAGTTTTTTCTGGATAACTGTTTAGAAGCTTCATAAATGTGTACTTATACAAATAGTCACTAAGGCTCCTTTTAAGAACAGTGATTAAAAATTTCAAGAGTCTAGTTAAAGAAGAACAGGAGAGATTTTATAGGAGATTCCACCAGCTAGTGTTCACATGGTTGAATAACTGATTTGTACTGGAGGCTGGCAAAACTATTTTGTGAAGGTACTGAGCAAGGATAGTAACTTTTTCCTGCTATAACATAGACATATTGATGATTTGTTTCTTCCTTCCAATCCACAACTTTGAGAGCGACAAGCAGACTGGAAAGGGTAGCTAGAGAGCAGCAGCCCTATTAAACCATTGCAATCTGACATCCTTGCTCTGAAATCCCTAGAGGGCCAGGAATCTGGGGAGATGAATGGGATTCAATCACTCTGGCCCTCTCTCTTGCATCTCTTGTGATAAAGGTGCATGCAAACAATGATTTGAAATTTATTTTCACTACAAAATGGATCTTTGATCCTGAGGCGGTAAACAGTAAAAGACCACGCAGCAAAGAATCAGATATTACAGGAGCTTGTGTTAAAACAAAACCTGAGATTGCTACTGGGAATTTTGTATAGCTTTTCAGAAGCAGGATCTCAAATGCATCAAAGACTTGCAGTGTGATATTTTTAACAATTACAAGTCCAAATATGTGCAATTACCAACAGCAGGACTTCTGTCAGGAATGACTGCACCGAGTTTAATTTAATGTACTCAGCCTTATAATTGATTTTTTTTTTTTTTTAAATCTTGCTTTGCCAGTGACAGCATTTTTTTTCCTTCATAGGTTTTCTGTCTTATATCCTCCATAAATCACACATTTAAGACAATTTTGTTTTGCAACATTTCTGAAACACTAGCTTATTAGCAAGCCAGTCCATGCCAGATAATTTTAATATTGATAGACTGTATCAACAATTGAGATAAAGATGCGTTCCTCTTGTTGTTTTGTTAAGGTTTAGTGGGACTAAATGACAAAACATTACTTTGCTTGGATATTGAATTGAAAAGATCCACCTACAGTAAGATTACTTGTTTAGAGAAAGCTTTTCGTGCATTCTGAAGATTTTGATGGGATTTAGTTGCAGTTTGGGTGCCTGAAACACATCAGGAAAACTGAAGTGCCTCAGTGGCCCCGTGCATTGGTACTTTGCTGAACTGGGATTTTACTTTTAAAGGAAATTTTAATCTTTGCTTCCTAAAGCTCTTTCTTTGTCAGAAATAGGAGCTAAAAAAACAAACTTGAGTTTAGACATATATATATAACATTAATGTTCTTTGCAATAGAACTAAAAGCTGCTAGACCTGCTGGTGGCAAATTATGCCAGTACCTACTTGTTCTTACTCATTCTTTTCAGGCTGCACATGATTGTGAAGGCTAGTCCTGTAGACAGGCCTTTTCTTTCTCTTTTCTTTCTCTTTTCTTTCTCTTTTCTTTCTCTTTTCTTTCTCTTTTCTTTCTCTTTTCTTTCTCTTCTCTTTCTCTTCTCTCTCTCTTCTCTCTCTCTTCTCTCTCTCTTCTCTCTCTCTTCTCTCTCTCTTCTCTCTCTCTTCTCTCTCTCTTCTCTCTCTCTTCTCTCTCTCTTCTCTCTCTCTCTCTCTCTCTCTTCTCTCTCTCTTCTCTCTCTCTTCTCTCTCTCTTCTCTCTCTCTTCTCTCTCTCTTCTCTCTCTCTTCTCTCTCTCTTCTCTCTCTCTTCTCTTTTCTTTTTCTTTCCTTTTCCTTTTCCTTTTCCTTTTCCTTTTCCTTTTCCTTTTCCTTTTCCTTTTCCTTTTCCTTTTCCTTTGCACTGAAACACTTGCATGTGCATACAGGATATTATTTATTTCATTCTGGCATTTTAATATGAAACTTGCCAGATTTTTTTCCTGGACTTGATAAATTGTTACCAGTGGGATGTGAATAAACAGTGTGCCATGTTTTTGTGTTTGGTGTCCGAAGTGTGTTTCAGGCACTTGCTCCTGGACTTCTGATAGTTTATACTCACTTATAGAGGATTACAGAAAGTAAGCAGTGAAAACAAGGCTTTTGTCAGGAGTTTTAAATGTAGTCCTGTGTTCTGCACTTTCTTTGGAAGTTTTGTTGGGTTCTGTCGAGCAAATCAGATTGATCACCATTGACTATGACTTCTTTTGTAGAACAGACTACTGGGTATTTCAGCCTGTGCATGTTGCAGTGCTTGAAGTTAGCTGACTAATGATCTGTGTAATCTAATATATATGCCTTTAGCAGAGATACAGCTATACACCTTTAGCTTGACTTACTCAATATATAACTCTCTGTATTCTCAGTCTCTTAAAAAAGTTAAATTCACTCTGATAAAAAATTCAATAACTCCACCTTGAATCTGGAATAAGAAGAAATATTGTTGGACATACCTTGTAGGCTGTGTTTCAGGATTTAGGAAAAATCTGGCTCATTGTGTTTCTTGTTATATGTCAGGCCTCTGACATTATTTCTTTATGTCTCCTGGCAAGTCTTTGACATTCCAGAAAGCTTATACACCTAGAGGGGGAAAAAAATAGAACAAGGAAAAAAGACAATTGCAGTGACACAGGTTAAACTAATAAGAGGCTATGGTTTAGTGAAGGTATAGAAATGTGTTTGCACTTTCTGTGTGCTAGTGATTCATGCCTGGACCGTGGCCAGTTGGATCAATATTGCCGTTTTTCAGTGGGTTTCCCTGGTACCACCCCTGGCTGTGTGCCTGCTGTGTGCATGCCCAAGCATGGGATTCCAGTGCACATCACTTGTTGTGACTGGGACAGCTCAAGATCTTTTTAGTTCTGGATGGAAATATAAAGCCCACAAAGCCTGGTTCTGCTTTGCTTTGCAACCCTTCCCCCCACCCCCACCCCATCTTCTAGTATCTACTCACTGTGGGTCTTGTTTGTAGATGGAGGAATTCAGATCTGCACAGAGAAATTAATGTGATTGGTGTATGGCTGGAGATGTATTTGGAAGGCTAATCTTTAACATCAGAATCTGTAATGTTTAGGGATGCTGATGTGACAACAGGAGGAGCTTTGTTGAAACTTTAGGAGATGGTTTGCCCAGCTGGGCTTTTGAATATTGTTTTCTTGATTTTTGGCAAAAGAGGAATATTTTTTGTCAAAGAAAAATGAGTTTAATGGTCTTATTTTGAGTCTTAAAGCACAAGAGTTTATTTCAGAAATATAGACTGTGTCCAGCTTAAGTAATTTTTCAATATATATTGGTTTCATTCCTCATTTGTTAATGGACAGAATTTTTTAAAGTAAAGTGAGATTGTATTGTTTCGTTGATTACACCCAGTACAGGTATTTGTTCTCAGGAGGCAGGAAGACATTGCCAAACCATTTGATACTCTGTTACCACTTAGTAATTAGCTGTTACCAGTTAGTTACTGAGTGTCACTGGCAAAAAAAAGTGCAAGATCCTCAGTCTTTGACATCCAGATATAAAAGTCTCTTAGAAACATACACTGCACTTCTTCCAAGCTGTATGTCCATCCCCCCAGTGTGTATTTTTGTGTGAATTACAATCAAAGTCTAGGAACCAGCCAGTGCTTTGCTACCTTCTGTTGACAGCTTTTGGCTTTTTTGGAAATATTTTAGTTTCACACATACCGTAGCTGTCGGTGTGATTCAGAGCCTTTGGAAGGAGAGCTTCCTCTTGTATTTGTTATTTGCTTAGCAAAGCTTTGACTTTATGGCTATGTATTTCAGAATCTTTTATGCCAGGGAATCATTCATATTTCAGAGATACAGGAAGGCACCTTGGAGCTTGCTACATGTCTTGATTGTTTTTTAACCTTAGCCCGGTGTGATAGTCTCTCTAAAGAGCATTCTCACGTAATCCTGCAGGGAAGAATAAAGGTAATACAGTTGCTTGGCATTAATACTGTAAATCAGAAGTACATAATGACAAGTCTGAGAAATGTACTAAAAAAAATAAAAAAGACAGGCTTGTTTCTGAGTAGTATATGCCATTAAGCTTTGCTTTGAATTCTGGCATCCATCTAAAATCTGTACCCACAACACACTGTTTTGTGTTGGAGGACTGTTTGTTTGTGCTTCGGAGGAACTGACTTAGGTTTATGTACTAATACAGAAGCAGTTTTCCCTGGAGAAGTACCTTGGCCTGGCTGTAGGAAGATACTTCTGAGGGCCAAAGGAGAAATAACATGAAAAACAGCCAGCACTATCCCAGAGGTGTTCCGCTCTCTGTGAGAAAAGCAAGGTCCAGGGAGGGAAGATGACTTTTTTTTGTATTACTAAGAACATGGGGGTGACATTTGCACAAGCAAGAAAGCTTGAAGATGTCCGAGCTCCTTCTCAAGCCTGGTTTACATGGACAAGTGTGGTTGTGGAATATGATTACAGTAAGGACTTCTGGAAGAAAGTATAGCTGTGGGGCTGTCTCAAGGATTTTGGAAACGCTGTGTACAATTTCTCTTGCTGGTTTCCTTCTGGAGGTCTTTCTTGGAGTCTCTCTCACCTTGTCAGGTTCAAATGTGTTTGAGAGATAAGGTATCCCTTCTCCCTCCAGTTCAGCTTCTCATCTGAGCCTGTGTGGGGCATTTTTGGTAGGAACTGGGTGTAGGCTTCCCTTGTGCTGGATAGTGAGGTAGGTGTGGGACAGGAACACTTCACTGGAGACAAGGGCACTGTGAAAGCCAGGTGTAGGGATTTGGACTAAATACTCTATTACACCTTAAGGCAGTGCTATTCCTCTAGTGGGAGGTGAGATAAATGCCTAATTTATGACTGCATTAGTGGCGCTTGATTTCTGTTCACAGACTCAGAGGAAAAATCATTTGCATTTAAATCTTTTAAAAATGTGGGAATTGAAGATATGTGGGAAATGCCCAAGAAGCACTTAAGATGTAAGGTCAAATCATACAATAATATAAAGATCCTGCAATTGCCGAAATGGTAACTAGACATTTGATTCAAGGCACTGTAGCTTTCTCCTCCTAACCCTTGCTGTGTCATGTAAAACCAGCCCAAAGTAATGTATTTGCTTGTAGCTCTAATAAAGGCTACATGTGGTCCTGCTGTATGGCAGTGGACCCAAGAAAACGTGAGGTGCAAAGAAATTCAGAACTTGGCATGGGCAGTGAATGGTGGTTGCCTCGGGGCACCTAGCAGTCAGAAAGGCAGAGGTGGGGACAACATCTGCTTCAAAACCCTTTAATAAATATGTAAACTTTGGATGAAGCTGTGTGGGCAGACAGAACATGAGAAGGGGAGTTCATCTGGCTAGACATTGGAAGGCTGCCTGGGAGTGATCATGTGAGGCATCTTGATGTCAGATAGGAAATTATGGACATTATGGATGGATGAAATGCTTTTTTCCTTTCTGACACGAGTGGTGAAGTGTTGTAAGTCTGTGGCCATTCTGAGATGTGAAAGCAACAAAATGATCTAAACAGATGCTGGAAATGATAAAAATATTGTATAGTCCTGATCAATCAATTCTAAATAAAGTAATAAGCTTCAGACTGACTGTTCTGGGAAAAGAGTTGCTCCAGCAAACCTCAAAAGCAAGCAAACTAATTTATCCATGAGACTAATCAACTGGCTTTTTCTAATTACCATGCAAGGAGCAACTCTTTAAAAAAACACTTCTTTAGTATGCACCTGTCTATTTTGGCAACTAGTCTCTGGGGCCTGATAAGCTAAAACCTGGGGGCAGAGTTGGCTCACTGGGACAGCCCCAGCAAACCTCCAACCTACACATGCTTAATTTCCACATGGGCGTAATTAGAAAGTGGATGCAAACAATGGATTTCATAAATTTCTCTAGGAAATTGGGTAGAAAATACCAAGTGTTGAGCAGCTTCCACCCATGCTGCAGGAGAGGGGCTCGCCAACAGAGCAGCTCATGGCATGGAGGTTTTAATTGCCAGCCAGAGCTGATGATTCATAGATTTCTGTCTTTCTAGTCCTTTTCCCTTGGCAGATCCTGGATGTCCTGTTGACAACTGAGGCCCAACAGCTCAAACTCTGAACTCTTTATCCTTCAAAACCCTTCCAGCCTCTTTCTCTCTCTGTTAATATTGACAGTTCCACTGCCACCACATGTCCCACAGACTCGCAGCAGTGGTGTCACTTCTCCCTCCTCCCCCATCTCCAAGGTTTTGTGAAATGCTTCTGTTTTTCTCTGTGCAGCATCTCTTGAATGTCTCTTTTCTTCATTTCTACCACTGATGCTAAATATAGCATCCATCTCTGTGGCTTTTCTGACTTTTTGCCTTGTCTCTCCGTATGTAAACTCAGGAGGATCTCCTACAAGCTGCATTTCTCTCCCCTTTCCACACTCTTACCCACACCAGCCTTCACCATGGGCTGGTGCTAAGTGCAGGGAAAAACAACCAGAAGGGAAACTGGTTACTGATTATCATTTCAGAGAATCACAATACCCTTGTTGTTATGCCCAGAGGAACGCAGGCTTTTTTATTAATCCAAACATGAGATTTCTTGGATTCTTCATGCTTTTGCTACACTTTAGTAGAGATATTTAATTAAAAGGGAAAAATAAAAATCAACTGGAAGTATTTCTGCCTTCAGTTACAGACATAAGCCACATTCAAATAGGCCACCATATTTATGTCAAGGATTTCCTGGAGAGAAATATGAAGTTCTGCTCAGTGTAATGTATGCAGAGGAAATGTAGTGTTTCTTGGGTGCATTTATTTGCAACTCCTGGTCAACCGTAATTTGCATAATGACAACCATATTACACTCTTGCATGGATTTTCATTGTATAGCAGGTGTTATTTATTTAGGACTATCTAAATACATTTTTTTCATATAAAAGAGAGGCATAGAAATAAGCTCTTTGTGCTTCATAGGGCTGCCAGGGTAGCAGTAGTGAAATATAGCAAATCAACAGAAAGATCTGCAAGAATGAATACAGACTATGCCCAGAGGCTGTGGAAGGCACCAAGACATATTTCAGGCTTTATCAGGAATGAGGCAAACATTTCACAGCCCTGAAAGAGCTTCTGGCTTTACAGTGAACTGCCTTAAAATGGCATAGTTAAAAGTTACATTCTGTTTGAGTCTTTTTTAACACTCAGTAATCATACACCATAATGGGAACGAGTTATTGCATTTGTATTCTGCCATCCACTGGAAAGATGCATTGCTTGGCTTATAGCCTTATCTAGATTTATTAGGTCTAATTTTAGAGACTGACACAAAAAATGAGTCAGATTCCTGAGGGACCTGTTGCATGTATGCACCTTTAAGGGGCATGTGGGTTTTTTTCTGTGCTTCCAGTTGTTTAGGACAAACTTCCAGGTTATTTTTTAAACCAGTTGGAGTATGCAGACAAGATGACAGTTAAGCTGAGGATGGGTTGATCGAGACATGGATATGCACACTTTGCTGAGGTTGGTGTCTTCACCTCTGATGTGACTCTGGGTGCTGAGAATTAAACCACAGGATTAGTATCAAGACACACCCTGAGCTGCCAAGTCTCTTGTAACAAGACAGAGAAGTAGAAACAGTGTTTGTATTCAGGGTATCAAAACTGATCTTTGAATCATAGTATTGCTGGTTAATCGCAAATAACAAAACTGCAGGATGATTTCTGCACAGAAACATCCTATTTGGCTGTGTTGCAAACTGTTTTCTGTATCCAGTTCCACATACAACTAGGATGTGATGATCATGAATTATTTAGCTTGGTATAAGCAGAAGTTTTCAGCAAAATAGGAGATAGAAATCCAAAGCAAACATTTTGATCTAAAAATTACTCTTATAAGGAAAAATCAAGTTTTGCCTAGTTCAGGGACTTCTATGATATTTAGTAAAGCATCAGTCCAACTCTGTTCTTTCTGAAGGACACACTGTGGCATGCAGTGGCATTCAGTGGTGCCCAGAAATTACCTGGGAAGTGTAGACAGTTGTCTGTTCCTACTTGCTTTTCAATGGATGTGTGACATCCAAATTCAAATTGAAATAAACCATTCAAAAAAGTGGAAAATGTACTTCTGCTGTTGGAAATGTATGGGAGTAATAGTCTGCAGCAGGCAATGCAAACAGTTGGCAAAATAAACATAGTGCCAAGCTGTGACCGATGATTTCATGCTTGACAGTTGTCAGTTGTTTGAACCAAGGTCATTTTCACCCCCAAAGCCTGCCAGGCCTTTTGGGGAGGTTTTTCTTACTTGGTTCTGAATTTTCAAAACCGTCTGGAAAGTTAAATTCATATGTCAAAACCTAAAACCATAGACCAGATCCAAGGAGCTGGGACTAAAGTAGAGTAGGGGGAGTTTCTGAAGAGGATTGAGAGTCTTCTCTGGGTTGTATTTCTCCATGAATCCTCCCTTACACCAAACTGTGACGTCTGTTTTCAGTTCCCCACTATGGCTTGAGCTCCATGTGCAGCAGTGGCATCCTCTCTGATCAAATTAGCATAGGTTAATGATCTTCAGCATCTGAAAACAGGCAACTGCCTGACTTAATGATGCCAGTTGCTTAGTTCGTGATACTACTTTTTTTTTCTTTCTTTCTTTCTTTCTTTGCCTCACCCTGCCTGATTTGGCAAGCTGGTGCCGTACAAGCCATTTTGAGGACGTACAGAGTAAGCCTGCAGGATGCTCTGCCCCAGGGGCTGTGATTCATTTGCCCCCAAGTGTTTATTAGTTGGAAAATTGCCTAGCTCTTCTTATCCTGTGCAGTGCCCATGTACTCAGTCTCCTGCCAACAGTTCAAATGCTGGGACTTGGCAAGCACACCCAGCTTCTTAAAATGTAGGCCTTAGAGGCAAAAGTTTTTTGAAACTAACAGGTGCCTCTGAACTTTGATTTAAACTCGTACCTGTCACCTGGGTTTTGGCAGATGGGTAATGAAAGATCAAGACAAACTCTGGTAGGAGTCTTTTGAGAGATGCTGCTATTAGCATTTGCTCTGAGCACATTTTAAAGAGAACATAAGACTAACAATTTAATGTCTGTTAGTCATCTCACACCAGAGAACTCCTGCCAGAGGAGGTGAAATGTCTAACTCAAAATTCATGAGACAGAGGATTGATAATACGGAAGAAGCAAAAGGGAGGCACCAAAAGATGAGCTATAGCCCTGAAAGAGGAAAAGAATAGAAATGAAGAAACGGATCAAGTTAGAGTTCTCAAATATGGGGCTAAGTCAGTCAAAGCTACATTTCATGGAGTATGAGCCAGGATAAAACACCTGTAATGAAGTCTCTACTGGATGTGGTATTAGCTACAGATGCATGGGACACGGTGGAGGAAGTAAGATGTTTCTTGGAGACTATTAAAGTTGTCAGTGGAGAGTGCTACTCAATAATGGAGATAAGCTCCTTAAATCACCCCTGGATGACAGCTTAGTTGCACCTCTGCTTACTCTGGCTCTGGCTTTTACGTATTCCTTAATATAATACTTTTACAAGGGCTCAGAGTGTGATATTTTAATATGCTTCAGCAGCTCTATATTCCACAAGTAATGAAGAGCCAGTGAATTCTGAGGGATTGTCTTTCGAGGATGGAATTGTTCCATAAAACCAGCTCTTCTGTTGAATTTCATTGGAGCACTGAGATGTTTCAGAAGCTGCTGAACTCTGGCCCAACAAACAAGCCAAGTAGTTTCTCTTCATGCCAATCTGTGTGTATCACCAATAACATCCATCTGCATTTGTCACTGTGATCTGTGCCCCAGTGTCTGAGATGGAATGAGCTAAGAGATTTATATCATTTCATAACCTGCTTTTTTCCCTTTGAAAAACTTGCACTGACCCTTTTCCACAGAGAACAGGAAGGAAGAGGCTGTCTTAGACAGAGGAACTGTGCTAAATTGTGTACTTTTCTTCTCCAAAACCTGACAGAGACCTTTTGGAAGACTTAGAAAGAGAAGACTGCACAAAGTGACTCTCCCTACTCGTGCTGCTGGCTGCATGGTTATCTTTCCCACAGGTCTCTGCCAGCAAGGCTTGTCCTGCAGTGCAAGTCACCACTGATGCACCTCATGCTGCCTGTGTCTGGGCTACGGGGCCAGCAGCAAAGCAACACTGAGTGGCTGAGGTCACAAAATGAAGAAATGATGCGGTTGGGTTTTTTAGTTCCAGCTCTGCTTCTGGATGACCAGCTCTGTCTCCTCAGTCCCTAGAAGAGCTTCTGTGCCTTTAAGAGGATTCAGAGCAAGAACAAGTTTAACTACAATAATTTTGCAAAGAACATAGGCTTTTCTCTTCACTTCTCCTTCTGTGATTCCTGACACTTTTCAGTATATTTTCTAATAGCATGTGCATCATAAAGTAATAGTTCAGTGTGTGAAAACCTTCATACCCTGAGAGAAGCGTTGGAGGTCACAGGGTCACCTCTTTGGAGCTATCAGCATAATTCAGAGCCAGTAATACCCACAGATTAATTGCCCTTTTATTGATTCTGAATTGACTTTCTTAATTAAGGAGAGTGCCACTGGGCTGCATGATTGGTTTTGTCATTTTCAAATTATTGAAACAAAAGCTTGGAAGTGAAATCCTTTGCCATGTATAGACCCTTCCTTGAAAATATTCTCATGTGCTTAACAGCCTTCCCTCCCTGCATTTTAAATTTCCCTACACAATTTAGATTAATTAGTATGATTATTTTGGTATAAAATGCAGTGAGGACCAAGAACTTGAAGCATCTGGGGCTACAGAGGCAGTGAGGGGCCCTGTCTGTACATGATATTGTGATAGAGATGCTTTCCTCGGAGGGACCAAAATAACTGGCAAGTTGGAGAAAAATGTTCCCTTTTCACATGGCTTGTCAATATGTTAAGTGCTTTGGAGACAGTGCTTTTGTCTTCTGCGGACATTAAATCCTGTACATATCATGGGCTGTGACAGTCCTGTTTTCAAAGGTTTTAAGTATTGATTGTACTCAGGATGACGTATCCGATTGTGGAAGTGCTGCTGAAGGGATAATGCTGATGCTAGAAAGAAGAAGGTGAAGCATTTTCCAGGAGTACCAGACATCAGGCCTTCCCTCAGGCTGTTCTATGCATGGATACTTAGACCACAGACAGAACACTAAGACTGGGGATGGGGAGATAAAATCCATAGTTAAAAATTTTTAAAAAATCCTCATCATGTCTCCTAGTTCTTCCCATGTTAAATTTGAGGTGGTGCCAGTTTGGGGTGATTCTCATACAATATTTTCCTCTCCTTTTCCACTAGACTATGTGCACAAGGAAAGAGGTGACATTCAAGTGAATTCAGTCCTCAGCCTGCAAGGATGATGAGTATTTTGTTCCTTTGAAAGCCTTTGACCAAACTGGAGGGGGAGGAAGATGGGAATATTCTCCAGATTGCTGTCATTTACTGACTTCCCCTTGCGATAATAGCAACGTTAACAAAATTGCTGTTCTGGTAGGCTGAAGGAGGAGTTTCTTGAGACAAAACTGAGGTCTGGGGCAAATGTGGCACTCTGGGAAGCTGTTCTTCAAGAAAGCAACAGCCTGATAGGTAGACCTGGGAAATGCCATTATTGCATATCTCCTCCTGGCATTTCTGAGCACATGATTCCCTCAGGACCTCTGATTCACAGGAAATATAACTTTCCTTTTGCTTCCCTTCTTTCGCTATGCTGCTATTCCGCATTCACCTGCCTAATGTTGTGGATCTTGCATGTGCTTCAACTGCTCACTACAAATAATTGGTATTGGAACAATGCAGTGCAGGATAAAGCTGTGTTTGGGGTCACCTTCCGATATACTGTAGTTGCCTTAGAAACTGTAACTAAGGAGAGTGACTTGTGGTTTTATCCTTGTCCTAAGGCACTGTCTACACTGAACATAGGACAACACAAGGCAAGTTGGACATACTAGTTGACTAGAAAGTTTTAGGAGAGCCATCACTGCAGGTGATGTGCAATTGGATGTTTTATTTGCTCTTCCAATCTTCAAGATTTAACATCAGAACAGTGATTTACTCTCTGGGGACATATCAGGCGCAATCCCTGCTGTTTACTCTTAGTAGGAGCAAAGCATGCAGTTCCCCGCACTGACCCTGCTTTTGAAATAAAAAAATCCTGGAAATGCATTATTCATTTTTAACGAGGAAATGTTGGAACTGAAGAACTAATCATATTCTGAAGAGTTTCAAATATATTTCCATACATAATAGCTTTCTGAATGTGTGTATTTATGCCACAGTAAACACATATTCCACTTAAAATTCATTTCCATAGTTATAATGATGTTATTGTGATAAAAGGTGATTTGATTCTTTAATGATTTTGAGTTCTAGTAGGGTAAGAAAACCATGAATATGATCTTCACTGTGCGTAAATCAGTGTAACCCTATTGGACCCCAAATAGAGGATCCGGCTCAGCTGGTATCTGTTATTCTTTTCTGTCTTATTATGTATAATTGCCTGCAATTTTCCAACCTTCCCAACCTAAAACTGGAACATAGAACTAGAAAGACAACAGTGGTCTGGGGTCAGCAGTTTAACTATGGCTGTTCACATTGCCTTCTTTCACCTTTCTCCAGCAAATTTCATTTTATTGGTAGAAATCTGAAATGAGAGATCTAACTTAAAGTTGAAGTGTCTAGGGGTGCTGTGGGGTGCTGCCCTTTAGACAGTTGTGCCAGGTTTCCCGAGTGCAGCATCCCCAGGGCATGGTTTTGTTCCTCATCCTGAGAAGCTCTCAGGTGGAGAAGCAATTCTGGATTTGATAGTGAGTTCAGGTGTGTTGATGAAATGACATAAAACAGATACATTGAGCCTGACAGGGGTGAGTCAGGTCATCCTCCCTGGCGTTTGCCACCCATGGGGACATTCAGGAAAGCTGGGGCTGGATGCCCAGGGTTAACTGGCATTGTACATGGTTTGAGGAGGAATAGGGCTGCAGAAAACGCATAGTATCTGCGGGCACCTTTAGTATCATCTCAAGACTGCAGCCACAAGTCAAAGAAGCCTGGTTCTACTTGTTGCTTTTTCACAAACTTAGCTGTATCAAACACAGGTGAAGGTCATTACTTTGTTGAATCTGTAAGGAAAGAAGTTGTATGCATCTGTAAGCTATAACACAATTAGAATGTGTCTTTTCCTTCTCTGGTGGCTGAACTATAACAGACAATAAGCCTTCTACAGGTGCTCGTCAAACATGATGCCTCTAGGTTCAACAGGAGAAACTCTTGCTTTCAGGCTTCAGTTCCATAAATTACTGAGTTACTTGAATAAATTCTTGCAGTAAGACAGTTAAGTACAACTTTGCCACCAGGCACATTAATGAACATTAAGCATGCATCTCATAGAGCAACTGTGGAGGTTGAGCAGTCTTCTCCTTCTTCTTCCATTACAACAGTGCAAAATGTCTCACAGACACATGTATCTACTTGGATATGCAACACAGATGTGCCAGGTTGGCCATACAGTACTGTCCACCGTCTCAGCTGCTCTTTGGAGCATTCACTAATTTGCTCTGCTCATAGAGGAGAGGTCTTGAGGGGTTGGGTTGTGGGTTACACAATGTGTAAGAACTGTTACACCAGTCTGGCTAAAGTCCAATACGTTTCTTGTTCATTTGTCCACTGGTAGTGAAAGCTGACATATGAGTAGTAAACTGGATGGATGAAGCAATCCATCCCTGGCCATATGCTCCTACTCTCAGTTTGTAGTTTGCAAGGACTTTCTAAGCCAGCAGTTGTATTTAGACCACCATGGACCTGCCCTCTAAGACTGTGTTTAACTCCATTTGAAAACCATTTAAACTTTTCAATAGTTCACGAGCTTGGAAAATATCCACTGGGACGACGGTTTGATGGTTTTGCTAATTGCAGTAGTTGCTGGTTACATATTTTAAACCTGATGCAGTTTGCTTTTGTAGTCAGCCAGAGATCTGAGCCTGAAAGCAAGGAGGAGAAATGCTGGATATTGCCATCTGCTCATACTGAAATCTGTTGTTTTCGGTAAGTGGCAGTTCCTTGCATTAATTGTCTCTTGTTGTATGCACAATACCTAGCGGTACTGGCATACATTTTTTGCTAATAGAAAATGTCATAGTGTAAGTACCGTGTTCTAATTGTATTGGCCGATTTCCATCACAAGCATTAATTTATGGTAATACTGTTTGGAAATCTGTACGAATTGCTGACATGAGATTTGCCAGCTGCTGCAGGTACCACAATTTGCATCATGTCATATACCAGTGTTAGTCTGTTGTTCCGGTAGGAGCAGTACAAGGGCTGAATCGAAGCAGTGTGTCTAAGTATTTAAAAATAGCAAACAGATTGTTTTTATAAGTGGAGCCAGGGCAGGAAGAAGCAGTGCTGGTTTGCGTTGAGAAAGGGAATAGAGCAGGGTTTTTTGAACTTTCTACCAAAGCTGCAATAGTTTTACTGTAAGCAAACACAAGTTTTAGTGTAAGCAGTGCAAACTCCAGCAGATCTGATACATCCCACTCTAACATCAAATGTGGCAGAACTGCATGAAAGGAGATGATTTACATTCAAACAACAGCAATTAAACTAGAGGTGCAAATTACTCTATAATGAGACTGAGCCACAGCTGCATGTCAGTGCATTAGACTTCTAGTTCACGTATAATCATAAATCTTCAGTATGAAGGTTATAAAACTCTTTTCACCAATATTTGTCTGCCTGAAAAATCTATGAAGCATTAACAGCAGCTTGAAGCTATGAAGAGGAACCACTCAGCTTAATTTACATGTAAAATATATACAGTACAAGCTGCAAAAAAGATCTCGATGTTTTCCCATGATATAAATATTTGATGTTGTTTAGATTTCTTTCCTGTTCTTTTATAGAGGGTTTTCTACTCAATTAGAGTTGGATGGAAGCACATTTTCTGCCTAGTTTTCTATTAGAATCATGGATACTGATCAAAATGAACAGAATTTAAAATTAAATTTATTATTGAAAATGTGATTGATAGATATTTTCCCACGGAGGAATATGTTTCTTTATTGATTTCTTCAAAATAATACATACTGATATAGACTATTAGAAGCTGTAAGGTGGTGAATGCAAGTCTTGGCAAATTTATTATTCCATTACTCTGAAAAGAATTTGTTCAGCTAATTCTTGTTCTTTCTGATAGGAAGTAAACTTGAAAGCCTCTGTACACTGGTGGGGAGAACTGACCTCTTTGTTCCTTATGCCATAAGAGTACTGACTCTCTGGAGAAATTCTTTTAAGTGGGAAAGTAATCTTGGGTTTGCCTGATTCTTAGATACTGAAGAGCAGCCTTGCTGGATCCAACACTTTGATTGTCCTTAAACTTCTGAAGAAATATAGCTGATAAAACATTTCAGGGCCCACTTGTATGCGGATGTATTTCCAATAAGAGTACATCTGATTTTACTTTGTATGGGAGTCAGTTTGAGTATGAAATATGTGTGAACTTGGTCACTGTACAGTTTACTGTGACATCTGACTGAAAAAGAACTAGAGAAATGGGGTTTTAGGGTGAAATCCTCCTTATGGAGCTCTTGAGGTAAATTTTATTACTGCAGAAGTAATTATGACTTAATTGAGTAACTTTGGCCTGCTTTATACCCGTAGCAAGTACTACCATTGAGCTGGAGTACTTGCAATTTTAATCTTTTAATGGATTAGCACAGTTATTGCCCAAAGAAGTCCCTGCTTTCCCTGCTATGGTCATAATTAAATTATTTTTTAATATTTACCATATTTATGCAATGCACAGGAGAGAGAAATTCCTGGATGTGTGGTGCAGTCAAAATCAGCTGTGCAACAGTGCAATTTGAGTTCATCAATTTCTGTGTGTTCTCATAATATTCTAACAGAGTCTAGAAAAACTTCCATTACAAAGAAATCTGAATAAAAAACAAAGAGACATGGAAATTGCTGGTATCTACCACTTACATCTAAATAATGATTATTCTAGTGACAAACATAGAACTAAATTTCTGGCACCAGCATTTTCACTATAGCAAAGCAACATTTTAACAGCATTCCTAATCAGCATATGTAACAAAACATAAGCTCAGCTCAGTGCTACTTAACTTGATGCTTTTTTTTTCACAGTGTTTCATAAATAACTTTAGGAAGTGAATCTGATGATGATGATAATAATTATACTACTGCTGTATGCAGCTGAAGACTTCTTCCAGAATAACAAATAACCTGCTAGAAGATCTCTAAGAGCTCCTTATGCCTGCCTACACTAATAATACAGTAGTGCTTTGTGTGTACATAGCCTTTTTAAAGGCACTTTCATGTTAATTATCTAATTAAGCTTTACAATTCTCTTTGAAAGTAAGTAAGTATTATTACACCTATTTTATGGAGGTGGAGTCTGAAAAATAAAAGCTTGATGTTATTTCATCTGGTATTGTATATCTTGCTGGAAGTTCAGATGTGAGCACAGGCACCCAAAATTTCCTACTAGGTAGCAGAGAGACTAGGACTCTCTGGAGGAGATTTAACCTGTCTGGGCTCTGCCTGACTCCTGCTGAAGCTGCCCTGGGATCTGCTGGTGGAAACACTGGGAAATTAGGTCTGAGCTCACTGTCTCCAGTGCATTACTGCCTGAAATTTCACACAAAGTCAAATCAGTAAAGTTCCCAAACTTTCATATAGTAGAAGTCAAGTCATCTTTAACGTCTTTTTCAGTTGGAAAAGGTCTCTTTGCTTGTAGGGTCCTTTGCTTTTGCAAGTGGCCTGCAGGGTCAGGAATGAAGGCATTAACACCCCAAGGTTTTTCAAAGGACTGTAGTAAAGTTCTGCATTTACCTGCTGCTTTGTGTGTTTGCGTCTGAGTCCTTATGCGTAGAGAGAATGATGAGATGGGAAGAGAGGCTTCTCTTGCTCGTTCCTTTCAGGAACATCTAAATTTCCATGCCCATCAGCAGGGACTTGGCCCTGTGAAATAAAGGATATCTACAGAGGCCACAGGGCTTGATGGTACTGCAGTCCCCAAGCTATTGTTAGCACATGTGGAGCTGATTTTCAGCTAGATTTCTCAGGCAATGCAGTGGTATTTATTTGGTGGCACAAAATTTGGCAGGGAGAAGTATCTTTAAACTTCCTCCTGCCTGGCAAGCAGCATCCCCTCTAGTTAGCTTGCTGCACTGTTTGCAGTGTTTTGAAACAACTTGTAGAAGCATCTGTGAAAGTGCTATATGTAAAGACACTGACAAAGTTTCCAAGCGAGTGGAAAAAAAAAAACCCCTAAGAGCAGAGATGCTTAACATAAAAAAAAATATTTGTAGATGGTGGTTTATAGTGACATCTTTTTAATGGAGTGGTCTGCAGCCTTTCATGGACTGCAGGCGTGATGCTGAAGGAGTAGCACATCATAGACAGGGCCTGTCTTTGCTCTTACTGTTTTGGTGGAAACATCTTCATTTCCCATGGTTGCTGGTAGAACTGGAAGATCTTACAGACAAAGTGCAGGTTGCTGGCGGCTGCTTTTCTAATAGCTGTATTTCCTCTGATTTCCTTGTGCAAATTCAATAATAATTCATTAAGTGATTGTGGCTGATAGACCTTTCTTCTGTGCTTGCAATCATTCAGACATCACTTCTATGTTTTCTTACTCCTGATGTGAAGTTAGTGAGCAACTTTGCATGTTCATTTGAAGCGATAATGCTGGAAAATTAAAAATTGAGTGCTTACACAAATACTATAAACCAACTTAATCAGACTGTGGTTGACTTGAGAACGTGTACTGATGGAGGACACCCAGAAAGTTATGTCCACATGTGATCAAGGGGAACCAATGTAACTGGGGGCAATTCTCTTGGCATGGAAGGGTCAGGCTGTGAGCAGTGGTGACCTTATCCACAGAGGTGTCCCCAACAGGGTATCCATCCCCTGCAGTGAGTAGATTTGAGGCAGTAGTGATTGCAACTGCTAGATCTACCTGTGATGACGAATCAGTCCCTTCCTTACAACCACCGCTGTCATGGTCATCACAGCAGTGCTGCTGAGAGAATTGTGCTGTTATCAGCTGTGGGGGAAGTTGCCCACTGAAACTGTGCTTTACAGTAGGAAATAAGCCATTTAACAATACTGCTTGAACCTGCCAAGAATCTTTTTTTAAAAATCCACATTAAACTGTTTACAATAAAGAAACAGAATATTATAATGCTCTTGTTCTTCAGTAAAGCAGGCAAGTCTGAGAGGGGCCTGTTATGGGGGTTATTAGTATTTGCCTTCCCCCTGAAGAATTCAAGGGAAGTATGTGAAAAGCTGAAAAGATAGCAGAGCTTTTCTGTTCCCTTTCAACTGTTTGCTGGAGGGGAAACCACAAGGACTTTCTTCTTATGTTGACTGTTGTAATGATGTGCTGTACTATTGAGCTTCCAGGTCTAACTGACACGGATCAGTTATTTGAATTTGATGGGCCACCTGCTTGGGAAACTTCTGTAGTATTTATAAAAGACCTGGCAGTGTTTTCCTGGCAGGAGTTACTTTTATATTCCCTCCTGTGGAAACGTTGTCCAGGTTGAATTATAAAATGAATCATTGCTGTGCTAGCAATGAGATATTATTTGGGTTTTCAAGTACCACAGTATAACTTCCTCAGTGTGTAGTACTGGATAGACTGTTAGCTTAAAGAATGTGCTGAAACTTGAGACCAAAATCATGCTTTGCTCGTAAAGGCCCCTTTGTGTTAGGAATACTCACTTGTTTCAGTACTGAACGTGTATAGATTATTGCAGGGCATCGTCTAGACCTTATGGGTGGTAGTGTCAGTTGCAAGAGTTGTATTTTTGCAACAAGTCAGACAGCCTTTATCAACAAACTTCCCACGTGAAGCATCATCCCTACTTTTCAGCAGCAAACCAGTCTGCTCTTCACGTGCAGTGGGGAAAGCACCCTGCTTGTGCAGATGCCTGGCTGCACACACTTCTCTTTCACAAGTATTTCCCTACCTGTCATTGGATGCAGAAAGAGAACGTGTGGCACTCTTCTTAGAGGAGAAGATAGTTTTGTGTCTTTTTAGTTTACTTTCTATCTGGTCAATGAGTGAGCAAGAACATGAAGTGTGGTATTAGGAAGGTGGCAAATTGTTCTTACCCATGTTTTTGTAAGATTACATCTAATTGCTAGGACAGAGCTTCTGATAGTTCTATAATGAGTTAGACATCTACAGTTTCCTCCAGCACTGAAGTTCTTCAGCACTTTTCTTGCTATGACAAGGTTTTGGTGGCCTTCTCTTTCCCACGGGGTTTTACTGACAACAGCGTGCAGATATTTTAAATAATCTCTTTGGAAACATTTGATTACTTTAACCAAAAAAAGACATCTGTTTAGGATTAGTTTCATTAATTTAAATAACAGCTATTAATTATTCTTTTCCTGGCTAAGAGAATAGTTTTAAAGTATGCAATCATCTTTTTCGAATGTGCCTGTACTGCTCTTTATGCTTTCACCATTCAAACCTTAAAATATTGTGCTTTGATTCCTCTGGGCAGCTTTGTCTGGAAGGTTCCCTTTGCATGGTAGCTTCCTGCACAAGGCATAGCGGCAGGTGTGGGAAAAAAACGCTGAATACTTTAGTTGTCTCATTAAATGGGATACTTGTACTTTTGAAGTTGCAACATGTGGAGATCAGACTCCTTTAAAACACAGAAGTGGAAATATTTATGGATTTAGGTGTTTTTTTAGCTTGGTCAGCTTCACTTCAAAGAAAGCGAAGGAGGGTATATAACATATATATTGCTGGTTGCTTTTTATTTTCCTGAGGAAAACAACAGCGTGACCAGGTTCCATTTTGGCTGTGCAGTGTTAAATCAGTAAAGACCTGAAAACACGTTAGTATCCCTGACATTTCATCAAAGCACTGATTTGGCATCTCTTGACATTTGGATCAGTGGCTAAACTTGTTTTCCTGTTGATAGCAAGTCATCTGCAGTCAGAGCAAAACATGGCTCCTAGACCTGACAGATCTTCTTTCACATTGAAAATAAATCCCAACATTACAAGGTCATTTGAGAGCTGTCACTGGGAAAAAGATTTTGCTCTTAACCCTTATCTGGGTCAGTACTTCTTTACATTTCTATGCTCTTTACTTGAGGATCTGAAAGTACTTTATAAATATTAGATAGTAATAGATAATCTCTGCTGAGTTGGGTAGAACAGTATTTCCTTCATTCTGTACTTCAGACTCAATGAAGTTGAGTAACTTGCAGTCTATGATACAGCTCCAGCTAAAATTTATGCGACTACCCAGTTGACCTTCTGCAGTATGATCTTTATTAAAAGGCTGTATTGAATGGTTCTACTGATTCCAAGTTGAAATAAGGTATAATTACGCTTTATAAATAAGCTAAGGAACTGACAGGAGGGAGAAATAACTGTTATTTAAGTTAGAGGACAGTACGTAATTTTTTGCAGGATAAAGCAGAAAGGGTTGGAGCATCCAGCTGCTCCCCTTGTCACCCTAACTACAGGACATGAGCATGGTCTGGTTTCGTTATGGCAATTAAGGGGTGTTATAATCCCTGTTTGCAACACCAAATGACTTAGGACTAACCCAGGCACCCCTCTTGAATGGTTTTGGACAGCAAAATGGAATGACGTTTCATTGTTATGCTGCTAAACGCCTTTTTTCATACAGAAGCAGAAAAGATCCTGAAAAGGCTGACTTCAGTAATAGTGTGATTCTAATCTCACATAAAATTGTCTATATAATTGTTGTATTAGATGTACTCTGTTCTTCTGACTTCACCTTAATCAGCTTCCTTATTGATGCTTGATTGGCAATTTTGCCATATGGGATGGAATTCAACTCAGCACTAGATCATGGACCTGGGGTGAATGCTTCCTCTCAGCATGAATGTATTTTTTCTGTAATACATCACTTTTGTATCAACGATTCTCTACATGACCTCCTTGCTTTTGATTTCCTATTTGCAATATCAGCTTTTTCAGACAAAATCAATGATGGGCTGTATAATTAATTTTTACATGTTTTAATTAAGTTTTCAGCTGCTCCAATACTTTTCATTATCTTAGTGTGATCTCTTGCTGCAACTAAACATTATAATGAAAGACCTGTTGATTAAATAAAATATTATTTTAAATGTCCCATGCAAGTTGTTAAATTAATTAAAGTTCAGGCATGCAAAATGAAGACGCTAATATTGCACAAAGAAATGTCAGGTAGAGCGAGGTATTTAGAAGGTCTCAGAAGCCTACAACAGCTTGGGGCAGATTCTGTCGTTCTTACAGTGGTAAGTGCATCATCTCATTATCCTTCTGATATCTATTCAGGCAGCACAGTGGGTGTCTCGGTGAGTTCTGCAGACTCCAAGATGCTTCTGCAGGCCCATGTGAAGGTGCGCATTAAGAGTGTGCTGACTGGGACAGGAGGACACCAAGAGAGGAAGAAGGAGCTGAAGCTGGTTAAAACTTTCTGAGACTTCTTCATGGGGAAATTCTGTTTCTTGGCTTAAGGAACTAATGCTGGCTAGTGGGACATGACACTGCTCCATGTCTGGCATGACCAGCACTAGCAGGTTCACTGTGCAGGTTAGCAAATGCTGTTTTTGTGGGATGCATAATGGAACTTGTCTGGTAGAAGGTATCATCCTGGTCATGAGGCTGAATGACAAATTGAATTCTTCTTGAACTGAGTTTGCGGGCTGAACTGAGATCACCAATAGTAGTATGGGATAATGCCAAAATCTTCATGTTCTTGGCAATTTTTGAAACTCTGCTTTGTATTCTGAAGGGAAAATTACAATATTTAACCTGCTGTTAGACAGCAAAATAACCCCCAAACTGGTGCCTTGATTCTGCCAAGGATTTTTAAGGCACTCATCTTGCTCTGTTTCACTGGTAAATTAATCTGTTCATTGGGTTCTTAGGTAGAAGACAGACATTCCTTAGCTGTTGCCTGCTTAATTATACCTTGTAATTTTGATTGATAGAGGAATGTGCATAGAAAAGCAGCTGGAAATGCCTATCAGCTAGTTTAGAAACTGGTGAGGAATGTGTCTCCTGCAGCAGTTGTTTGCTGTGTTGAACTGAGCCCGAGTGAAAGGTTGGTGGATGGATGGATGGAGTGAGGAAGCAAGCAGCCTTCACCCTCTTTCGAACAGTTAGCAATGAAATGTCTAATCTGTGCTGCAGCTACTTTCAGCAAACATTGGATTACCACTCCACATCTGAACATTAAGCATGAAGAGCTTGTGTTTCCGTAAAAGACATTAATTTGGATTCCTGTCTGCAGGAGTGCATGAGAGGGTGCTTTTATTGTGTTAGCTCAAGATTTGCATAGTGCATTTGGCTTTTATGAGTGTTTTTTATAGCTAATGCACAGGATTTCAGTAAATTGTGCAAAAATCCAAATTATGAAGGTAAAGGCATTTTCAGTGACTTCTGCAAGGGGGAAAAAAAAATAAAGAACAATGAACACATTAAGTTGTGAAAACCTTGATAGAGGGGTTAGTGGACGTCACCAGCTCAGCAGGCTTGCCCAGTTCGAGGTAATCCAAGCAATCATCCCTTCTTTGGACAGCCTCACACCAAGGTTTGTTGCCAAAGGGAGCAGAAGACAGGGGTGTACAGCCATTTACTGGGATGCTGCTCTTGGGTTTGGTGCAGGAAAGAAAAGGGAATGTGAGCTATGGGGACAACACTGATGTCAGTGTCACTATGTGCTGTTTGCCGCCAGATTACAGTTCTAGCTTGGACTGCAGTTCTCCTTTTCAAAACTTTTAGATGTGCATAAAGTGCCATACAAAATAAGCAGGGTGCTCCATTCAGAACATGGAGTGTAGCTTACAAAGTGATTTAAATAACAGTCCTTTCAGAAATGTCTGTGCAACATGATTTGGGTGATTTACCTTATGATGGCTCAAAGCCAAGACTGTAATGAAATTGTGAGCAGAAAAAATTACTCTAGTGCTTTTTCACTTTTGCTATCTGCTGATTTATTGGAAATGTCTATGCTTCAAATAGTTGTCTTGTTAACCCATGTGCTGCCAGCTTTCTGGGAAAGAAAAGATAGGCAGTGAATGTTGTTCTGTAAGAGAGAGGAGAGTCAACAAGCTTAAGTATAGTTCCACTGTATGTTTGCAATTTTGGAGCCAGGAAAAAGCCAATGTTTATGGTCTCAGGCATAACTGTTACTCTGGGGAGCTGAAAGCTTAAAAGCCAAAGAGATAGGAAATAAAAGCTTTGTGATGGCATGTCTCAGCTCTTCTGACACGGTCTATTTAAACGCTAAACTTATATTGCAATAATAATAATAACATATTCCACCCCAGTATTGATTCTCTGCCCAGTTTGGGGCTGCCTTTGCAGTTCAGGAACGTGGCCTTGGATTTTCATGACTAAATTTCATGAGTGGCTACTTTCTGCTAGTGTCGTGCAGGCACTTACAGTAGTAGACATGAGACAAAATGCAGGGAACTAGTACCATATTCATGTGGCCCTTCTGGTGCCTCATGACTGTTATCTCGCAGACAGCAAAGGACAGAAAGAGGAGGGGAACTCGGCAGGGAGACTTTGCTGTAACACACTCGCTTACAGCTCCTGATACAAAAGCCTCTCTGCCTGCAATTCTTTTTTGTAGGAAACAGGAAATAAATTGCTGCTGTTGAACATTTTATTTGCACTTGCAGAATATTCATCCAAGGAGCAAAGGAAGCTCCAGAGGAGTGTGATGAGAGCTCATTTTTTCTTAACAAGCCAGCAGGAAATAATGCCAGAATCAGACACAGTAGAAGATTTTTGACAACATGGAAATTCCTCTTTGTGCATTGCCAGCTGACTCCAGCTCAGTGTGATTCCTCTCACCTTGAACCAACAGCAGCTTCTAGCCTGGCTGCAATTTCTTAATCAGTGTCTATTCAGTGCAGCTTCATCATTTGTACCTTTCCATTGTAGAGACAGACTAAGCGTGGCGGCTAAATACCTCTTGTTCCTGTCCTTCTGGAAGATCAGGAAGATACAAATAGTGGCAGAATTTCTAGGTAGTGCCTTTGTTAGCTGGTCTGTGTACATACTTCTGGAATTCTTCCTTAAAGCTGCACTTTGTTGTAGGTGTTGGGATTGGTTTGGTTTTCTTTTTTTTTTTTTTTTTTTTTTTTTTTGAGGAGAAAAGAAGTAAAGTAGACACAAAGAGGTGTCATTGATCTGAATAAATTTCTGCAGAAAATTAGATTCTTTCTAACTGTTAGAGTTTTAGATTTTCCTAAAAAGATACTCAAGACTAAATGCCTATCATGTTCGGTTAGTTTAGGGTGAATTTTTGCACTGGACAAAATGAGGTTTTATCTAAAATAATAGGCATATAGGTAGATAATGTTCCTGATGATCCTTTTGGAATGGAAGTGTTCCCTGGTCTCTCAGAATGGTTCAGATCCATGTTATGCTCTGCTGGTTTCAGATATTGCTTTGTCTTCTATTTTCTGTGTTTACCTGTGTCTGGATCAGCAGATGGAGACCATGACTGTGGCAGAGAAGTAATAGATTTTGTAGCTGCATCTATTTCTTATTGTCTTGAGGCTAAACAGGAATCTTCTATTTCTTTCAGGTAGATGTCCAAAAGAAAACTGAATTGTCAGAAACAACCGAGCTTAGGGTTTTGAAAAGTATGTAGTCAAAACCAGGATTGTGACCAATTTCTTGTCCTAGCTACACGAGTTTTAGGATCCTGTGCTGCTTATAGAATTCAGCTGTAAAATTCTGCCTAGTTTTTGGGGTTTTTTTTGTATCTTGTTATGCCAAGGCTACGGTACAAGTAAAATTTAATTTTATGTGAAGTCCCAATGATTTCATAGCTTTCTGCTTCCATGTAAAGGGTGCAGGTTTGAGAATCTGCAAAAATCTACAGAAAACAAGTCCCAAATCATACCCAGAACCCTTCACAAGTAGACTTAAAATAATTTTCCAATAGACTGTAAACTTTGCAATGGTACCATGAGACAAGATCTGATGATTGTAGGGAAGAATTTAGACCGTGTATAGAAACTTCCTAGAAAGGGTTAAGGAATATTCAGTAGGTAGACATAAGATGAGGGTTGGATCAGCAGTTGTAGAAAGTTTAGCCAAAAAAACCTCCAGCTGCAATAGTCTTTGTTTTTGCAAGACTATGGCTGAGAGTGACTCACACCCTGACTGCCTTGGGCTTGCCAGCAAGGGTGAGCTGCCAGGGGAAGGGTACAGAGAAAGAAATCAAAGGATCACTGGCCATGCAAGTCAGCTGTCTTGTTGTGATGGGGTTCAGTAAAAATTTTCTATCTCATCTGCAGTATCCAAAAGATGGGAATGCGCAGATTCTTGGGTTTTTAAAATAACACAGAAATACTTTTGCAAGTGATGCTGTCTCTAGGGTTTATTTTTTTCAGCTTTCCGTCTTAGCACAAAAGACACACTGAGAAGGCAGAAAGGAGGAGGAGCTCTAGGAGGAGGCAACTCAAAATGCTTATCTTCAGTGGTAGTGGAAATCTTTCTCCCACAAAAGTGGTTGCATTTTTAAGGTTTGGCACAAGTCTTTGAGTTGTGTTTTGGAGCTGACTATAAAGCTGGGGCCACTAGAGACAAGAGAAGTAGCAACCACTGAACAGTTAAAAGACAGTCCTAGGAAACTGGTCTCCTCATAAGGATAAGGACTGTAATTAAGCTGACTGGAGCAAATTGTGAAACTCACTGAGTTTGAAGCCACTGACCAAGATAATCAAGGCAGTTTGAAGAGACCCTGAGACAACATAGAATTTCATACCAAATAAGTTTTCTTCCTTGCATAAGCATGTAGCACCTTGCAGGAGAAGAATAATGACAGTTCAGTGTCTTGTAAAACATGTTATGCCTCAAAGCTCTGTTGGAAGGGGAATTGAGAATTTTTTTCTACAACCTTGCCAATTAGAGAAAATGATAGATATTTGCATTCACAGATGCCCTGAAATCACTTTGCCGAGAAAAAAGGAAAGACAGAATTAGATTTGGAATTCAGTACCTGCTAAAGAAAAAGACTTGGGGCTGCACACAAATTCTTACTTAATCTCTGTATTATTTGTTCCTCTATTTGACTTCTTTTTCTGCTACTTCCACTGATGTCTGGTAGATGGCATTAGTGTATTACAAATTTCTTAAGTCCTTTTCTTATTGGAGGGGTTTTATTTTTCATCCATTTTACAGATAATAATGTTGCCTTATTCAAGCTAAGCAGTTTAAAAGTATTTTTTTTCTCCAGTGTTTCAGTTATATTTGGACTGACTGCTTGTATCACCCAATGTGCCTTTTTTCCTCCTCTTTGTGCCATATAATTATGATTTCTTCTAGAGGTCATCAATCACTAAGAAAGAAAACAAAGTTGATATCTTTAGTTGACTCTGAATTTAGAAGCTCTGTTATATTGTGCATTGTCTATCATAGAATGGTTTGGTTTGGAAGGGACCTTTAAAGGTCATCCAGTCCAACCCCTGTGATGCAAGCAGGGGCATCTTCAACCAGAGTAAAGACCTGTCCAAGCTGATCTTGAATGTTTCCAGGGAAATGGGGCTTTTATCACCTCGCTGGGCAACCTGTGTCAGTGTTTCACTACATTCATTATAAAAAATTCTTCCTTATATGTAGTCTATATCTACCCTCTTTTAGCTTAAAACAATTCCCACTTGTCCTATCACAACGGGACCTGCTAAGAAGTCTGTTGCCATCATTCTTGTAGGCTCCCTTTAAATACTGAAAGGCCACAATAAGGTGTCCCCAGAGCTTTCTGTTCTCTAGGCTGAACAACCCAACTCTCTCAGCTTACTCTGTATTAAAAAGTTACCCTCAGTGCACTCCAAGAGTGGCCTGGAATTGCCCACAGCTCAAGTTCCAGAATCGGTTTCTTCTTGCAACAAGCCAAACCCCATAATTCTCCAAACTTTGCATAACACTAGCAGAAGGGGGAAATTGAATGCTAAGGAGCTGTTTTCTGGGCAAAGTAGTGATTTTAAATACTTCCCAAGAGGTATCTCTTTATGAAGACCATTCTTGCCAGATCAGATATACTTGATCACAAAGGGCTGAAAATGACAGAGATATCTTGGAGATAAATGTGTAGAAAGAGTAGACAGATGTATAAGATGTTAAGCACCAGTTTTTATTGAATCTATCTAATTATGAGCAAATGATCAGCATAATTTTCTTGCATTTTCAACCACATTTTCTTGAGAGTGAAGTATTTAAGATAATTATAAAGAAATGCCGGCACGTAATTGTGACAGATTTTATATTTAAGGAATCTTTGGGATTGTCTTCATATAGAAATGCAAATAATTTAGAATAGACAAGGCTGAAGTCTTTCTGGGCCCTGGTATAAGAGATTACAGTGGTGCAGACCTGCCAACCCTTACTCTTCTGGCATGGTCCCACCCTTCATGTCTGGGCCAACTGTTCACACCTTCTGCTGTGTCCTCCAGGTAGAGAGTTTCATAGAATCATAGAATCATCAGGTTGGAAGAGACCCACCGGATCATCGAGTCCAACCATTCCTATCAAACACTAAACTATGCTCCTCAGTGCCTTATCCATAGAATCACAGTATCACCAGGTTGGAAGAGACCCTTGGCCCTTATTCTCACAGCTTTAAGGATGGAAAGATATCAAATGAGCAACCTACCTTAGTTTTGACAGTAAATAAAAAGACAGTGGAAGAGTAAGCATGATTGACTTGTGGTGCTCATTTAGAGGATAGCCTGAAACAGGTTTTTATTAAAACCTTTTATTCGTGGGTTACTCCAGTTTTCTGTAGATAGAATGACATGTCATTTGAGTTATGTCCAATACTCATGTCAGCATCTATTACAGAAAGTACTTAAAACACTACTTGTGCTTAAGCGCTTTGCTCACAGAGGGGCTGCAGCCAGCTGGGTACTTCTGCTGACCCAGGAGCCTCCAGTAACACCTTCAACAGTGCAGCGCAGCTGTGGATCCCAAGCAGAGCTGTGCTGGTGTTGCACAGGCTGATGCAGTCGTCTGTTCCTTGGCAGGAGTCAAGTATCATTCAACCTTTCTAAGACTGGCGTGGTAAATGCCTTTACCCCAGTGCTGAGGTAAGTTCAGGGTTCACTGCGCAGTCGTAGAACTGGTAGAGTCTGGATTTGGCTCATTGACCCTCTCTTGTCATATGGCTCTTAGGAATCGTTTACTGAGGTGTGTTAGACTTAAGCATCACTTAAAGTTTTGCTGTTCACTGCATTGCAGTGGATGAAGAAGTGCAACACGTATTCTGGTAGGTAGCTGTTTATTTGGTTTTTTGTTTTTTTTTTTTTTTTTAAATAGCTTCTAAAGCGTGATGGTTTAGAGAGCATGTGTCTGAGAGATGTCTGAGTGCCTGCAAGCATTCCTTGCTGCAAAATATGTGGACAGCTTGAGTGTACAGTGGATAAGGAAAGTGTGTGGGTGGATTTCTGTCCTTTTGCCTGCAATAACCTGTAACTTTCAGCATAAAGGTGTCATTTCTCTTAGGAAGACAGCAGCGGGCTTTCTGAAACCTATCAAAAAAAGATTGACTAATTTCACATGGGGATCACCATCTGTCTGAAATACATGCCGACCTGCTGTAGCACAACATTTACTTGGTTCCTAACGCTAGCAGATGGAGGTGCCCTTGCTGGAGTTTCTCTGAGTCTCCTCCATCTTTTCCCCTTCCATCTTTACGGTGGTCTTCTATTATTATTTGCGGGTGGGTTGTCTTACAACTGTTATTGCACCTTTCCTTGGCCTCTGTCATATCTAACACAGTTACCGAAATACTGCTGATTGTAGACTGCTATCCTGTATAAAAATAGAATGTTATAATATAGAGCATTAAAATTCATAGACTGTAGCCAGGCTGTTTCTTGTGCTTTCTGGACAGGCCTGTTAACCTTTGAGAGATTTGCCATGGAGTTCCAGCTGTAGAATAATAAAAACAGATAAGTGAAAAGGAGGCCTACTGGGAGAAAGTTTATGTGTTGGGATGATAAACCTGTAAAACTCTGGGACTGTTCCAGATGGTACTGCCAGCAGCGTAACCTGCAAACACGCGCATTCTCCCACTGGCTCTCCTTTAAAGCTTAACCACCCGGATGATTTAGGTTAAAAGAAATGCACTGGTTTTGCTGTTGCATTGCAGGGAGATTGGTTTAACCTTTGTGGCAGTAGGGATGGAGAATTCTGTAATGCTGTTCTAAGTTGCTCCTGATTTTCTACGATGATGAGGATAAACAGCTGCAGGGGTGAAAGGAGGAGGCTTTCCTCAGCGGCTCTAGTGTGAATGCAGGGCAGAGCTACCTCCTACAAGGGGGCAGATGCTCACTTACTAGAGAAACACTTAACCTGTGGCCTTCTCGGTTAGGAGCTGTTGCTGTAGAATTCACACCTAACCCTGCAGTAACAATGCATTACGTGTTTATTAAGTATCACTCTACTTAAATATACATATCTGTTTTCACACACAATTCAGAGTAAATGCTTTGCATTGGTTTTTTTCACACGCTGATCTCCTGAAAGGCAGGAGCCTTTTATTAGGTCATCTTTGCATTGGAAACAGATTTTGTGGGAAAGGTATTTTGGTTTTCACTTCACATATTTTCTGCCACAGTGGAGGAAGAGTTTACCCCAGCTTGAGTATGATGCTAACCCACATAAGCAGAGAAGGCAGGACATTTCTAAATGACAAGAATAAGCCTCATGTTCACTTGGAAAAACAAAATGAGGTTTTTTTGTTTTTTTTTTAATTACCAGATAGTGATTTCATAAACTTTAACTGTAATTGTAAATATATCTCTCAGTGAAGGTTACAATGAAAATGTTGCTGCTCTTTGAGAAGCATCCATATAAACTTTTGCCTGTCATTTAGGAAGGAAAGTGGACAGGGAATGTTCCTGACATCTTAGAAAGGAATAGCTCTCTTACCCTCCTGACAGCTGCTTTGCCCAAAAAATAAGCCTAGATGCAAGACAGAAAGCCTCTTTTTCTCTTCTTGCCCTCACTTCCTTTATGCTTCTCATTGGACAACATCAGGAAATCCAGGAGGGTATTTTTAGCCTGAAAGAGTGGAGAATTTAGGACAGAAATGTTGTTAACATTAATCACAGCAGTGATGAAATTTAATTCCAAAATATATGGATGAGACAAGATTTTCCCTGTGTCCTATTAATAAGAAAATGATCCTGTTGCTGCCAAACTGTAGGGTCACTGTGCTCCCAGGTAACCCCAGACCACAATAATAAGAGTGTGGGAGAAAAGGATGGGGCCAAGAGCTGAGTTGTATGTTGACTCTCACTCCCTGCAGAGGAGGGGACAGGACGTTTGTTTCTCTCTTCCATACTCTTATGGGACCAAACATTTTTATACTCACCCTTGCTGTGAGTGTTTTGGCTTACACGGGGATTTGGAAGCAGCAGCAGCAGCTCACTCTTGACACTGGAGTGAGAGCTAAGCCTTAGCAGTTGCTGAATTAGATAAATATTTGGAAGGGGACAGCAGACCAAGTACATACAGTCTAATTAACCTTCTTGGACACCGCAGCCCTTGTGACTACCATTGAATACCCAGGAAAACCCTCTAGCCCAGTATCCAAGAAACTGGATAGGTATGGGAAAGCACAAGGAATCCTCTCAGAAACTGAGAGGTAACAACTACAGTGATAAAGGGATTTCCCAATTAAATGGCTTTTTGGGCTTTGCAGCAACCTGCCAATAAATGAAGCAGAGATGCTGAGATTGAGAGGCCATTGGGTAGATCTCTGTAGATAAATCTGAGTCTGGAATTTTTGCACAGTGGCCTTTTCATCGTCTTTGGAGTAAATATCCTCACAAATATGCCTCTGCCATATTGAGCTCTCTGGCAAAGGTCAGGCATGATTACTGACATACAAGCATGCATTTATTTCTCCGGCCATTACATCTTTTTTCCTTCCCTCTGGCTCCGACATTCTACACAATCTCAGCTTAATATTCCTATCAATTTGCTTTTTAAACATTCCTCCTCATTCTCTGTTGAAACTCAAAATATGTTATTATATGTGCATGTGTGCATTTATTTGTATATGAGCATAATCTTTCTTTAGTCTGCTACATCTCCAGGTGTCTGCTTACTGTCATGAGCTCCTTTATGTATCTTTTAACCTCTTGCAGAATACAAACAGAGAGAAAGAATTAGCAAAATTTGCCAAAGATTGCTCATCCTTTTTATTACCAGAACTGCTACCTCCTTGCTTCTTATTCTCCAGTGGATGTTTTACATCATTTTTTAGCCTGGTAGTGAGTGGCTAATGTTGTCATGAGAAGAGGAGGGCAAGAGTTCTCCTTTGGATCAGATATTATGTATGAAGGTCACTGCTGCTCATCACAAGGGGCTCACAAGATCATGGTAAGGTCTTGAGTGTCCAGAATGACACAGCACAGCTCATTAAAACAGATGGCAATGTCCAGGGCTGCTCATGGACTGACAGTCTGCCTTGTTAGTGTTCTGCAAAAGTCCTGCTAATTGCTTTATATAATAAATACAGATATGCTACCTATAGAAATTGTTCTACAGAGCCAAATTTGGGTGCATCGAATAGTGTTAAACTTTGCAGTGTAATAGGATATCTAAGTGTAAGAACAAGCAGAGCTTCTTTCTCGACAGAATAAAAATAGCTGGGAGTGCAAAGGGAGAGAGTGTGAGATGCACTGACTGCTGAACAGCTCTGCTTGACCAGCAACCACATGCTGCATTAAATGTAAGTAGCATGGCATATCCCTACTCCAGAAATCCCTACCACAATAAATGGGGCAGAGAAACTGAAACTTTTCTCCCAGAAGATGATGACTGCAGGTTGAGGTGAAGATTTGTTGGAGCATACATCTCGCTGAAGCTTACAGAGCAACTGTGTACCTAGAACCTCACTTCTGAAAGAGCAAAGGATGAGGCTGCTCGGATAGGAGTAATAAATTTGGATACTGTTAATACTTTAATAGAAGAATGCTTATTGGCCTGGCCAACTGAATATTTGCCCTTAAGTCTGTCTGGAATTAATCTTCACAGGTTTTTTTAGTTTCTTGTACTTTCTTATGCCTGAGGGGTAGGAGCCAGGGAAGCAGCACACCTTTTTGTGGTGACATCCATCTTGCTTCCTTGTCATACTGCAAATGAAGAGGTTCTATTGTTTGTAAATGAAGACCTCTCCGATTATTGATAAAGAACTTCTGGATGGGGAGCATGACACATGCTGGCTGGAAGAACAGGGCTCTGTAATAGTAGTATTGCCTTGAAATTACAGCCTATGTAGTTTTGAGAATGATTCAAGATAATTACATTAATGTTGCTGGTGAAATGAAAAGGAACACTTTCCATTTTGCCTATTAACAAGCTCTACTGGCCTTAAATTATTACTGAGAAGAGCCTGAAAATGGCTGGAATCATCAGGATAATTGCAAAGCAGTGGTTGTGGATGTGGGGAGGGCTGGATGAGGTCCTGGCTGTGGCTTTTTGGCTGACAGGTAAGTACTGCCTCTGCTTTTGTGGAAAAAGGAGCATGGCACAGAGCTTTTTGATTAGGCATGCTGTGATCTGCAAATGGGCTCAGGGAGGCTACGTGTTTTGGACCCAAAGGAGAAGATAGCCGTTAGGGGTAGGTTGCTCTCATTGCAGATGTTACGCATTAACCTGTGCAATGTTAAGCACGAGCCTGCTGTTGTTTCGGCAAGCTGAATACTTGAATTTTCATCCTCTGCCCCCTCTTTCCTACAACTCTTCTGAGCCTGTGCAGTGGAACATCTGTGACTTTGGTTGATGACTTTTTGCCATTTCAGTCCCCGTCTCATAGCAGCAACAGAGAAGCTGATGTTTCTAAAGTCCAGACCCTGAACAGCAGCTGTATGGGTCCCATAAAACCTCAGACCTTGAAGCTCCTTGAGCCCTTCACCTCAGCTCAGGTTGTGTTTTCAGCCTTGTGCCAGTGACACCAATTGCTCCCCAGACCTCCTGTTCCCCAGCTTACCTGTAAAATTACTATGAAACCGGGACTTTATTGTGTTTCCCTTGGTTCATTTAAGCTGTCGTACTGTTTGCAAAATCCAGACATATAGAAGAGGCAAAATTTAGTAGTCAGATCCAAATAACTGAGTGTCATGTGAATGAAGCAAAATCTCCACTTCTCGGTCACTTCAGCCGTTCATTTGTGTGAAATTCAAAGCATCTATGAATACCTATCTGCAAAAACATGGTCACTGTGGCATTAGCTCTGCCGCTCTGTGCCTTTCTTGGAATTACAAGATCTTGCATCTCATAACCATTCCTATATTTATAGCTTCATACTGAAATGTAGCCATATTTACTTTCTCTGAAGAAACTAGAGCAGTGGGTGAGGATGTAGGCGCTGCAAGTCTGGCTGCCTCCAGTGCACGCTTGCATGCACAGTTGGTTGCTCTCTAGACAGTCGCAACAGGCTCCTTACAGCCAAACACACACACCACACACACACAAGAATGCTTTTTTATGTACTTTCATTTCCTTTGCACTTGTCCAACAAGCCCATCTCAGCCCAGCAAGTGATTACCTGATGACCTGTGTGCCTTCATTCCTTCACAGCTACAGCACTTAAATAGGATTTTGCTCCCTATCATCAAACCAGAACCTCGCTCCCTGCATGCACACATACACAGAGATGGCTTTTCTCCCTCCAGTGAAGCATTCCTCTCTTACAACTACTGCCATTAGCTAAAAAATTTGGGGAACCTCACCTTTTTTTCATTACATTTCTCTCCATCCTCTCTGGATGCTCAGGGCCAGTTGAATCCAGCAGGAGTGCCAATAGCTGCCTTCCCATGGCTTACTGTTCCTGGCTCAAAATAGGTAACATTCTTGTCCAACAGCTCAATTGAGTCTTGGCTTCTCCTTTTACACCTGTGTCTGTAAGAGAGCTATTGCAAGAGTCCAAGGGCAATTTAAAATAATAATAATTAGGCAGATTATTTCTTTCAATTGAGAGTTTAAAAATATTTGAACATTTATGTTTGGGTTTTGTGCTATTTCAAGAGGGAAAGCTTGAACAAGGGATTGCTTAATTATCTCATTCAGATATTAAAATTTTCATCCATTCCAGGTGCACACACACCTGCATTTACGTGCTGATTCTTTCTGCATACTTGTTTTGCCCTGATTTTTTAGGAAGGTTTTTTTGGGAATGTTTGAGCAAGTCCCTGGAAATCTGCAAGGCATGAGAAAACAAAGTTTCGTTTTCTATGCAAATTGATAATTCAGTTAAATGGAGTTAGTTGTGAATATTGCAAAGTCAACAATAAGTACTAAATCATTTTCAGCTGCTTTGAGAAAATACTGGATGCCAAAATGCAGGACAGTTATAAATGGTGGAAAATAAACTTTCCTTCCTACATTGTGTAGGTTTCATATATTTCTTGGTGTAGAAATTTATAAATCCAGGTAGAGTTGGATCTCCTGCACAAAATGGAAGTGCCTGCATGTTCCAGTCTCCAGCTGCAAAGATATTAGAGCTCTGAGGGGGCTTAATTTGTTTTTATCTTCCTAAAGAGCTCTAGTACAGGTTTTTAATCCTTATAACCCTGCCAGTACTGAGAAATAATAGCAGTTACGCAGATAGTTATGTCGACATCAACTTAAGTTTTACGGTTGCAAGGTTCATATATTTTTGGTAGCACTGGCACTAATACAAATGATAGCTCAATAACAGGAAAATAGAACAGTCCCTGAGCCAGAGTTCTGATGCTTGCAGCATCTTTAAACCTCATACCTAAATAAGAAAGAGATAAAAACAACCTAGTCAAAGTGGCTTAGCTTGAAGGAGCATTTTATGTGTTGCTTGATGACAAAATAGTTAGGCATTAATGCAGTTTACAGTAAGACACCCTTAAGTTATCAGTAAGGTTGGTGTGATGCCTGACAGATTTAATGTAAATATTTATAGACTTGGCCTACTAATTATGCCAATGGAAAAAAATGCAATATTAATGCTGTCACCTGCCCATGTCTCTACCTGCCAGCATGCTGCTAGCTTGCATAAATAATCTGAAGATAGAAAGTATGGCATACAAATAGAAGATCATTTACATTTTTAATAAGGGATTAAGTTATCTCCAGCTGTAGTTTCCAGCCTGTGATGCACAAACATGTGAGAGGCCTATAGCCTGCTCCCAAGGGAACTCTGAAAAATGATAGAAGAAGAGAGTTTTTTGCAGAGTGTGTAGAAATCTCTTTCTGTGAAATTATTTCAGGGATTTGCACCACCTTTGGCAAATGTTTAGGGGTCTACACACTGTGAAAAATTTGAAAACCTCCTATTTAATGTATTTGTGCACAGGGCAAAGTAATTTCAAAATGCAGTACTGCCACATGGTAAATGATTTGACTATGGGTACTGCTAGAGCCAGGCTGCTGTAAGAAGTCCTGAACCACAAAGCATTGAAGTATGTTCTTAAGTCAAAACACGTGTCGATCCACTGAAGTTACTGCCTGTCGCCATACATAACTAGTTTGCTGAATAAAGACCATTGGGAAATTCAAGACAGAAGAGAAGGACTGTTATTGTCTTGTAAACAGCTCTGTGGATGCCCGATTATCTTGTACAACTGAATATCTAATTACTTGAATGGACAGTTCATATTCTTTTGTTTCAGGTTGTTTATACTTGGAGACTCCAAAAGTTTTAGGCACCATTGTTTTTAGCCATTTCTGATTGCCAATCCAAATAGTATGATCATTGCCTTTGTAGCCAGTTTAGGAGACTTCCTTTTAGCTGCATTGATAGCTCTCCTGATTTGCGATCCAAAAGTTTATGGTTTCTGTTCTGGCACAGACCGACTCCTCACAAGCTGTGCAAATAAATCTGAAATGCTCTCACCAGCAGTTGTATGCATGTAGCTTGTGGGCATGCCTTTCGCTTGGCTCATAGTCTCGCAAACTGAGGCAGAAAGGTTTGGTGGTTTGATATTGACTTCTGCAAAATAGCATCTTATTCTGAAGTCCATGCAGCTGGGGTGATGGTCCAGGTTTCCAGAAACGAGCCTGTGCACATTGCCAGGGTGACTGGGCAATATTGCTGACCAACACGTTCCTCTGGAGGAGTTAAGAGAAGGGCATTTTTGGTAGCAGAGCAGGGTGCAGGTGAAAGCCAGTCATGGTGTTACCACAGCCACCTCCAAAATAAGTTGGATGTATGTGGTGCTGTGTGCTGCCTGTACGTGCAATCCTTTCGGGTTTTGTAAGATCTCATTGCTGGTGCATGAAAGGCAGATCTCGCCTTCCTGAAGATAAAGGAGTCCTCGCTGTGGACCTAACCCACAGCCCATGGAAGGCACCAGGCTTCCTACTGCTTTCAATGAGCTCTGGGTCAGACCATGCACAAGACTCTCCATTATTTCCAGTCCCCAGCTGCATTTATCTTTTGTAAACACTTCATCCGGACGCCGCACCTCTGTAAATCACAGAACAGAATAAACTGGTAGAAGTGGAGTGCGCAGTTTGAAAAGGAACAGTAAGGGGGAAAAATATAACTCTCTCTCTTTAAACTGTCTCTTTTCTATATTGTTACCTTGACAACTCTGCTGCTGTGTTTCATCTTTGGTGGGACTTAGCCGTGGTGAAATAAGGGGGACATCCATGTGCGTTTCTGCTTCTACTCTGGCTCCGCTTCACGGGTGCATGCTTGGTGCAGGGCATCTCAAGCTGCAGAGCCCACGTTTGCTGCCTTGACCCATGGTGCCGTCTGGAAATGGTTACTGATATTAAGAACTGGGACCCATTCTGACTAAAGGTACAACATTATATATTCTATTTCTTTTCCTTAACCCAATGCCAGAGCGATGTTAATACTCTTTAAAAGGAGATGCAAGGTGCTTAAAATATTTTTAAGGGTTAGGACAGCTGGAAAGCAGAGAGAGATGAAAGTACTTAAAATAGTCGTATTATTTTTAATATAAGCAGATACATGAATGTGTGTCAAGATTAGGATACGGGTCTGATGTGCTGAACTGAGTCTGGAGATGCTAAAAATATGATTCTTTTCTTGCAGTTTTTAGAAGGGCAAAGGTAAGAGGAGAGTAGTGGTGAACTGAAATTTTAATCCCTTGCTTGCTGGGGTTTGGCAAAGCTGTCTCTTAACCTGGGCACCCATCACCTGCGATACTAGCAAAATATATGAGGCAGGGTGTGAGGTGTTACCTATGGGAGTGGGGTCCCTCCCACCCACTTTTTCCTCTTCCCAAAGAAAATCCCATGACTGTAATCTTTTATTCTTTTTAACCAAAATGGCTAGCTTTAGAGCTGCAAAGGCAAGACGTGCAGGCTTTGGGCTGAGCGCAGACAGGGATGTGCGTATCTGAACGTGTGTGTGGAGAAGGGGGCTTTTAATGCAAAACACATGTGTTTTCAATTGCCATCTGGAGCTAGCCCAGTAGCTGTAACTTGGCCTGACAAAGCCTTATTGAAGTACAGACAGTGTGGTTTCAAAGCAGTTAGAAAAAGAACGGGAATGCTGTTCAGGAAATTCTTCAGGCATGGGCAGGGACTTGGCTGCAATTCTGCTGTTGGAAAATCTGACAAGGGCAGCTCATGAGCACAGGCCAGGCCTCGTGC
Source organism: Coccyzus lansbergi (assembly GCA_033558105.1). Classification (NCBI taxonomy): domain Eukaryota; kingdom Metazoa; phylum Chordata; class Aves; order Cuculiformes; family Coccyzidae; genus Coccyzus; species Coccyzus lansbergi. Next base: position 1,371,002 of record JAUMJK010000395.1, read on the forward strand.
TGCTCCGAGAGCCACGGCTGCATCTTTCCCCCAGACTCCAGCATCGCTCTGGTTGTCATCTGCCTGCTGAGGGAGAGGTAAGGTCTGTGCTGCTCCTTCCCGCTGTAGCTGGGGCCATTTGCGGTCCTTCTGCACTCATGCAAAAAGGTTTCTTGCTTTCAAACTGTTGTTTAGAGAAAAAAAGGTCGAGAATGGGAAGTTGTAGCGCATTTGCAAAGGAATGGGAGTAGTTTGAGGTTGGGTGATGGTTTCTGGCTAAGTTTGCTTCAGTAGTAGTTCTGCAGGCAAAGCAACTCCTGCGCTGTTTCTCTGGCTGCTTGAATCCAAATATATATTCCTAATACTTTTATTTTGGATTATAATTATATATATCACCCGAAGCCACCAAAAGCTTGTACAATGTTTCACTTACAGATTTTAATGAAAAATGTGATTCAGTCACGATAAATTCATTTATATGTAAACTGTATTATAGTTGTTTAATGAGTTGAAAGCGTGTTTGTCTGGGGGTCGTTTGGCAATCCCTGGAACAGCTAGTTTGTGCAGAAAGGCAGCAATTCAGTAATAATCGTTGCCTTGTGATTTCTCTACATATTTTTTTCCTGTATTTTATAAAGCATGAGCAAACTGCAATAGACAGCAGAGTCAGAAACCATGGAGAGCAGATCAGAAAGAAAAACATTAATTTAGGGGCTGTTCTATCTGCAACTTCTCTTCTGATTTGCACTTCTTTTCCCAAATAACTTAAGAAACATTTATGATAAAAAGCTCACTCTCTCTTTAGGAGCCTGCCAGATTTAGGCAATGCTCTCTCATCCTTTCAGTTGCAGCATTAAAGCTTGTCTTGCCTTTGCAGAGCTATCAGCACCTTATATGGCAGGCTTGTGTTTGGGAGTTAGGGTACAGTATGTTTGTCAAGGCGGATAGAGGTGTCAGGACGAGTCTGCCTCGCGTAGCTTCAGAAACTTCCTTGCCTCTGCCAGTGCCTTTTCCTTGGATTTTCACTGCAATGTTATTTGATGTGTTGAAAATGCTTTTTAGCTGTGTTTTATAGTAGTGTTGATTTTTTTTCCTTCAACAAGGAATGAATTAAGGATATTAAATTATACAGTGGGACAGCACTAAGTGTTTCTGGCTGGGTTCATGGTAGCAGACCCACAGTTTCCTTTGCCTGCATCTTGCAGGACTGCATGTACAGGGCATGAGTGGGTGTGAGTCTGGGCAGGGCAGGGGAGGCTCCTTGCAATGCCCTGGGTTGGCTTCGGTCAAGGGAGGTGGTGATTTCATCCCTAGCTCTGAGAGCCTCTCTTTGCCAGAGGTGAGCTGTCTGCAGCTCCACCCAAGTCAAGTATTCAAACTTTGCTTTGTATCTAAAAGTACTGAAGTGTATGTGCATGTGTGGACAGAACGTTATGCATTTAAAGAGAAATTTGTGGATCTCTTGATCTTGCAATCATACAGCTAAGAGAGCTGTGAGCGCGCACTACTATGTATGTTCTTTCTACTGGTCCTTCCCAGGAGCAAGCTAGAAAGCAAGTGTGGCTGTGCAAAGGAACAAATGTATTAGCACCGTGAGCACATTTTGTAGAGAGAAGGTGATGGAGAGAAGATGCAGCAGAACAAGTTTTAACTTGTGAGAGCAGGATCACTGCAGAGACTGTACTCTGGATCCTGGCACACGCTCAAGCCCACAGTTCTCAATTTGTTCCATGCAGGTTGGATTCCAGCTGTATAAATCCATATTATGATTCTGTTTTGCACATTTCTACAAGCCATTTCTCTTTTCTTGGTACTGTGGGGTGAGAGTGTGTTGGGGCAGAAGTCTACAAAGTGTCACCTCCTGTAGCTCGCTTTCTGATTTGAGCTCAGTTGATTATATCCCTCTTGCTGTTCCTACAGCCTCCTGCAGTTGCACCTGCTGCTGGCTATTTTAGTGTAGTTCTCATATTTGTTCATCCTGCTTTGAGACACTCCAGTGGGAAAGAGCATTTATAAACTTGGCACGGATGGACATACGCTTATGATTGCTTCATATCACCTCAGTGGTGCAAAGGAACCAGCATGTGAATACAGCAAAGCCGGTATGATGTTTGTATGCAGCACGAAAGCATGACCACAAATTGTAGTGCATTTTTATGAAAGACATTCATTGTTGACTAGCTTGATAATAAAAGAACTCACTGCAGAAACTTCCTTATTAACTTTCCTTTCCATTTCCTACTTAATTCTGAAAAAGAAAAAGAGTGAGACGAGGTAACTGCCAAGAAAAAAAGTCTAGAAGTTGGAAGAAACACTCATAAATAAGAGAACAGGCATGTTTCTCTTCTTCTCAGAGGAGAGAAGCAGTAGTAACATTACTTTCCTCACAGACTCTTCCGGCATTATAATGTAATATAACTTTTGGCTTAGGAGATGCTGTTGAGAGGTGGAGATGCAACTTACATTATTTTGTTATGGTCAACTCTAATATTTACAGTTTTTCTGTAAGTACTTCTTGAATGCAGAGCATCGACAGAGCAGAGCAGAAGTCCCATGTTCAGCTTTTCGTTCAATCCAACTGCTTGAAGATACTTGTTTGTAAACTGAGGCTTTTGCAATGCCCATATCCTCAAGCACACTCATTGTTGAAATGCTGTCAGCCATAGCAACTAGGGAAATTACATGAACTCTCAAGAGATGTTAGGGATGAGGGGTAGCCCGGAGCACTGGGGGATGTGGGTTAGATAAGCTTTACCTGAAGATTTAGCTTTGAGGTCACTTATGGCAGAGACAGAAGCCATTTTTAGATGATGATGGAGAACAATGCAGTGAAATTTAAATGTCACAGCAAGTATTTCTTCCTTTGGGCTGTTCCCTAGTACTCTACCCTCGCTGTCCAAGCTGCGAGTGAGAAGGCATTTTCCAGAGCCTGATGGTGTGGTCTGACCCTTGTACAGGGTCATAAATCAATTTTGGGTCATGATGCTGGTGGATTAATTAGCCTGGGAGTGTCAAGCTTGAGAGAGAGTTTTATGGGGAGTGGAGATGCAAAAAGTCTTGTTGATAGATAGCTCAAAACACACTTCTTCATGCCAAATTTTGTTCTTGGTCATGCTCCTGAAATGTCTGTTCTTTTGAACACAGTGGAAAGTGTGCACTTAAAAGACAGAGAAATTAAAGACGATGAATCTGCAGATTGCCTTCTAGTGATATGGTACAGAGCACCTCTGTAGGTTTTTAGGGGTTTGTGGGGATTTTTTTGTCATTTCAACCCAAGAGAAAATGTTTCTATTTCGAAACAGAAGATGGGAGATGTAGGTCCAAGGCTCAAGAGAATTTGTACCCATCTCTCTTATCTCCAGAAACGTGTTCCCATCACCATGCTACAAGTTAGCCTGGGGTCAGATGCTCTTTGTTTTTCTGATGAAGTTGTTACGCCCTGGTTATGTGTAAGCTGGCAGAGAGGACAGATGCCATGTCTACTGGGGGTTGGGGGGCTTAGAGACTTTTGGTCTGTGCTGTAGTGAGCTGTTTCAATGAGCATTTTCAGCAGCAAACTTAGGAGGGCTCATAAGAGATAAGGCACCTTCCCAGACTGCATCCCTTTTCAGCTTAAAATTGTTCTATTTCTAAACATAAAATCATTTAAGTGCTGATCAAAGAAACCCCCATAGCACAGAAAAATTATTGATTCTTCTGCTATGCCTCACCCTGTTCATCACCTTCATTGAGCCTATAAAGCCACCGTGGCCAGGGGATGTTACAGTTCAGGCATTTGCAAGGAACCTTTGTTTATCCATCCTTGTGTGTATAAAACACTTCTTCTGTGATGAACCATTAATCTGGGTTATGTGCCCTGGGGAAGAAGCTTTCTGCTGGGGCAGGAGGGACTTAATGAAAGAGAGAGTAGCATGGAATAAGGATTTGCCCTAAGTAGTAGGATTGGATGTGATTTCTGGAAGCCCAGTGCCACTTCTGATTTGTGATGCCTTTCAGCTGAACCAGGCTTCAGCTTTACTGAGGGGAAGTCCTGAAGCTTCTTTGCCAGAAGTACTTAATGAGCCACCTATGTGGGTCAGGGAACATACTGATATGACTCTTTAGTGGTCTTAAAAAAACCCAAAACACTACAACAAATCTCTCTTGTCATGGACCAGATCTAAAGTATACTAAAGTGAAATGGTGAAAGCTTTTCTAAATGGACTGGATTTTATATCAGGTCCTGTTTACTGTGCTCCTGTATAAGGACTCGGTGCACAGCAACTTGATATCCCCCCAACCCTTTTTTTTCCAGCAGCAAGAATTCCTTGGAGAATTACCCGAATTCTAGGCTATACTTTTGTAGTCATGGTAATGCTGTTTGTGACTAAACCACAAAGATTTACAATTTTGCATTTTTTCTATTGTAATTGGGATTGTACATGTGCTAATGATGGTCCAAAGCTGTGCTTGTGTGCCTGTAAGCCCTTTCATGGCAGGCAGACACTTTCAGATTCAACTTTTGGAAGGAGTGCTACTCTTTCCAATTTCTGTATTTGCTTCAGTATTATTCTTTCACCACTATAATGAAATTACACGTTTTTTTCTGCAAGAAAAAAAAAACTCCACACATCCTATTAAGCAGCCAGAATCCTTCCCCCTTAGCTCAGTAATAGAAAAGGGTGAGAACTGTGCAAACAGAAACACTGGATATCCTTTCAGCAATACTTTTTTTTTCTGAAGCTTTATTTCTTTCTAATGTTTGAGTCAAGAGAAGTTGCCAAAATGTAAATTACGACTAGCATTCTTTTCTCTCCCACACAGAGTAGACTATTGATAGCAGATATGTCCTCATGTACTTGCCTTGCAGGCCACCTTATATCTACTCGCTTGTTTAACACAACTTGGTGCTCTCTGTCCATCATTCTGTCTTCTCTTCCTGGAGAACTACAAACACGAGCATTTTCTTTCAGAATTCACAATTCCAGGAGGAAATACTAGCTAGAAATCATATATAGCTTTAAATGCAGCTGTGTGCGAGTCTGTATAGAAAGAATGTCATCTATGGCTCCCATGTCACTTTCTTGTTATAAGTTTATGCTGTATTAATAAGTCATGCTCGTAATATGTGTTGTAGTGCTTTAGTTGCTCTGTCTCTGTTAGGGCAGGCATGAGCTGAATATTTTATTTGAACAAGAGAAATTCTCAAAATCAGGCTGCTGTGTGGCTGCAAGTTGTTCTTTGTTGTTACGTTCTGTTCCCATAAATTCTTTTGATATCTGCAAAGTCTTTCCCTGGCTGGTTATGCCATTTTCTCCATCCCAGAGATTGCAAGTGAAGGGAAAAAGAGAAAAGGGGAGATAGAGGGAAATGGAGAGAACAAACAAGTTTTGCAATAAAAAGATATTTTTAGCTGAGTATTTCATATTGTTTCTTATTGGTCAAGCCTCTTTCATGATTTGAGAGGGTTAGAGATGCAATTTATTCATTTTCTCTGAGGGAGAGGCTGCATTTAATATGTGCTCTCCAGGATCCCTTGTTAAAATATTAGGCAATAAAATCCTTGACTGTACAGTAGTCATGGTTATAATTTCCCTCAGGTAGTGGAAACACTGTAATTTATTGTTGTTTTAAGTTTTCCCTTTGCACAGATCAGAGTGGTTGTAGCAATGTAAAATAGTTTTTCTCCAAGTGCATGTATTTGTTGGTGACCCAGCTCCTCTCTGTGATGAGCTCTGCGCTGCAAAGCCCTCCATAGTTGCTGACTTGGCATCTAGGGGCAAAGTTAGCTGTGCAGACTGAGTTGGATCTATTGTAACCAACTTGCTTTGCTCCCCCTTGATAATTGCTATGGGCCTGTCTGGGCTTCGGGAGGTTTCGTAGTATAGAGAAAGATACCCCAGTTCATCTGAATGGCAGGAGTGATTTCAGCCCACGTACAATATGAAAAACTGCATTTTTGACAAAGACACACCCTTCTTCACTGATGTACTTATAATGCGAGTTGGGTAAATTGGCTGAGCTGACCAGTGTTAAGAACAGGCTTTTTTAACATTAGCTCTCAGCTCCTCCTGATATATATAATCATCTGCATTAACTGACGTTGCAGATCTTCATGGCATGAGCTGAGGCTGGGGTAGTCTGAGGTTGTAAATGAGGCAAGGTTTGTGGGGGGATGAGAGATCCTTTTTTTAGACCAACTGAGAAAGCTGGAAAAAGCAGGCGGACCTGGAGGTGTGGACAGGCTGGCTGAAACTCATCTTTTTCTAGTTTTAGCATTGTGAGCACAGGCAGCACCTTCGTTTGAGAGAAGAGAGCTCAGCCTGGCAGCTGCCTGCAGAAGGACAGCAGTGGTACCTGGCCATGGCTCTTAAGCTTATAGGGGAAAAATCCTTAAAACTGAACGGTTCAGAAACCTGAGAGGAAAATTATAGGAGTAGTGCATTTGTTATTATCTTTTAAAATCTTCCAGTTCTCAGCAGCTATCATGAATTTTGACTGTGAGGGTTTAACACAAATGCAGAAGGAGGCCAGAGGGCCCCCTCCAGAGGAGCCTGGCTGTTGGGATCAGAGCAGGGGTGTGAGCACACCAGCCTCCCCAGTCTAAACACAGCCTTCCTGAACATCCTGCTAAGTCAATCTTTCTTTATATATATATATATATAGACATATATACACACACACACACACATAGGTCCAGAATGGGAGACGTATCAATGCCTCTGATCTGAAAAGAATTTAGTGCCTGAATAGATTTATTTAGCACCGGAGACGGTTTCAGCCTGGGCAAGGGCTTGTGGAGGAGGGGAGAGGTGACTGATCCCCTGCACTGCAGGTGACAACCCCAGGCAGTGTTAGAGAACAGAGTCTTAGCAGCTTTTGGACCACTGAAATGTAAAACATAACGTAACTTACTCTTCAGGCAGCCCTTTCCTCAAGTGCGTGGGCTTGAGCGTTGGAGCAGCAAAGATCAAGTGTTAACTTCATCCCTGGTGCAATGCTATTGGAATAAAAGTTATGGCACAATGAAACTTGTCTTACATCGGCCTGCAGTGGGCTCTGCACCCTGCTGTATTTTATTAGATACTGGCATATGAATCTATTAGCAAAAAATGTAATGGAAAGAACTGGAAACTAATGGTAAACAAACATAAGCTGCTATCAATGAGCATCTAATTTCTACCATTGTCTCATTCTGCCTTCATGGATCACACTCCCACAGAGAGAAACTCGCATTGTTTCCTTCTGTTATGTGATTTTTGTAATTCACTGAATACAAACGTCAATGCCAGATACCCTGAGGAAGAAGCCCGTGGAGTTGAATCAGTAGTGCAAGGACGCATTTGACTTCTTATCTCTCTCAAGTCTAAAATGCAAAACATTCAGCAAACCTTGTGTAATTAGAGATGGTAGCCTCAGTCTGTGCATCAGAAAAGTCTGAAAATGTATGAAACTGATCCCTGGGGGAAGCCAGTGAAAGCGGATATCCTCCGCACCCCAAATGTGAAGGACAAGAACATGAGTACTTTAATTTGTGCAGCACAAAACACTCCCACAATCACAACCCAGTATGCACACAGCCATTTGCACACAAGCCTTGTGCAGCGGCAGAGCCAGCAGGCTGCAATGCCTTTTATAAGCATCTGTCTCTTTCCATTGATGATGGGGACAGCCTGATCCCCAACTGCGCTGAGCAAGCCAGGTACCAGGCTGCAGGAGGTAGGACAGGTCTCGCCACAGAGGTCTGAAAAGCAGATTCTTCCAGAGGATGCTGCTGCTGCGCTGCTTTCTTCAGTGCCAGCTTTCCTTCCTGCCTTCTTCTCTTATTTTTGGCCCCTGGTATTGTCCTAGTGTGCCATGCCTGCACTGGATATCAGACTCTTTGTTAAACCAGCGCAGATATTTGGGGATAATTTGTCAGGGTTGTGGCAGCTGGAGGACGTGGGTCTTCAGGTTTATTTAGTTAAAAAAGATTGGGGGGCATAGAGGGGAAAGACAAACATTTCCCCTTTGCCTTTTTTCTTTGGCTGGAAGGAATGAGTTTATTTGAGATGATATTTTTTTCTCTTTTTTAAATTAAAGCCTCTGAGAAGTAATATTGCATCTTCAAAACAAACTGCTGAACTCAACAACTGCTTTTACCAAATGCATGCAAAATTTTCCCCTCAGGATCCTTAGAGGCCCTGGAGTGCCTGCCTTGCAAAACCTGGGGCGGTGAAGAGAGTCACTCAAGAGTAATCTCCATAGGCTACCTTTAGACAGCGTGTTTATGTGTATTTATAAATATATATATATATACATTTAACACATAAAATTCTCTTTTGGTATGTTACTGCATAACATAAGCAGAAAGGAAAAATAATGCAGAACGAAGATATCAGAAGAGACGCTGCCCAGCTGGTAGACTCTTAAAAAGAAAAAACAAAACCCTCTAAGAGGCACAGACATAAGCAGTTTTTATCATCGGCTTTCTCCTGCCGCTTAATACATGTGGTTATTTCTTTGTGATCATTTCAGATGCCTCAGGAACAGTACGCACACCGGAGCACCATGCAGACCTCGGAAGGACCCCAGGTATACAAAGTGGGGATTTATGGCTGGAGGAAGAGATGCCTCTATTTCTTTGTGCTGCTCCTAATGATTTTAATCCTGGTGAACCTTGCTATGACCATCTGGATTCTGAAGGTTATGAACTTCACAATTGTAAGTAGGGGTTACTCTGGAAGGTCTGGGGCAGATGAGGGAGGGTGGTGGTCTTTTTCCTGAGCATGAATTCATATATAGGTTGGATAACGGGGTGTTTTAGTTGCCATGGCTAGCTGTTATTACAGGGAGGAACAAATTTACCCAATGATCTTCCTTTTCTGCTGGAGATGTCTGCAGTATTGCCAAGCTGAGGAATCAGCTCAGCATTGGAAATCACGTTCCTCCTACCTGCTATATATATATATACACACACATATATGTAAACAATATACAACACTCTCCTCCAGTTCTGAGTTATAAAGTACTTCTAAATTAATGAAATAGGGTTTTTTGAACTGGGGTGTGGGAGTGAGTTTGAGCCTTTCTCTTAGGCTTTTTCTGCTTTTCTTAATGACCGGGAAGTCAAGAAACTTGATTTGCCATTTTCTTAGGGAAGATTCCTGTTATTCCATAATGATGAATGATGTGGTTCCAGATGTTTCGTGAATAAAAATAAAATTTCCAGGGTTACTCTCTGGGTGTGGAGCATATCTTTAGCCTTGTTGTGCTGTGGTGGGTGCACATGAGTCCTGCTGGCAGTATTCCATTGCTGCATAGACTCCCTGGCTGGGTTAGCTTTCCAGAAGTCCTTATAAAAATGTTAGGTAGCCGTACTGGGAGGTAGGTTGTACTGGGGCATATGGTGCCTTCTGGGCCTAGAGCCACTCTGGGCATCACTTCAACTCTGTGCAAACTCTTCTTGAGATCTTAAGGGATGCCTTGACTTTGAATTGACTTTTTACAGGGTGAACTTCACCTCTCTTGCTCAAACACATGGAAAGTCAGTACATGTGACCCAGGCATGCCCCACTTCCAGGGCTACTAAGTCTTTATATATGGCAGGTTCTAGTTTTTCAGTAGATAATTTGGCCAGGAAGAGTGAAAGTGAAATTATTGGTCCCCTCTTCTTCAAGGCAGTCTTTGCCACCTTGATCGGGTCAGACGGAGTTGTTTTTAGATCATTAGACTCTTCAGGATAAACTAAGTTTGAGACTTTAATCCTTGATTTACCTCATGAGAAAACTATAAGGTTAATTTCCCCCAGACCACTTTCAAGGACTTGCCCGGCCTTGCTTTGATGTGAGCATCATGTTTGAAGTCCCCTGGCATTTATTCTCTGCTTTGGTCTTGCAAAGCCCTGAACAGCTGTGTCCAACATTATGTCATTAATGGGCCATGAGAAGTTGAGTAAACAATTTCTGGCTTACTCTATCCAGCAGACAAAATACTGTGTCAGGGGAACATGTAGCATTAGTTTTCACTAACCAGGATGATGTCAAGGTGTGCAGAAGATTGCAATGTATGTGTGCTTAGGGAGTAAGCAATTATAAAGCAGTAATCCACAGAAAGCTCCTTTAAGTGGGTAAAGAGTGACCCAAAATGGAGCAAATAATGCTTAAACAGACCAGTTATTTAATCTTGGGAAATTAATGCCATTTTAGTAGGTATTTTGTGCTGTATTGTGGTCTTTTAGTTGAAAAGGAAGTATTTCTGAGGTGATGGAAGACTTGGTCATATGCTGATCAGTGTATGGGTATCAGCCCAAGCACAAAATAAAAGCATTTCAGGTTCCCACTTTTCAGGGATGCTACTTTATTTCTTTAGTAAACATGAGCTCTCTATGTCAGTCTCATGCTTTCAGTTTTTTGGTGGTGATCAGTCTGCTTTCTACAAACTTCCTGGGAAGATGGGTGAACGTCTCTTCCTCTGTCTCCCTTACAGCCTACTCCTGATGCATTGTGTTTTGCAGGCCTTCTGCAGAGTGGTAATCTCCAGAGATACTTTCAAAAACCTCCCCCTTCCAGTTTACCAGAATATTCAGTAGCATTTTGGGGGGATGCACTGATCTTCAGGCTCTTTTCTGATTCCATTTTCTTAAATACTCACTTACCTCCTGTGACTCACTGGGGGATTAGTCCAGAGTAAAGTATATTTGTATGGTTTTGTTAATTCATATCTTTGTATCTTAGTAGGCAATGAACAGCTTTTAGTGATAAAAAAACCACAGATTGTAGCAGTGAATCCTGCAGTGGGAACTGCTTTATGGTTACAGGCATGGCCACACTAGTCAGGGTGTGTGTCTCCAACACAGCCAACCGGATATAAAAATGAGAACAGTGCATGTAAAATGTGATCCTTGGCCTGATATACGCTTATTTATCTCTTGATCGCCCGTTCCTCCTGCAGCTTCACCAGATGCTTTGGATCCTGCTCTGCAATCCCTTCTGCATCATTCCCTGAGGCTGAGAAAATTCACTTTGCTAAGTGAATTTTTAGAAGCAGATTTTATCTCTAAATAACAAATGTAGGAAAATTCTCAAATGAGGAGATGTAAATATGGAAAAATCTTTAATTTGTTCCATCCCTGATAAGAGGAGCTGGGAGTCCTTCTGGGGCAGGGGAGTAATTCCAGTAGTCAGCGATAGCTGCTGCTTGGCAGGTCTGAGGTACCCCAGGGCTTGCAGAGTAAAAGAGGACGGGAAAGTTTGTAGTTGTTTTCTTGTGGAAAATGTAGTATTTCCAGTATCTTCCCATCCCTCAGCTCTCCTCTCAGAACTTGAGTCTGTTCAGCTCCACAGAATAGTACTGGCACTTACCAGAAATTAATGAGTGCTCATTATAGCCAATAAGTGCTCATGGTATTTTAATGAGTATAGCAAACTTGCTCAAGAAAACTCCAGAGTGTTTTAAATGCTTTAAATGGGGAGTGAAGAAGGGAGGAGGTGATGAAGCAAGACAATATCAGGGGAAAAAAATCACCTTCTCATGCATGTTGTAGTAGTATCCATCCACCCTAATTCCATGTCAGGCCTTGGCCTCTTTTTATTTCCCCTTAGCATGCTTTTATCAGAACGTTTACAGCTTAAATTTATGAGTAACTATTGCTTTTTGCACATGGCTGTCAAAGCAGTGTCGTGTTTCTGTGGTGCCAATTCATCACTGTCTCGTCTGTCCTCTGGCATGGTCATTCCCTTCTCACGCAGTTGGTTTTAAATGCTTTTATCAGGCACAGATTTTATGAAAAACAGGCCTGGAAAGGACCTCAAATATCATCTGCCTGTCCCACAGCCAGGTCCGTTTATCCCATTCATTTACACCAGGGCTGCACTGCTCTGGGACTGCAGGCAGCTCTGTAAAGGATGCTACTTCTAAACCTTACTTTGATTTTTAAGCCAAACCACGGAATGAATCTGGACTAAAGCCACAAATTTGGGCTGAAACCCAAATGCACCCTGAAGGTCACCTGACCTAATTGAGGCAGAAACCACTAACCAGCACTCAACTTTCTAATGATATATAGGTAGAGGAAACTCTACTTCATTCAGATCTTGGACAAGCCTGATGGAAATAATGTGGTTTGCATACACCGGGTTTGGGGAGAAACACTTACACCTGCAGGCTGTTACTCTATTTCAGCTGTTACTAGTAAGCTTAAACCTTTTTTTAAAACCTTCCTCTGGTATTAGTTTCTGAATATTACAGCCAAAGATGTGCTTACATGAACACAAGCAAACCAATATCCTTATTTTAAACAAGGCTCAGAGGGCTCAGGTAATGAGCAATAACAGTGCATTGACCTCTTTCCACAAGGGTAGCATACAGTACCTGATATTTTAAACAGTGTTAGGAGTCTAAATCATTATCCATAAGTATGTCTTTATAGCCTTTTAGGCAACAGGACTAACATCTGAAGAGGAGAGACAATCATCTTGTTGTGACTGAATTTAAATGGCACATGTCCACCTACTTGTCTGCCCATCTAATAGCTGAGAAGCCTTTGCTTTTCCTTTGCCCTTCCCTGGTGTTTCAAACAGTTGATTCTGTTCGGTTTCTAATGCGTGCTTTGTGGGATGGTTTGCATGCAGCATCCTGTAGGCCTATTTATTGGCAAGTTCTACAAGACTGTGAACATAAATAAATGGAAAATTAATATTTTTCCCCTAATCAGCTTGCAAGGCTTGTAATTAATGGAGAGCCATCTTCTAAGAACCATCCAAAGCAAAGGTTTCAGCACAGTCTTCATAAGGAAAATATAGCGCAACTTTGGTATTCAGGAGGCCCTTAACAAGTCAATCTTAATATCTCCCTCTGAGCCAGGAGAGCATGTGCTGCGTCCAGGTCTGTGCAAATCCATAAAGGCTGCTTGTGCCGTCTATGGGTGCATCTTCAAGGAAATGCAATGTAGGAATGGGCAGGCAATGACCTTTCTCATTCTGTCTTCCTCAGACGCAGTGAGAGAGGGATCTTCCGCTGCTGCCCTGGTCAGGCTGAGTTTGGGCTGCTCCCTAACTAGAGGATGTTCAAAGCCTGTGCACTCTGTGCAGAACCATGCAAGGGTTTTGAAGTTTTGAATCCTTTAACATCAGGTGCTGCCACATTTTATGATTTCAATTGGGCAGGAACCCAATTGTTCAAATTTTTCTTATTCTTTTTTCCCCTGCAGGCTGTGATCTGAGCTGAAGAGGTATGTTTTAGCAGCGTTGAATGAAATGTTAGCAATTTAGAAAGACAGAATGCTGTTGGTGGTGGCACAAATGCTAAATATCATTATTATCTTGCTTTCTTTATTAAAAGTTGATAGATAAGAAAAATGAGCTTTTAAAATTTGGTTATGAACAGTTATTTCCAATACAATTACTCCCTCTTGTGTGTAAACTACCTGTCACATTTTAATTACAGGAAAACAGTAGGGTAATAACACAGCAGTAAAGATGGATTAGTGTTAGGAAAGTGCATTGCCGTAACAGGCAGGCTTCTTTTATTAATGATTTAAAGGAACAGACTATGTTCAAATTTTTGTTTGTTTGTTTGTTTGTTTTCTAAATTGCCTCAGAATAAAATGACTGTGCAGTTTATAGTCCTTTTTTTTTTCATGATTTCTCAGGTCTCTTTAGGTACAATGATAAGGCCAACATGGGAAAGAAGTCTGATCCCTGCTTTTCAGCTTCTGGTTTGTAGTGCAACTGTAACTAGTCAGCTAAAATTGTTTAGAGGTAGAATTAATCTTACTACATCCTAATAGAGGAGAGAGCGAGGGGGTGTTTCTTCCTCTCTCTCCCTCACACGCATGCATACAAAATCGTGCACTTTCCCATCCTAATTCTTGTTGGCACTTTTTACGAAACATGTAATTGTTGTGAGACTGCTTGCATGACCCCAGAGGATTGTGTATTTCCCTTCTTTCCTCATTCACATGGACAGCATTATCTGATATAAAGATGTTAATCTTGTAGAGGTCTGACAACACCGGCAATTCTGTGAGTGACTGTACTGTTAAATGAAGAAGTTTCTATGGGTGAAATCCTTATGCCCTGGAATTTAGTAGGAATCTTAGCATTGATACCAATGGATCAAACACTTCACTGTAATGCTTTTTATTTGTAGATTTTCACACTGAATTCTTATTTCCTGCCTCCTGGATTGACGAAAACATGTGTTTTGCTTTCCTTTGACTCTTTATTTAGAGAGCCAAAATTCATTGCTAGAGAGTTTCTGTTTCTGTTTGAAAAGCAATTGGGATTACTTATCTTTTAAAAGATGCACTCAATACTTTTTTTGCCTTCATTCCTTTGGAATTTGGAATAATATAGTCAGTTTTAATGGGATATTGCATGATGTTATTGTTATTACAAGTTTGACCCCTTCATTGTTGCATCCTCTAGAGGATTTAGTACTGATGACTTGCTGAGTTATATATGCATCAGTTTCTTCTAGTGCTACGCTTCTGAAAACTCAGTCTCTGACAGTATGTCATTTTTATTATCCTAATACCACATTTTCTCAGCTAGCATAAGCACATAATGCTTTCATCTTCCCTGTTACCAAAAAGTGATGAAAGAACTCCATGTTTTTATCTCCCTGTCTCTTCTCTCTGCTGAACCATTGAGTTTTCTTAGGCCTGCCTTGGCATTAAATATGCTTATAGATATGTTATGGGTACAAAAGAAATACTGACCCTGTTAAGTGATCTACTAGTACCATTAAACCAAGCTGGATGTGCTGCACTGCAGCGATTTTGGTAACTCTTTGGGTTTACTCCTCGAGTACTGCACAAGGTGGTCTGCAGTGCACAGAGTGTTATGATGGTAGATGGTCCTCGTTGCTCAAGTACTTTGGGTTAGGTTTTGTGAAGAACAGAGGCTTATGTGATGGTATTTCCATCTAATGGAAAGTCTTCCAGCTCTCCCTTCTCAATTGTTTCTAAGCCACAATTTGTACTCAAGCCATCTGATCAGAAGTATGTGACCAGGAGACAGGCGTATCTCAAACATATCTAGTTTCTCTTATTTTTAGAAGGCATAAAAAGCAATCTTATTTATTAGATTCTTACTGTGAAAGAAGCTACTGCATAAGCTTTGTACTTACTACTCACCAGGAGTGAGAGATTAATATTAATGTCCCCATAGTAGAAAAACTTCTATTGGTGCTGTTTTCCTATCAGACACTTGAGAATTTAGCTCCAAAATCCAGGTACCCAGCATCTCTTAGATAGTATTACTACTTATCTGAAGGAAGCTGTTGGAAACTCAGCAGTGCTCCTCTCCTTGCAGTTCAGAGCACACGTACAGGCAAAATATCTTCTGGCAGATTTGCCGTATGGACCATGCTATCACATCTGAATAACCAGATTTCTGCATATCTCCACAGCAGGAAAAATGTATCACGGCATTCAGAGTATATTATGGTTTTGTTCGGCCCCTCCAAGAAAAGAAAGAACAAAATAGTTGGAGAAGGGAGGAGAGTAGCAGGAATTCAGGTGGTTTGTGACATGAGGTTGAGCATTTGGTCTCTGGCAAAATGCTTTATTTCCAGGCATCTCTGAATTTGAAGAGTGTTCCAGCTGCTGGTGCCCCAAATCCCTACTGTGGTGTGGGAATTGTGATGGGAAGTGTTATGAGACCAGGAGGAGCTGCTCCTCGATGTGATAGCAGCAAGATCTGGCGAACAGCATGAAGGGCATTGGTGGGCTGTGCGGGAGGGGTGAGTCATAAACTCTTGATCCCAGCTCCCGCCTTCTGTCACCTCCCTCCAGAGGGGATTGTTCTCAGCTTCCCTTTCATCTGAAGAAATATGATATTTCACATTAGCATTCATCTCAGTGCCAACAAAAGATCTTCAGACTAGCAGTTCTGAAGCAGAGAGAGATTTGTCTCTCGGAGAACATGTAAAAGGTATTATTATAAATGTGCGAAAGAACAAAAACAAGCTCACTGCTAAAACGCCAATAAGTCCTCTGAATAGCTTACAACCTGATCCCTCCCCATATTCTCACAGTACAGTAGGAGAAATGATTTAATTTAAGCATCCACATAGAAATGACATGCCAAGCTGAGCTGTGGAGTAAGTTTTCTACTGCTTCTTCTCTTGTTCCTTGTGCTTTTTCTTCTTCTGAGCTTTCTGACATCCCTGCTGAACGCTCTGCACAGCAGAGAACAATGACCTTTTTCAGCACTGATGACCAAGCAGCCATTGCTATAACAAAAACATGATTCTTCTTCAGAACCTCTTCTGAGTGGTTGCCTTGAGGCTAAGGTACTGCTTGGAGTAGCCTCCATGCCTCCTTCCAGTTATCCTGGAACTGCAAAGCCATCAGCCTTTCAGAAAGCTGCTTCTTGAGATGTTTCATTGATGTTTGGTCCTGAAGCCCTGCTGTTTTGCACCTTGGGTTGTGGCGTAATCCTTGGAAAGGTGACAAAGGTGGCTCTCTCTTACACTGTAAATGACCGGGCAAAGTACTGAGCAGCGAAACCTTCACCTCCTTTGAGTGAAGCTCTGTGTTGCAGGCTAACTCCTTCCCATTAGCTGTGATAAGCTTGTGTTTGACTAAGCAAAAGGAGTGAGGAAAAAATGGCATATTCTCGGCAGTTTTATGCCTTTGCTTTATTTACCTTCTGTAAATGTCAGAACCTGCTCTAAAAGCTGACAGTTCTGAGGACAGAATTACAGACGTGGGGTTGTGTGGAATCTGTCTTCCTCTTTTCCTCTTGCAGAGGCTACGTTATCCCTTCTCTACTTATGCACCACCATACCTGATCTGATGGATGTATTTAAAATATTTGATGCCATTTTGTGTGCCTGCTCTTCCAGATCTCTGCTATGGAGATGAGCTTGAATATAGCATTTGAATTCATCATAGCTTGCATTTTAGTTCTGGTCATTTCCACTTCAATTACGTCTTCCCCATTACCCATCCTGCCTTTGCTGCCACGGTCAACAGGAAGATGGACTGAGGTAATTATTTGTATTGAGGCCCGAGTTTCTTTGGGACTACACTCCAGTGCACTTACATGAAGGACAACCTGTTAACACTGAAGTGATGTGGTTGCAGACAGATTTATCGAAGAGCAACAGATTTACGCAGGTAATTCAGCCTTGACCTCTTGAGTCCTCATTATTTTGCATCCGCCCAGTGCTGCTGCCCACCTCTTTCCTTTTTAAATGAGATCCAGTAACTAATAGTGAAATTATGGCAATCTGCTATATGAAATTTGTGATTATTTGCATTTAATTAAAGGCTTCTCTTGAGAAAATGAAGGGTGGCTTAACCTCAGAGAAGCCTCTACATCTTCAGTAATTGCTTCTAATTGAAGTCTTTAGAGTTTCCACCCCACCAAAGGAAAAGAGGGGGGAAAAAAAGCCAAAACAGAGAAGTTTACTCCCACACACAGGGTCCCTAAAATTATTTTACCCTTATGCAATTAAGATGACTGAAGGTCCTCATAAATGATCCTTCAGTGTGGGTTAACCAGATATAAAGTTTACTCAAAAGCCTGCTTTGTGTTGTGTTTATGAGAAGTGCAAGGGCACAGCCCATCCTCCCAACCTGGGTGTGCTATGTGAGGGTATCCCCTGCAGAAGGGAGCAGGGTGCAGGTGCATGTATCTTGCCTAGCTCCTTCTGATGGTTTGATTTCCATTACAGGTTTCTGGTTCTGTACAGTTTGTGTTGACTTCCAGTGGTATTTTGGTCACTGTAGAAAAAAATATATTACTAGACTTTTGGCTTAGTGCGTCCTGTGAAGCACAGGAGAGGGCTTTACCAGCTCAAGGTGTGTGAGGCTGAGCAACTCTCTTTGAGGTTGAAAACAACTTGGACATCTCCCTGCTCTTCCACCTCCACGTGGCTCCAAAGCCACAGGTTTAGCCTTTGTTGAGGCAAGAAGCTGCTCTTTCCCATGACAAATTGTTTATAGTTTGAGAGTTGGTGTTGAGGTGAGAACCTAGGCTTGGGCAGCCTTTTCTGGAATGCTTGCTCGTGCCTTGCCCTGGTAATCCTGGTGCATTGAGTGTGCTCCTCAAGCAGTTATGAAATCTTTAAACCACCCATGTGTGCCATGGGTGTTTGGAATCAGTCCTGCTCCTCTCATTGAGGAGCTACAGCACCTTTTGGGCACAGAGAGGTGAGGGGTATGATGGGAGCCCGTGTCTGGGGAGGAGCACAGCACCTCATGTTAAAGCTACCACCTCAGACTCAAGCGTGTGGCACTCCAATTACACATTCTGCCTAATTACAACTATCAGCATTTCCATGCCACTTCTGCCAGCACAGTCGCTCTGATTGCACCCTTCGGCTCTATTAAAATCCTGCCTCATATTACAGATCTGAAAACAGGCATGACAAAAATAAAAGTGTACATGTTGTAGCAGCAGACATGGGCATTTTCTACTGTTTTTTCTCTCTGCTGAAGATATTGATGTTAAAAATCATGAAAGAATTCTGCTTTCCTGTATTCTTTCTTGTTCATTAACGCCTCGTGTCACATAAGTCAGCACGAATGTGCGTCTGAGTTCTGCTTTTTTATTATCTTGAAGGTTCTCTTTAATGTGCACTGAGACAAAAAGTGTCTAGATGGACCGAAATCTTTCAGAGTGGCCACTTAGAGGGCTACAGGTGAGTCACAAGTGGAGATGTCATTGTTGGCCAGCAGTAGATTGATTTGTTGTATTTTATGAAGTCTCAGCTACAGTTAAATGAAAATATGTGTGACCTACCTCTGTTCTTTCTTAGCAAGCATGCAGTTGGTAAAGTGCACCTCTTCATTTTGGGAAAAAGGAAAAAAAGGAAAGTGCTTTTGTTCTGTACGCAGAGCCCTTAAATACTTGTATTTTGTGTAGGTGCAAGTTATATAGACGTGTGTAGGTGCTGATTTTGATTCAGATTATTTAGTAGGGTGGTATTGTTTCTGACAACAAATATTTAATCTTTCAAAACAAGATATTAAAGAATATTGTTCTGGGAATCTAGAATATCAAATTCCTTCTACAGTTTTTATTTCACCTGCTTACTGCATACTTGTTCACACAAATCACTTCTGAATCAAGCACTTATTTATGGAGAGAGGTCATTAACAGAGATTGATAGAAGGTCTAGTACAAAACCTTGGAAAGGGAAGGTACCTTAGCTTGAGCATCTGATGGCATTTTCCTCGTTCCATGTTTTCCTTTTCTTAAAATTAATTCATTCAGCAAGAAGTAAGAAGTTAAATGGCTAAATTCACTGCTCAATCACAATTACAACTGATGTTCATATTGGATGAGGCAGCTGAAATCCATACTGAAAGCAAGTGTAGAGAGATGATGAGATTCATGGTGGGGAAATGACCACCATTCATCCAAAATGTTTTCAGTAACAGCACTGAGAAGGGAATACACTGGTGCGATCTGTACTTCTTGGTTTTGTTTTAAAGGTCTCTAATGAGCCATGTGTGCAATGTATTTCACCCTGGGAAATCCCACTGAAATCTGGAACTTGGATTCCATTTCTTGTGCTGCTATATTTAGAGCAGAAAGCAGATCTCCCAGCGTGACACCTTCTGGCTTATAGAAACCCTGTGAATTGTCTTAGTAATATATGCTGATTGGTTACAAAAGCTACCAACCCCCTGTGAAAATCCTTTAAAATGACAAGGAGTGGAAGCAAAGCAGTTGCCCGTAATTTCAGGCTGTAGTTACATGGCAGTAGCCAGTGTTCGTTTGCCTTCGGAATGAGGGAGTATGACTGCCATGGATTTGGTGTGAAGCTTTGCCTGTTGCTTGATCACTATTTTCTGTGCTTCCTTTTCTATCCTACGGATAAGGAGTCTGATCAGAGGTATCCCCATTGAGTTTTAATGAGTAAATTAGAGTTTTTAAAAATTTGCAGTCAGTGATAGTCTCAGAGTGTATGCTTCCCCTTCCCCGCTGTCCATATGTGTTTGCTACTAAAAGTAACAGGTGGTGTGATGTGTCTTTTTTATAAGTCCCAATCTTTCCTGACCTTAGATCCATTAAAAGTCATTCACAGCGAGGCCAAGCCAGGCATTCAACGTCATCTTGTTATAATCAAAGGAAAGAACCTTCCTACTTCAATACAATATTTTTCCTGTGCTGATGCCCTACAGCCCAGCTGTAGAATGATCTCTGCAAAGTGCAAGGATGGCCTATGCCTTGTGTTAAAGGAATGTAGCATGTATATTTTTAAATTTCAGGGAAAGGGAGAGAGGTAATACATGTCAGTATTTGCAGTGTAACATGAGAATATGGCATTTTTCTATTCACATATTTTGAGAGGTGTTTCAGGTATTTCATACCCTTCCAGTGCCTGCCTATATAGGAAAAAAATCTTTAAAATTTAAAAGCAACAAAATCACTGCAGCTCAGTAGAAATGACATTCAAAATCTACTAAATTAAGCAGAGAACATGTCCATCCTAGCAGCATTTTGTTATTTTTCACAGTTCTTTGATAGGGATGTAATATTCTGTAATCACTCAGAAAGATGGCTGGATATTTTTTCTATTACATTCTCAAGGACTTAAACCTTTTCTGGCTTACCTTTGCTATTTTTCATGTTTATATACAACAGTATAATGCATCAGCATTTTTATATGTTTCCCATATAAAAATGAGCCATGCTTATAGAGGCTGTCAGACTTTCTATTCCACAGAATAACTGGAACATCACTGTAAGTTGACACCAGCCAAAAAATCACATATAGATGCTGGAATGTCTTATTTTATGACGCTGTTGCTACTTAATAGCTAAGCTGTGCCCTTTTCTTAATTTACTGTCACTAACCAGAAGTACATTAGTGTTGGGGCAGATCTGCTGCTTTCGTGGTGCCCTGAAGTCAGTGAAGCTGCATGTTGGCTAAGGAACTAGCCAAGCCGCGATAATTAATTGGTGAGTTAGAAATGGTAAAGAGACTGATCTTCAGTGCTTTAACCTTCTTTCAGCAGGTTCCTCCTACCAGGGATTGGAATATAAAATGATTAGGTTTTGCTCTGTCCTCTGTATTTAGCCTCAGGAGGTTTCTGATAGGTTTTGGCTATTAAAGGCAGCATAAATGCCTAGCTGGAAGGTATCTGGCATTCATAACCTTAAGCTATTTAGGAAATCAGAAAAGCTGAATGGATTTTTTTTTCTCCTCCTTTTTTTTTTTTTTTAAATAAGAGAAGAGCTACAAGAGCAGAAGGCGCTGCTTGCCTTTCAGGTGAATTCTACTCAGGATGATAAATTATGTCTGAACTGAACCAAAATGTTCCTAATGGCCCTAGTCAAAAGGCCTATTACAGGATGTCTAACTCACTTAAATTCCTTTCTGCTTTAAATCGTTAATGATTAAGTATTTTAGGGCTCAAGCGATACACACTTAGAGGGCACTTTGCTTTAAGGTTAGCCAAACTTAAAAATGAACACGTGAACTGAGGTACACAGACTTGCTTGAGTGACCACCTTCTGCTGCTGAAATCAGAATAATGACTCTACATGTGGGTAATTTTGTGGGGATATTTGCAGGACACCAGGAAAGTTTATGGAAACAGAAACAGAGGGACATTGTGGAGTAGAGAGAAGCAATAGCCCTTGTGGTTTGTAAATCATACTTTTCATATTGCTGTGAGGAAGTTTACTTGTCTTTATGATATTTGGAGAGGTAAACCATGTGATGCTATAAAGGACTTTTTCCCAAAGGAAGAGCTGATAAGTTGTAAGCCACCAGTCCTGTGCTGACTTAGGCAATTACTTGCTGTTAAGCATGGTTTCACAGCAGTGAAGGTGCTGAATATGTCTAGAAATCACAAAGGGATGGACTCCTGTCTGGTTCTGTGCTGGCACCTGCCCTGCTACTGACCAGCAAGTCAGTGCCACATGCCTATCTGTAAGGGTGAGCAAATAGGTAGTAGATATGTGTTCAGCATCATCAGCTATAGGGACTTCTCTATTTCTTTTAGTGTCTTTTGGTGCTTTTAGTGTCCCCTGGTGATGAATCGCAGCAAATTCCAAGTCACTGCACATAGTATTGGCACTTACAGGACCTGTGTATGCACAGCAGCTATGCTCATGTGGATATTAATACCTGCAGGTCCAGTTTTGCTTTCATTAGGCTCATGGATGAGTTTATTGGACTTGAGGTTTGCCTCCTAATCCTTTCCCATGAGTGTCATCAGTATGCTGATTCAGCAGTTACACACACAGTCATCTACTCAAGGGAAATCAGATGTGACCTTAAGATCCAGTGTCTGTGATCAGATTCACACATATCATCTGAGTCAGGGCACTGCTTCAAGGCCAGCAAGCAGAGCACACGTGAGCAGATGCAACTGAGACATCAGGACTAGCTGCATACTAAAGCACATGCATCAGTGTTGTATGCACATAGAAGTGGATAACCTTACAGAGAAAGGCACAAGAACGTGCTTTCCAAACTACCTAAGTTCACCCCCGTGGTGTAGAGACAGGTTACAGGACCATAACACTGCTATCTTCCACCGTTTTTATTGCTGAATAAGTGATATATTGTTTATAAAATTTGACATGCTCATTTTCCTTTTGTTTTCCCCTCTTGGTGACACAGCTGTCTGCTGGGGATTTTAAGCAAACATTGTTCCCTGCTTGTTTGGGATGCTATTAATGTGAATCCATGTCCCAGCAACTGTCTGGGAGCTTCAAAATATTTCTATTCCCTACTGTGTCACTTCCCTTTTGATATCTGATATGTCAGCAGGTCTTTAATTGCTGCTCCTCTTAGCTGGGAGTGCTCTTGTTCAATATGTTAAATATTTGATTGCTCCAGCTTTCCAGACAGAGCAGAGCACACACTGGTATGTAGAAATTCCCAGTGCAAAACCTGTTGCCCCTCCAGACAGACAGCTTGGGAGCTCAGCCCGGGGCTGTGTCTGGGAATTGTTGCCTGGAGCCTGTGAGGGCTGTGGAGAGCATGCTGACCAGGTACCTCAGCCTGCTGGAGGGCAGTTTAGGATGGCAGCAGCTGTGCTTGATGCGGGAAGGTCTGCAAGTGCCCAGGAGGGCCCTGCATGGCCTGGAGGCGAGTGTGGCAGCATGCTGCGCTCTTGCCTGCTCCCAGAATTCCTGTTTGCTCTTTTTTAAGGAAACAATGTAGGCAATACCCACTGGGATACTCCTGTGCTTGGTGGATTGTGCCTTTGGGGACACAGTAAGATGCGATACTATAGCCAATAAAATTATCTTCTTGTAACTTTCCTGAATATTATGCATGCATTTCATACTGAGTGAGCTGAAACAAGGACACCTTTTTATAGCACTTTCCAAGTATTTTAAATGAATATGTTGACACATGGGTCTTACATAAAAAGCCTGGCTCCCAGGCAAGGCTGTTATTGGCACTGCCACTGGGCAGAGTTGGGTCTTCAGCCTTATGAGTGGCTCCTTCAGAGGAGAAATTCAGTTCAGTTCTCACTAACATGCAGCACCTGCCCACAGAAAGCTGAGATTTGCTGGCTGTAAATGCCTCTGCTCTTTGGGGAAGTATCTCTCCACATGATGCTGTGTAGGAGTGTGCAGGCTCTCACATTATGGCAAAGCATGAATATCCCAAGGATCGTCAGCAGTGTAGATCTGAGGTGGTAGCTGCTGCAGTGCAGTCTGTGGAGGAGAATATCCTAAATGTACCTCTCCGCATCTGTCTGTGGACTTCATACTCTGAAGTTTCACTGCTTCTGTGTTTCCAGTGGAGCGTGAAGTGGTATTAGGAGTGGTGTGTAGAGGAAAACAGGAGGCCGTGCATGCTCAGCACACGCATTCAATCATTTCACCTGTGGGCGGCACTGGGGAGAAGAAAGAGCCTGATCAGAATAATGGGGAACAGAAGAGCCCCATAGCCTCACTTTGTTAATCTTATTAGCCTGGTCCTAATGTAATAGAAGCTGCTGCAATGCACATGCTTAAGCAATGGCATGAAAAGATCACAGAAGTTTCCCTCCCACTGAGTCAAAGAGAAGCAATCTCACTCCCACTGAAAGGATGAAATGTAGCTGCTATTGGAGCAGAGCAGCGAGCACCAGAACTATCATTTTGTAGAACAGATCTCTTAAATGAACCTTTACATTAAGAAAAATACATGCAGCATAAAATTCTGTCCTGAAGCAAACTTGGCAGTACTACAGCAGTGAGGCGGAAGCACCCCTATGAATAGATAAATGACATTTTGCCACATTATTCAAAGTGCCCACTTGCTGAACAAGTGGAGCAGAAAGTTCTGGGTGGATGAGGAATGGGGAGAGAACAGTCCATCTGCATGGAGCCTTGACTTCCATCAGGCCATTAATATCAGGGGTGTTTATGACCTTCCAGTCAAGCAAGGGAGTATGCCTCATGAGCAGGCAGGTTCAATCCAGCTAATGTTTCCAAGATTAAATGCATGCTTGCCGACCAGATCTGATTACCAATTTTTAGTGTTTGGGCCGCTGCAAGTTTTGAGCTCCCTAGTGTACGTTACGGTGTTATGTGCAAGGAGAAAGTGTGCAAGAAACATGGGAGAACTTGAAAGTCTTCCTTTGCTCTGAACAATACAGAAAATTCGTGCTGCAATGTCTTGTGAAAATAATTATTCACTGCAGTGCCTGGATTCAGCACATGTCCCTCAATGTGAGACAGCTGCGCTTGTGTCCCTTCAGCCACATACAGCTCTCCAGGAGGTACAAGCCAGTGGCCTGGCCTGGACTATGTTACATGACTGGTGCGACTGTGATTAGTGAACAAAAGACTATGTGAACTTCAGGGACAAGATTGGCCAGTGTTGCCCTATGTCATTGGGGGGTTTTATTTTTTGAAGTATGATTTTCATGGATTAAGCCAGTATCTTCGTGACTGGAAACTAGGTGATGGTCCAGTCCCGTCCAAGCTAACTGAACACACAGGAAAGCTTAGTGACTGTTGACTTTAAGCACGGGTCAAAGCTACAGGCTTTTACAGCAGTAATACATACTGTGTTCTAGTTTGGAAAATCTGGGAAGGAGTTTGGCACTGTACACAGACATCTCAGCTCTCAAGAGTGGATTTGAAATGGAGGTGAGCTTCCAGTCACCTACTCAGTGTCCATGTTGAGGAAGATTTCCATAGAGCCAGTTTACCTGTTTCCTGTTGATAAAAATAATTGGAATTATTGGACCTTCAAAGCTGTGGAGAAAGTAATGGATGACCAGCTGCACTTCAAATGAAAAAGTAATCGGTGGAATAATTAATGCTGGTCAACTTGAGCCCAGCTGTGAAATATTAATGTGTTGGCTGATCAGCCTGTACAGAGCTCTCAGTCATTCTCCTAGAGAGCAGCACAAACCCAGCAAATGGTTCAGGCTTTGTAGTCAGCCAAATTATTGACAGGGGCAGAATAAGATGTTCTGATATGGTATTGCTGTAAGCAAGTAACAGTTATTGGTTCCTGATGGAAAACTTTTTCTTAGTATTTAGAAGTCTGGAGATGGTCTGTCTTATGCTTTTCCAGGCACCCATGATCTCATGGTGGAGAAGCAGTAGCAGCTTTGTGTTCCACAGGTCTGTGCACAGCACTGCTGTAAAACTCAGCAGCACCTGACAGTCTTAGAGAAAAAAAAGAAAAAAAAATGGAACAGAGGGCTTTCTATATTTAACACTAACCCATGTGCCTTAGAAAATGTTTGAACAAAATGTATAGAGCCCAGAAAGACTGGTAAGTGAGCTGCTACCCTGATCCAGCAAAGGACTGCACTTCAGGCGTGTGAACAGTCCCGTTTGCCTCAGAGAGACTATGCATAAGCTTAAACACTTTGGGAGCTTGAAGAGTACTGAGTAGGAGTTCATAAATAAAAAGAGAAAGCTCTGCAACAGATTTCTCTTCCTGAGCCCTTGAACTTAAGGGAAGTTTGGCTTCAGAACAGGGAACCAACCAGGGAATGAACAGACTGCTTTGATTAGAAATGCTGAAAAGTTTTGATCATGCCATGAGGTATGGGCCTCATGCTGTATTTTTAAATGCAAATGATCATTTCTTTGGTGTCTTTTCTCTCTCTACCTTCTCCTGGTCCCAGCAGATTTGTGCATCTTAGTCTTCATCCTCCCACGTTGTCTGGATGTGGGAACAGGACAGTTCTAAACCATGGGGAATAGTCTGGTTCATCTTTCAGATTTGTGATTGTGCTCTGCCTTAAATCTATGTTGCAGAAAAGAAGGCAATTCTTAGCAAGAAACAGGATCTGCAGGAAATCTAGTGGGTGTGAGGGAAAGCTCAAAACTGACTCTTTCCATGGCAAAACTTAACATGAGATTTGGATTTCTGCAGTCACCCTGTATTGCTTGAATGGGGATGATTTTTGATTCCATGAGAAGTAAGTGGCCCACCCATCACACGGGGCAGCAGCACTACAGCTGGCCTCCTGTGTAACCCGACGTCATTTCTCTGGCTCTTTTTTTCTCCCTCTTGATCCCTGGCAGATTTCCACTATGAGATTTTTTTTTTTTTTTGAAGAGGCAGCTTTTGTGTGAAAGTGTGCAATATTATTATTATTGACTTTGTAATTATTATGTTTGTATACACAATGGTAAATCTAGGCTGAGATTTCTATATTAACCAGTAAAGTCCAGCCTTAGTAGTCCATTTGGATGAATATGGAACAAGAAGTACAATAGAGACAACTTTGCTGTTCTGGGCAACATGGGCTAGAGGAGCAGAGTCTTCCAGTGTCTGCAGGCAATGTCAGAAAGCCCGTCGAGGCACATGTTTGAGGTGACTGTGTTAGGTATTATTGCATTATAAATTGCAACTAATAATAGTAGCATAACAGCAAAGTTCTCAGCTGATGTAAATTGGAAACTATAATTCTGTAGAAGTTAAAGGAGCTCAACTGATTTACACTAGTTGGCTGTCTGGCCCCTAGAAAATTATTCCAAATCTGATAAAATTACATGAGATTCAAAGCTCCCTCAAATATGAGAATATTAAACCCTATGTCTGCCATTAGACTTTCACGCAGCTGTCAGGCTTTAATCAGCTATAAGATCCTCTTTTTATTTTACTATTTGAGTTTTTTTCGCTTATTTCTCTTTTATTTATTTAGTGAAATCTTTACTTCCCAAAAAGAACTAGAAAAATCACCCATTTTGATGGATCATTAGGTGCGTTTGTTAGTATTCGCAAGTTGTTGGCAGAGATCTTAAAGCCATTGAGATTTGTGCTCTTTAATTTCAGTTCAAAATGCAAATTGACATTGAAAACATCTGTTAAGTATCTGTAATGGAGAGGTCTGCAGCCTTGGTGGTTTTCCCTTGTTCTCAGAAAAGTAATAAAATTTTATTTAATATGATTGCCACCAGCGTATAAATTAAAAAAAGAAAAAAAATAAATGGGTCTTCAAACCTGGTGAAGGTAAAAATTAAGTTTTGAATGAGTTTATAAGCTGTATTTTCTGTTGCCTAGTTTGGATGTATTACAGGCTGTGAGCTGATGTGTAACTAAGGTCAACAAGGTGACTGGTCCTAGGGAGGGTTACACAGTGGTCAGAAGTGATGAGCAGACTTAGGAGTGGTTCATCGTTTAAGGATTTGTTGCTTATCTCTGGTCTGCAGGCATAAATTCACAAATCACTGTTCCTTCTCTCTGTTCTGTCACAAAGATTCAAACTGGCTTAACCACTTTTAATAGACAGTTTTAGAAATCTAGACTGTTTTGACAGAATTGATTAGAGGGATAGTGGATGCACTGTGCACTGCATAGGGGTGGACCAAGGAGCAGATGAGTGTGGTTATAAGGTAGTGACTTCACAATCACTTGGCTTTGTGTAGCATATGATTGGAAAAATATAGTTAGATTTGCTGTTTTTAAAACAAAAACCTCATCTAGTGATTGCTCCAAGAGTCAGTTTTGCATTCTTAGCTGTCTGCCTGAATCAGAGCAAGGTCACTTGAAATGAAAAAGATTCAGTGCAAAACTTTCCTGTGAATTAGGATAACTGGAAAGAGCCACAGGCAGGATCTCTAAGCAAGTCCCAAGGCTGAGACTACGCAGATGGGTGCAAAGCACCTCTCACTTGAGGCTGTGCTGTGGTGAATAATTTGATGCAGCTTCCGCAGATGTTAATGTTAATAAAATGCTAGAAGTTTGTTTGAGAACAAGTGTAAAGCTTAAACCATAGATTTGTTTTACTGTGTTTCTACATCTACAGGGTCCACAAAAGCAGAAGGTAAATGAAATAATCAAGATCTCTGCTGAATTTGATTAAAAACGTAATATGTGTTTAAAAATTCATGTCGCAGACCCACAGTTGTTCCTGGACACACGCAGGGTGCAATCATACAGCCTATGTTTGTTGTAATAAACCAGTATTAAAAATTACATCTGTCCTTGTCTGAGTTAGAAGGTTTCTGTTCAATTCTTTTTGTCTGAAAACTTTGTCCCTGAATTCATTTCTCTGGTCAGTCCACGGTACTGCCTGCTTCCTGTTGTATCATTTCTGTTTGAGTCATTCACAGAGCTGAAATCTCAGGATAGACTTGAAAGAGTGAGAAAACTATAGCTTGATTCACATATATTTCTCCTAATTCCAGTAGTGAGCTCAGAAAATCTACGTTCTTTGAAAATGCAGAACATCCAGTTTCCTGAGGCATAAAAGTATCCCTAGTGTATCTTGCTGTAAATTAGAAATAGCATCCCTGTCCCGGAGTGACTGCTTCATCAAATGGAGCAGATTCCTTGATCTTGAGTGCAAGCAGCAGTTGCAGGAGGGACTTGGTCTTAGGACCCTCCTAACACTGACTGCAGCGGTGAGTAAAGTTCATAACTGCTGCAAGTGAAGAATAAACAGCAATAAAATATCTATATATATAACAAAATATCATGTGCAGATCTAATGGAAAATGAACCCTGCACAGGTCCCTAGAAATTATACATTACTGGATTTTCTAGGAGTAAGCAAAAATGCAGCAACACTTTGTGCTAAGATTGTTGAATTACTTTGTGTAAATAAGGGTAACAAGATTTGGGCAACACTAGGAGGGAGACTTTTTTTTTTTTTTTGGTTTGCTGCCTGTAACTTTCAAACAATTCTGGGATGCTCCTGATAAGGACTGATGAGACTTGTTCTGGGAACAAAATGATGTTAACCTATCTGTGAGTAAACTCCAGCTCGGCACTCCACTTGTCATTATTCAATCTGTCCTGACAAATAACACTGATAAAAGGATACTCTGGTATGATGCAGAGGACTGATACACACAGTGAATCACAATCAAGCCAGGGACTTTTTTCCTTTTTTCTTTTTCTTTTTTTCAGGTAAGCAAAGCATTTACAAGCTTTTAAATGGCATCATACATTATTTCTTCTCTTTTGGCAAAAATGCTTACTTGCATCTCATAGCAAAAATCATCTGGGCTTTTGAGAAATTATTTAAGACCCAGTTTAGTTTGCATTATTATTTTTTGTCTAGCCAA
This sequence comes from Coccyzus lansbergi, assembly GCA_033558105.1. Taxonomy (NCBI): domain Eukaryota; kingdom Metazoa; phylum Chordata; class Aves; order Cuculiformes; family Coccyzidae; genus Coccyzus; species Coccyzus lansbergi. The sequence continues at coordinate 1,400,401 of JAUMJK010000395.1, forward strand.
ACTCTGGGCCAAGTGTAATTTGCTTGCTATTAATTAGCCCAGAGCTGTGAAATGGGCATACAGAGCCAAACTGCTTTTGTGCTGTATTACCCATTTTTTAAAAACGAATGCACAAATCCCCAAATCTGTCTTTCCTCCTGTGCTTCAGATGAATGCAAGTCCAAAGTTTTGCTATGTACGATATCCTTTCTCTGTTTGCTAAATATAATAAATATATTCCTAAGCTAGACACTACCTCTACTTCTTGCATACGTTTTAAGAAATGGGTTTTTAGATATCTGCATGTAATAAAGATACACAAAGACTTCTTTTAGAACTTGTAATGCATCTCCAAATACAGGAGAAATACATCTCTTATTTCAATTGCAGTACAAGCGATCTTCTACAGTCTTCCTGAAAGAAAGGAGTAAGAAGAGGAGTCAAAGTACAGCCCCTAGAAATCTGAGTAATTTTTATTACATTTATTTCTGAGTAAGTTTCATGGACCGTCATTAATTGGTTAAGTTTCCGTGAATAGACACAACTTGCGGTCCCTCTGTGCTGGTGGTGTTCATGAAAACAGCTTGTGTCATCAGCTCTTGCTGCTCCCTCCCTTCTAGATGTTCCTCAAACCTTGTTGTGTAGCTGACCCCAGAGAAATAAGATGCTCCATTAAGGCATGCACTAAGGAAGACATTGACTTCTTTTTCCTGTGACAGACAAATTGTATATTAATTTGTCTAGACTGAAGACATAAATATTTGATATACTTGTAGTCACCATATTAGCAAAAAGTGTACAGAGTTCACTTTTGTTTCAGTAGTTGAGATAAGCTGAGGCAAATTCAGTTCATAGACATAGTTTTTTATTCTATTGGCATAGCCTTAAAATATATTTAAAATCTTGTTACTTTAAGTCTGTAAACAAAATGCAGTTCTTTAATATATGTTGTCAAGAGCAAAGTAATTTACATAAGAGGTTTGATAGACTATCGGGAACAACTATACTTTCAGAGAGAAAAGCCTATTAGATCCTAATCCATCTGATAAGCATATTACTTACACCAAAGCCAAACTGCTTTCGTATTCTGTATAAATAATTCCATTTAGTGTAATTGATTATTTTACAGCAGGAACCAAGATAGATATTGTTGGAGGAGAATCAGCCTATTAGTCATGTTTTGGAGGTTGTTCTGGAGAAGACGGATTTCAATAAGCTGAAGCTAGTCTGAGAGATTTGCAGAGCAGATCACTAGCCAAGTTGTCATTGTGCAGCTTCTGTTCGCTCTCAAATATCGGCTAAGCTATTGTAGTTCGGTACAAGATAATAACAGTAGCTGCACGCAGAAACCAACTTCAAAGTGATGTAGCGAGCTGTCATCATGCCTTGGTCTGGAACTGTATTATACCTTTGGAAATTGTTAGGCAATCAATGCAGAAAAACTGCAAAATTCGAGGATCATTTTGTTTCAGCAGAAGTGTGATTTATAGATACTGCAGATTCTCGATATGACAGGAATATTTGGTCCCTGGTCTGTGGATATTGGTGGGTACTTCAGCAGCTGGCGGGATGCCTCAACAGTGTTTTAAGAAGAGTTGTCCAGGGCAGATGTGAGTTGAAATGGCCTTGCTGCTGAGCAGCAAAACTGATTTTATGTAAATTCTTTTAGCGTCATGAAAAGGCTAGCATGAGCTATTTTGTCTCTCTGTTTTGCTTTGCTCTTTAATTCTTGTCCCTGCTTTTTTTTTTTTTTCCTTGCCTGTGTATGACTTTTATTCCTAGCCGTATGATTACACGTTCGCCTTTTGTTTATTGTATTCCCACAGCAAATGGAATCATGCACTTCTCAGTGGAATGTGTTGCTGCCAAAGTGCACGAAGCCGTGTTTGTGTGTGAGGACTTCTAAAGGTTCTGTTTAAAAGAGCAGGCATAAGCATAAGTATAATCCATGTGTGGTGACATTTCAAGGTTATGGAAATCCAGACTTAGTTTGCACATTCAGTTTTTAAACTTCAGCAATCAGAACAATTGTTTTCTGTATCATGATGGGCTGCTGCAGCAGGTCACTATACCTTAAACTGAAAATAATTGGAAAGGGGGGTTCCTTTAGGGGAATGCCTAAACACATTTTTAATTGTAGTATAAATATGTCATTGCCTTTCTAATTTAAGTTTTATATCCATGAGAGGTTACAGAATGCCAGAGGACACACCATCATGATATATTGCCCCTGAAATATAGATGTAGCCCTGCTGAAACTGCAAAAGCTCTTTACTAACTCTCTTAAAGGAGTTAGAATTTGATGCATAGTATTTCTTTATAAAAGCAGTATTTCTTTATAAAATTCTTTACTTGCATAAACTCCAACTGACTTCCAGAGCATAATGAATATAAATATAATAGTTTGTGATGAGACAGGGGAAAGAATATAATGTGGTTGAATGGTTTGAAACAGGATTTTTTTTTTTTTTATGGTGCTAGGGGTTGTGCTGCCCGCACAAGCAGTGCTCGAGAATGAGGTTTATACTTCAGCTAGGTTCAGTTATTGGAAAAAATATTCAATGAGCTTCCCTTGGAACTATGGCAGCAGCTCAAATTCATTAGAAAATAAGTAAAAAGTGGTTCTAGTGAAATACTCCCAAGTGACATCTGAAAATATTCATTTAAATGCTAACCAGGGGTTGTCTCATGAGCAGTCCATGGGCTGTTTGCAGAACATCTTGTCAAACCATTAGCAATAACAATGCTGCAGAACATGTTTTGCTGTTTGTAATCACAGCATAAACTGAATTGTGACAAGCTGGGCTTTGGTTAGGGCTGTTGTTTATTCTCCCCCAGAGCACAGACGAATTACTGAGCTGGAGGCCCTGGTTCATGCTCAAACCTGTATGGTAGAGGCAAATCTCATTGCTGAATTTGTTCTCCTCGCCTCTCTGCTATACCTGAAATACTTGTCTTCCTTTACTTATGTGTTTTGTAAAAGAAGCAAGTGAAACACCAGGTCTGAAAAGAGATGTATGAGTTCCGATCTTCAGCTAGTGAAATGGAAATCAAGTTTGATGAATTTGTGTTAGAAAAATGTTTGAGTGGAGACACAATCAAAACTTTTCTGGAGTTGCTTTTCTTTGTTACAGCCAAAACATGAAAATTTACATTACAGCAACTGCTAAAGAGGAAGATAAATTTGATTTGTGCTCAGGGTGTTTTGAATGCTCTGTCCATTGTGCAGTCCCATTTCAGGTTGGCTTGAAATGGGTTTGCTTTTTCCTTAGATTTCAAACTGGGACTTTAGGGAGTGGAGAGGTAATGATGGAGTAAGTCTCCCTCATCTACAGCCAATTACGCAAATAAAACTCCAGATGCAGCTGTGTAGAGATACATGCATTTTGGTCCTGAAGCCCCTAAAACAGACTTCATGCAACAATAAAAAAGAACATAATGTTGTATAGGTTGGTGTAACACCTGGCTGGTGCTGTCCTGTCAAGTTACAGTGACTTTTCCTTGACAGGTTTTGTGCTCTTTCCTGCAGGGAAGGGAGAATGTTATAATGTGGTTCCTCATTATATAGTCATTGTTTTATATGAGAACACATTGGGATGAACATGGAACCAGAAATGAATTAATGACAGATTATTGTTTTTTCCTCAAAAAACAGCCTTTTGGAAATGCTCTGCCAAGTTCAATGAGCTTACAATGTTAAAAACGAGGCAAGAATATGTATCACTGAATTAATCCTTATCTTTTGGCATAGACTTAAATACAGGAGAATAATCACGCCTTTGCTGTCTTGTGCACATTTCTACTTTTTAATTTTCAGTCTTAATCATCTTTTCTTTCTAATTGTTTGTTAAAATGTATTATATGGGTTTGGATGTGGATCTTTGTCCTTTTATATGAGTAGTACCTGTGCTTAAGCACTTATCTCATTGTGTGACTTACAAAAGGGTTCATTATCTGATTCCAAAAACATGCAGGACTTTATTATACAACCTATCATCGTGTTGAGGAATTGTTAGTTAGTCCCACAAATTGTCTGATTTCTCTGACTATTGTGGAGAGGACAAAAGAAAAAGCTTGAATTGCAGCCAGGAGGAACCAGCAAGACATAAGTCGAGGGTCGGGTGTGCTTATGTGCTGACTGCTTCATGCAAGCTTTGAGCCTTCCTGCAATTCAGGTTAAATTGAAAATATTCTGTGTAGCTGAAGGTGACATCTTTTATACCCAGAGAGATGAATACGCTGAATTCTAAAGGGATTAATGGCTCCAATGTGGCTGTGAAGAAAGAAAGTAAAAATATTTACTTTCCAAAGTATGAGAAATCAGTAGTATTAGTGAAGAGGAGTTCACCAGAGGAGCTCAGTAAGAGCTGAGAACATGTAAATATTATCCAGCAGCTCTATAAATGAGGGAAGTTAAGCATGACTTTGGAAATAGGTTGTTATTAAATGCTCTAAACTGTTTTATGGAAACTGTGAAAGATTTTTTTTCCCCAGGAATAAAGAGTAGGAAACATCTTCATAAAGTTGGTTAAAAGCAAGAGCTGCACTCTAATTTGCAGTACTATGCTCTTTATGTGTCCAAGGAAATCTTCTTTCATATAACACGAGCCAAAATTTAACCCAGAAAAAACTTTTTCTAAACAAATATCCTTATATCTGAGTTGAGTAAAGTCTCAAACTGTATTTTGAGCACCTGCCACTGTATGTGCAAGTTCTGAAACAAAACATAATTATTACTTTTGCTCATCAAGACCAACTGTAAATATGGAAACATTTATTTACTGTACAGCACAAAAACAAGTCAATTCTAAAGGGAAATGGCTTTTGTTTTTTGTGAGAACAGAGGAAAAATGGGCATATTTACAAGGGCACTTCTCAGGGATAGGACACAGGGGAATGAGTCTGCTCCCAGGCCCAGTGAATTATGGTGAACTAAGATTAGGGTGAAGGTGGTTGTTTCTTTGGATTCCCAGCTGCTAGTCAAGCCCACGAGGAGGTCAGTCTTCAGGTCTGGATGTGCCTCAGCAAAGCATTCAGACATATTTTCAAGAGCTGCAGTGCTAGCAAAGCACAAAGAATAGCCTGTGCAGCTGAGTGGCTCTTGCCTGCCCCAAGTGCAAGATAATTCACGTTAGCTTAACTATTAACTATTAACTATTTAGCTGCTAAATACCCTTTACAGTTATCTAGCTTTTACCACAAGTGACATATATGAACAGCCTTGATGAAATGGCTTGGTAGACCCTCACCAATGCATTCTGCTTTGTTGGTTTGTCTGTGTGCCTAAGTCTTTCCTTTAGACAAGGGTTTAACTGGCTGCAAACACTCAGCACTTAGGCATCCAGACTGATTTACTCTCAAAATGTTAGACTGCGGCTTTTGAAAGGGGACAGTTAGAACTATCAATTACTTGATAAAGATAATAGCCTTTTTGGGACAGGGATAATAATGAAAGTAATTACTAATGGAGTTTTGGCAGATTAAATGGACTTTCCAGATGACGTGAGATACAGTTCTCCCCTGTGTTAGAATGAGCAGTGGAATATTTGGATATGGCTTTCAGCAATATATGTCAGGCCTCCTTTTTATTTTCTGTGTAACCATCCACCTCTAGCAGTCCATGAATAATAAAAAAAAGAAAAAAAATCAGTATCTAATTTAAAAGGCTGGACTATATTATTGCAGTGTCCTTAGGGCTTTGATAGCAACTTTAAGGCCCAGCTCCTCTTACTTAATAAATTCTGGATGTAAAACTTCACTTACTTACATCATATTAAAAAAAGTTTGGAACATTAACTTTAAAGAGAGCCGTTTCTACAAGCTCATTTTTCACTAACTTTCCCTGCTGTAGTAACACACCTTACATAAGTGTGTAATGAAAGTTTTTGCCCTGTGGCAACGGGATATTACTTTTACTACTCTACCTTCAGAAGTGAGGCTATAATGCAGGGAAAAAATGGGTATTAATGTCACAGAACAGTCAAAATAATATTGAAGTGCTTTTTTAGCACTGTGTATTTCTGATACATTGTTTGATTCAAGGAAGCCAGCACCTCAGTTGTGCACATTGGGTTGTGCCCTGTTGATCTTAAGCACTTTTGCTTGTTGGCTATAAGCACACAAAACTGGTGGGGTGACACTGCCAGAAGTGGGATGTACTGGGGTGCTCAGCTCCTTCAGGGGCTTGAGGGATATTCTTCTAAAAGCCACTGGGGAAAGAAGAGTAATGATTTTTGTGTGCTCAGAAGGAACATGACTGTGAGGGAAAGTGAAGTTAAATGCAATGACATTATTGTATTTGCAGCAGTGCATTAAGGTATGGGTTCACTGTTCGTATTAAGTGTGTTCGTGTGACCTTTTTTTGCCTTCTGTTCTTCATGAATACTTTTGAATGAAGATAACATCGATTCCCATCAAAAGCATGGAGAAATCCTCTGCCTCTTACCCATTTCAGATTACGGCTAAGCAGGGCTCTCTGGCACCCCTTTGTGTTGCTTCTCCCTTCTTTCCTCTGCTTTACATTTTGCAGTAAATACCCTCTGGCCAGGCTGAATTGAAGCAGTGGTGCTGCTGGTTTGAGCAGTGTTCAGTTGGCTGTGGGCACCTCTAGAGTCACTTGCATTGCCCCAGGTCAGGATTTGACTGTGCCGGTTTTGCTGTGTCACACCAATGGGTTAAATCCCTCTGGACTGCCAGAACAGGGCCGAGAAGATGCAGCACCCAGTGAGTCCTGGCCCAAGTTTTTATTGACGCTTCTCTTCACAGAATCATAGAATAGTTTGGGTTGGAAGGTACCTTAAAGATCATCCAGCTCCAACATGTTTCTTGTAGCCCCCTTCAAGGCACTGGAAGGACATTATAAGATCTCCCCAGAACCTTCTCTTCTCTGGGCTGAACAACTCCAACTCGCTCAGCCTGTAATGTAATACGTTGCCAGTCTGAGATGTAATGCATTACATTTCTTCTTGACTTATGCCGTATGTTATATATTATATTGATCTCTTTTCTTGACTTCTCTGACCATATAGTGATTTGTCTTCTCTTGCTTTCCTGGCCACATACAGAGTGTGTCATTATTAGCTCCTTGTCTCCCTTTTTTATTTTCCTTTTCATGTTGCTGTCCCTCCTTTTTTTCTGTTACTATTGTCTCATTCAGTAACTCCCTGTGGCCTGACTTGCCAAATACAACATGACAAAACAACCCTTTCACAGTGCGCAGTGATGTAATTAATTTCTTCCGTGGCACAACTAACTTGAATAAGCTACTTTTTATACAAAATTGATTTTTCTCTTTTTGGTGGCTGATGCTACAGTCTCATCTTTTTTCAGTTTTAACATTTGCATGTACATCAGGGAGCATTTAATAAAAAAGGTTTTTCCCATTTTCAATGAATATTTTAAGAGATACATCATCCATATTTCCACTTGAGAGATTTACATAAAATCTCAGTGAAGCTGCTGTGTACTTTCATCAGATTTTGCAGAACACTTCATTGCCCAGCAAAATATATGTGGTGCGTTATATGGTAGTTCTAGGATATTGCCACCTGAAAATGCAGCCTGTAACACATAAACTGTATCTCCAGCCAACCTTACCCAGCCACCTCCTTGTCTGTCAGCTCATCTGTCCAGAAAACGTTCAGCCAAGTTCCCACTTACATCAGTAACAAAATTCTAGGCTACCTCAGATCAATTTGAATTAACAGTGTAATGAATTTAATTAAAATCTATTAATGCCACATTAGGCTTTTAGCCATTATTTTAAGAAATCACGGGGGAATCAAACTGCCAAAATTTCTCAAAGTATGTCTCAGACAACTTTGAAAATGTAATGAAAAGTAATTAGAAGTACAAACAGAAAATGCAGTGGATTTAACACTACTAAGATAGACCATTGGCTTCAAGAATCAAGAATATTACATATCTGTTGTGAAATTTCCTTTGCCAAGTTTCAGGTATACGAAGAGATTGTTGTCGTAGCACGTCTCACTGTAGGCATCTGACTTGGTCAGGATGAATTACCCTCTAGTGACTGCTTTCTAATTTCATTATCTGTGGAGATAATCTGAGTGCCTTACTGACATCGGGTACCTAATGCTTAGGTGACTCATGTTTTATGAAGGTAATCTGGTTCTGATTTTGAAAAGGCACAGAGAACAAAATGTAACTTCCAGACTAGGGGCAAAATGCTATCCAAGTTATTTGGACTGTGAATATCTTATTCCTTGCCTAAGTAAAGAGAAAAGTTTAAGAAAATATTAAACAGCAGAATCTGATGCTGATTCCAAAGATGAAATTTCACATTGTTGTTAAAATGCCAGAGTCCTATCAGCACTGTGCAATTCAAGTTGATTCATGGTGCTAAGATTTTTTATTTCACAGTCCTAAATTTTCAGATTATTGCCACGAAAGTTTTGTAAACTTCAGTGATGTTTGAGTGTTAATTTCTGCTTCATTATGGTCATGTAGAAAGGCCAGATCCCAGAGTGGTTTTGTCTGTGACTTTTCTTTGATCACACAGATTCTGTAATTTCAAATAATAAGAGAGTTAGATTTATGAGATGCAAGTTGTCAGATCACATTCGATGTGCTCTTTTGAGAATCACAGATGTGGCTAGTGTTGGCCGTGTGTGCTACTGGGAATATCCTGTATGAGCAACTTCAGATATTAATTCCAAACTAAATAGTTCACACCTGATGCTGGAAGAAAACTACCAGCTTGCGAAGAGCCAGTCCATTCACTGTGAACCACCAAGGCACAGAGCTGAGAAATGAAATACAGTATTGCCAGTTGTCATTTCACAGCCTGGGAGAAGCAAACTGAGAGCAGTTATATGAATATTATGATCCAGAAACTCTGTTATCTACTAGGTGCATCCATATCGATAAGTGGTTATTATTCTGTTCTAGCTGGCTGACGTTTATGGTTTTCAGGATTTAGACTGGGGTTTTCAGTTCAGTTAAATCAGATGTCTGCAAATAAGCATCTGTTATGTTTAAGTTTCCCAGAGCCTTTCTTTCAAACCTGTTATTTTCTCTGAATCAAATGCTTAGTTCAGCAGAGCCTGAAAATGAAAACAAACTCCAAATGGTCTCCACAGGATATTTTTTTGGGAAAAAAATCTTTTTGAAAACATAAGGACAAACTATGACTGGCATGAAATGCATGTGCCAGTATTTATTATGTATCCAGTGCTTTCTAAGAATCATTAATAGAGAAAAGTACTTAGGGTCTGCTAAATAATGCTGCAAATCTCTTGAATTTTAGTTTAGGATCTTCAGTAGTCAGGAGGATAAATAGTGTGAGGGAAGCCCATGCTATCATGCTTTGCCATCTCCAGATTTCTTGCGCATCAGGGTGAGGTTCCCATCTGCTGCAAGTGGGTGAAGTCTGCGAGGGAGGGATGTCCCATCAGGTTGCCTCTGCCTCACCTCTCTGGCCCTCAGTACCGTGGGCTCTTGGCTGTGCCAGAGGGATCATCCCTGCTTTGCTCGAGCATCCTGTCTTGCTGTATTCAAAATGTATTTTAAAATGAGATGCTCTAACATTTCTACCTCATTTCTCTCTCTTATTACTTCAACCACTGGGGGAAAAAAAAAGAAAAAGTTTGTAGTGATTCTGAAAAAGATCCAAAAGGCCTTCAATAAAAATCCTTAAAGGCACTTTCTCACCCCATCCAGATGTTGGATTTTTCTATAATGGCATATATGAATTAACATGAAAGTTCCTTAATATTTTGAGAGGTTTCTAGAAGTGAATAAAGAAAGATGTACTTTCATTGAGGAATGAAATGATGCAAGACTTTCGGTTCTCTAACAGTGAAAGAACAGAGTGAGAGAAAGCAAAAAGCCAACACAGCTGTAGAATTTGTGATGAATGTTGTTCTATTGCAACATCAGCGGCACAGGATTTCCAGGGCCTCACATACCAAATTTACAGTGTAGGCTTCAATGATTATCACCACAAATTTGAACTATAAACTCTCCCTTAAGCTTAGTCAATTTAAAATATCATTTTAGTCACGTTTTTACCTCCACATTAGTTGGATTCTGAACTGATGACTGATGAGACCAAGCCCAGCAGTTTCATTGCACTGTGGGTACTCGGTAACTGTTTTAGCTGGTTTTCAGTATAATGTATTTAAAATTTATTTAACTTTCTTTTGAAATTTATTTGAATTATTTACTTAGTATTTTAGAGTTGGATGGGGATTGTTTGTATAAGGAGCCAATCAGGAAAGAAACAACTTGGTATCACCATGCAAATAATCAATAGCAATTGCAGTATTAGCAGAGTCTGTTGAATTGTCTTCAAGGGCCTTCTCTGATTGTCTCTGCAAACTGAATTAGAGAGGTGGTTTCACTCACTTTTTTTTTTTAGTGGCAGCTGCCTACCCAATTATATATATTCATTAGCTCTGGTATGATTTCATTAACCAATGTACATTAGGTGCCTATTAAACAACTTTTGTTTATGTTCTGGTGAGCCTGCTTACTAGCTCACTGGTCTGGGTAAACTGTTTTTTGTTTATATTTTCAATTTGTCATTGCTCATGAACTGTACCAGCCGAGGGAAGAATGCAAAAAGGTAATTAAGCTGGTTAGGTTTAATTATTTTTTGTTTCAACTGTCTCTAAGAACCACAAACTGGCCAACCAGGCAAATGAGCACTAATGAATGAAGCCACATGATTAAAACATCTGTCACTGTCCTACCGGGTCGATTGAAAGCTTGGATTGGCTGCGTGCTCCAAGTGTGACAATTGCTGTGGAAAGCTAAATAAGCCACAGTTAATGTTCTTCTAATCCTTCGCCTGTTGGGTTGACAGTGATGGGTAGCAAACATGCACCAATGAACAGTAATGAAGTCACTTTTAGATTGGTTCAGCACAGGTTTCTCAGGCTAATTAGGTAGACAAAAATGTTAATTTAATCAAAGGAACATGTATTCATTAAAGAAGGTGTGCAAGATAACTGAAGTAGAGAATTAACTCAGTCAACAGGTAAACTATAGTCACATACGCATACTCACAGTCCCTTTTTTTTCTCTCTCTCTGTCTTTCTGGAAAAAAAGAAGGTACAAACTCATGGGTTTGTTTCTGGGTGTCAGTGGATTTATATCAGGAATCAAAATGGTCTCCCTGCAGTCATGCATATTATCTGGGGAGTTGAGGACTCAGAAGAAGGAAGAGAGTGAAAAAGGTGTTGATTCTGCATTCCAGAAAGCATAAACCACATTGCCATGTTTTTGCTCAAATGAGCTCATTGGCTTCTTACTTTGTGGGACTTTATTTATAAGTGGTGTAGTATAGCCGTTTGTCTGATTTTTTTTGGTCTTCCCTGGGACGTGACTAATGTTCAAGTCACAGATGGGGCAATTTTGCTCATACTGTAACCCTTATGGAAATGTGTTGAGAATCCTCTGGGGATGGATCAGGAAAAAGCAAGAAACAATGATTTTCAGCTGTTAGGATGTAAAATACAGTGCAGGTTGTCTTACCTTTTCTGATTTTCTGACTTTATCTGATTGTATCTCATATAAAGCAAATAAAAAGGAAGGATGATTCTCTAAAATCATTTGGCTTCTGCAGTACAGAAAATAATTAAAACCTTGTGTTATAGTTTTGTAATAATTTTAACCTTCTTTCTCCTGGTCCATATGTTTGGATTTATTAAAAAAATGTGTATGACAGGAGATATAGAGTCTTTTGGCACATTCGGTATATGACCCTTATCCTGAAAACCACTGCCTGCCCTAAACTCTCTCCATCCCACCGTGCACAGAAGCTGATGCTAATTGATGCATTATTTCCCAGAACATGATAGCGTCTGTAATTGTTACAAAGACACATGGTGACCCAAGAGAAAAACATCTGGAAACAACCGATATGAATACTCTCTTGGTGTTTCACATAGGCAGTTCTGTGGCCAGAGCAAATACTATTTATCTGTTTAAAATATAAATATTTAAAACATAACTATTTTAAATATTTATATCTAATAAAATCTGTAGCATTAAAAAATAATTATTACCTCTTAGTTTGTTAGGGTATGTTTGTGGTATGTCTTTTAATGGCTAGGAGTTTTCTGTCTTATTCCTTTGGGGAGGATGGAGAGTGTTCAGTGGGTGTTACAGGTCAATTATATGTCTCTGTATAGGATGTCTGTTTGTTTGGGAAGACAGCTGGAGAGAAGAAATATTGACATGTGCTGGCATACAAGGCTTAGGTTGCTTTATAACATAATTTTCAGAGTAATGGTTAATAGGACTATTTTAATTCTTTTAATGTGTGTTGTGTTGTGAAGCAAAGTTAACAATTACCCTTTTTATTGTTTGTTTGTTTGTTTAGTACATGGGTGTTGTAGGGCAGCAGATGGTAGAAAGGAGATTGAGGTAGAAATAAAGGTTTCTTGTTATCACTAACAGGTTTTATGGTTTATAATAGAGGTTTCATTTCTCTGGTTAAGTAGTGTAAACAGTTTTCATTAGCAACTAAATTTAACATAATTTTCAGGAAGTTCTGGTAACTGAAGACAATTGATATTGATCTAACAATGAAGGATCAAACAATTAAAATGTTGAAAGTTAAATTTGGGAGAGAGAAATGAAGATGAAGCTTTTTAATTTGGGGTAAATGAATCAGCAGCATGCATGACTTTGTTTGGAAATGTAAAATTTATGTTATATGCTTATGAATAAATTATCATACAGCTGTACCATGAGGTGTTAACAGAGCCCGTGTAATTGGGACACATGGGCAAAGCAGTCCCAGAGAGATGTCTGAAGGAATCCAAAGAGGATTCTTGCTTCATATAGTGAAATATATAGATGGTTTGAACTGATCATGATAAACGGTCCTTTTACTTTTGCCTGATCAAGCTCAGCCATTGTCTGAGGGCCTGGTTTTCAGGCAGTGGGTATTAGTCTGTTCTAAAAAATTCTATCTCTTTCCATCCCATGGCCCATCTGGCAACCATTGCAGAGGTGCATTCAGAGCCAATAGGATCACCTCTGCCTAGTTCCCAATAACACAGAGGTGATCAAACCCAGGACAGTGTTCATTCTTTGATTAACAAGTACAATAACTGGGAATCCTGCAAGTTGCTCTTGTAAAAATCAAGTAAGCTTCCACACATGCACATCCAACCATCCTTTTTAGACGTTTAGAACTTTAACAGGTTTGCAATATTTGCAAAGCTTCAGTCTTGACATGGACTGAAGAAGATTAGAAGCAAATTGATGCTTATGATATCTTTACGTTTTTGATAGTACAATGAAATTCTTCTCTGGGGCAAAGTTTTAACCTTCTTGCTATGATGGCTCTCTGAAATCTTTGTCAATTGTTCCTATCTACTGTTTATCAGAATTGCTGTAGTTTGTGAAAAGAAAGGTTTTGGCAATGCTGTCTTTCTGTTAGCAGGAGCAAAAAAATCAAAACCTGTGAAATGAGAAGGTACCTTCTTGAAATTTCTACAAAAAGACTGTAGAGAAATCTTATGAATATTCAAAAATGAAGCAAAAGACCCCTAAAATTTACAAAACATCTGTCATCGTGAGAGTATCATTCTGAGATAATCAGGTCAAATATATGCTGTTCTTTCCATCTAAATAAATGGATTATTCATTAAAAAAAAAAAGGTATCAGGAAACTTCTTTGGCCAAGTGCAGTAATAATAACATTAATGCTAATGTGTTGTATTGCAAGGAAGAAATGATGTCTCTCCAACTACCTGTGTAGGAGAGTTGAAAAAATCTTAATAGGAAATGATTTAAGCATAACTGTGAACTTATTATTTCAAAACTAGATGTAATCAATTACCACCAATACACAATATGACTTAATTAATGATTGAAGTACATGAAATCTCTGGGGGTCTGTCTGCACTAGTGTTTAGGGATATACTGTAACTCAAGGTGATTGAGTAGTGATTAACTTGCGTTAATGAACATGTAGTCTTTGGAAGACACACAGCAGCTAATGGATTGGCATGGAATGAACAAGAATTAAGCACACGCCTGTTTGTTTTGCTGAGCAAGCATCTACTGAATGTCCACGCCAGAGTATGTAAGGCCATTAATTAACTCGAATTAACATTTCTACTCCCATTCCAACCAAAAGACACTCTGTAGATAATTCTAGGACAGCTGTTGATGTTTCATGGCTAAGATAATTAAAGATATTGCCTCTATTAACCATGGCACAAGCTTTTGTTAACTACAGGCCTTTAAAACAACATGAGCACTAAACAGTCATTTGGAGTCTATGAAGTGGAATTCATGTTACATTAGTGAACTAGTTGAACTAATGTGGAGACTGGCCTTTGTCAAAATTTCAGGCAATCCAGAGGAGAAAGCCCATTCCAGAAATCCCATGCACATGCTCCCCTTCAGCATGATGTCAGCTTGTTAATGGAAGTGAATACCTGAACTCACAGAATCACAGAACAACCAGGTTGGAAGGGACCCATCGGATCTTCTAGTCCAACCATTCCTATCCACTAACACTAAACCAAGTCCCTCAAGACCTCATCCACCCGTGCCTTAAACACCTCCAGGGAAGGTGAATCAACCTCCTCCCTGGGCAGCCTATTCCAATGTCCAATGACCCTCTGTCACGTGGTCATTAACAGTTGAGTCAGGGTCTGGATTTATCAGCTGAAAGAGAACCTGATTGTCAAACGTTTTCTGTTTGTTCAGAAAATCAAAGTCAGTTTTATGCCAAAATTCCTTGAGCAATTGTAGAGACAGATAAGATATTTCTTGGAACTTGAAAAACATAAATATTTGAACACAGTCCCAAATACAGCTAGGAGCCAAAACCACAGAGAGCTCACAAATTAAAGGACTCCTTTTGAAAGATTTATAGTGAGCTTAACAAGACACTAATTCACAAATTCAATAGTCAGAGGAGAATTTAAAAAACAATTGTGTAAGTAAGTTGTTTTAACCAAATTTAAGTAAACAAAACTGTACTTTTCAGTGATTTAAGAATATCTTCTTTAACAAACAAGAAATTGTTTAGGGGAAAAAAACAGCATAAGATTCAGCTGAAAAAGCAATCATTAAAAATTAGTTGCTCTGCAGGCAAAGCAATCACTTTTAATGATATAGCAAAGCAGCGTTTGGTGCATTCAGTGTGAAGGAGAAACTGTTGCAAGAATCCTCTAGAAGTCTGGAATACCCACAGACCTGACTTGTTTGTTAAACTATGGCTGCATTTATTCTTCTTACCACTTTTTAAGTAAGATTTAGTTTCGCTGCTAAAGGATGGCATGTAATGAAACAATGGCAAGAGACCTGTGGGAAATGAAATAGCTGAAGGCTTGTATGGGTAAATTTGTATGACATGATGCAGTTTTGCGTAGGGAGCCTTAAGGTCACTCACTTAGAGCTCAGTGAAGTGTTCCACTGCTGGAGTTTCAGTGCTGTCACCGCCAGCTCCTCTACCTCTGATATCTCCATGTGGCACTGGGTACCTGCTGATGTACCCGTGTGGGGCTTGGAGGGAGCGCGCTCCCTCAGTGAGGGCTGGCAAAGCTGCCTGCATGGCCTGTGGATGAGGCCCATGAGAAAATTGGAAGGTTTGGAGATGCTTAAGCATTCTTGAGCTCAGTGCATGCATTACAGCAGCCTTCCCACATGTCACTCAGACTCAGCTCTTCCTCCAATGCCCTTTGCCCAGGCCCTTGGGGTGCACCTTCCAAATTCATCCTGGAGAGCTCTGTGTGGCCATGGGGCAGGTGTGCCTGTGGTCCATGAGGAGACCAGCTTGGGCACATACCCTTGCCCTCTGTGGCATACCCTTCGTACATTGAACTGGTCAAAATGGGCAAAGGTGAAGGCTCTGAACTGAATTCTGTGAATGCGGTTAATGTGTTCTGTTTCAGTTACCTGCACATCAATCAGAGAGCTATATTGAAAGAGGCAAATTAATGACTATTAAGAATTTTATACCCTGCTATTTTCTGTATTTACTGAAGTTACTTTCCATCACTTCTACAGAAATAATTAGTCTGATGTTTAACAAGTGAAGCTATTATTATCTTAAATTACATAAGATTTTCTTCTCCCATGATAGCAGTTGAGAAGGGTAATAAAAAGAAAAAAAAAAAAGCAAAACCAAAACCAAACTGCAAACCTTTGGGAGGACGTTAAGAAACTCAAGGCACAGATCCATAGTAGATGTATAAGTGATGTACATGTGTTGTAGAAGCAGTACAGAGCTGCTGATGAATAGAAATAGGTGACCAAAACGTTGAGATTAGAGAATTGCGGAATGAGGGATCAGTTTGAGTCAGAGAGATTTTGGGTTTTGCTTTTCATATCTTTACTGTAAATTTCAGAATTTCTATTTACCCATTGGTAAGCTTTGAAAATTCAGGTTGGCAATGACTTTGCAGCTGAATCCCAGTTTTCTTTCTGTGTATTTTTTGCACAGCTGAAATACTCCCTCTCTCTATATAATTAGTGTTTTAATGTTTGTTTTCCTTCTGTTGAGTCTGCCTTTTGAGATATTCCTTTAGCTCTTTCATCATTTCACAGACATTAAAATTCTGCCTAAAATAACTCCAGTTATCCTTAAGTTACATACAATGTATTTTCAGCTCCCAAGTAGATCTTTTCAAGCTTATTCTTAAATAAATTCTTTAAAGTTACGAAGGCTTCCACCGCCACTTCTGAAGAACTGTAGGTTTTTTCTTTTTTGTTTTTGAAAGGATGTTCTCAACTATTGGCAAATACTTAGTTTTTCATTTAATACAAATATCCTATACTTAGGCAATGTCTTGTATTTTAACAAATTTTAACAAATTCTAGTACTTCTGAAAAAGTCTTGCAACATTTTGATCTGCAGCATTTGCTGCTTGCATTGGGTAACAATTGTTGGAATTAAACATGCTTTAAGCATTTGAGGAATAAATGTGGCTTTCCAAGGAATGTCTCCTACAGCCTGAAGGAGCTTGGAACTTAAAAAAAAATTAAGAAATTTTTGACAAACATTTTATTACCTAGAAATTGTTCAGTTAAGCTGCAAACATTCCATAGAAGTGTCATCTTGTGAGCTAGTCTGATTCCCCATGCTAGGAATTTTAGATATTTTTCAAGGATTTCCTAGAAATATGCAGTGTATTGCACCGATTGCCAAGACTGCTGAAGTCTTCAAAGCCCCATCAATAATGGAAAGGGAAAAAAATAGATTTTTTTCTTAATAAACCTCAAATAAGAAAATAGCCATGCTGTGTTTCTATAGCTATAGCAATGAACTATACATTTCCTATAGTGCCCTCAAAGACAGGCTTGAAATAACCAATAGAATAATAAACGATAACACTTGGATTAATAACTTTCTCTTGATAACAAGGTAACTGATCACACTTAGCATATTTAGTCTCATTAACAGTCCTATTCAAGAAAGATATGTATAGTTGCAGTATTTCCCAGAGAATATAAGGTGTCTGACAGCTGGCATTGAGTAACACATTCAAGAGCATATCACCAGTAATCCATCTCAATTCCTTGTTTATTACCTTTGCAACTTTCTAGCAGTTTTGTCAATAAGAAATTGCTTCTAGCTGTGTGATTTTATTCTTACATTAATATCCCAAATTTATCATAAGGTTCTAAATGTCCTCCGGTCACCAAAGTGTCCCATTGAGCCATTTAAGTTCCCTCAAACTGCATTCTTTATCTGTAGCCTGGGAAAAATATCTTTTGCCTTATATCCATAAGTGTTTTTGGATTAAATTCACTGAAGCTGTCAAGTAGGTCAATGAAGAAAGCCAAAACAAGAGAGACAAATCTTGTTTAGGATATAGATGGAAGGGGAGGAGGGGACAGTGATGCAGAGCTCTTACCCCGCTGTCAAAAATGTGTCCCAGGCAAAGCTACTGACCTGCAGCCCCAGTGCAAAGGGAACAAAATTGTGTGTCTTCAGGTAGCCTGAAGAATAGCCATGGATGCTTAGCCAAAAGGAAATACAAATGTTTGCCTCAGCACTTTTTGCTCTATGTTTGGTCTTCTTTTAAGGGACAAAAATTCCTGCTACAGCACTTTTTGTCCCTAGCCAAGAGTAGCAGTTAGCAGTTGTGTGTCATCATCCCCCAGTGGTTCTTCTTTCAGAAAGAGAAGCCTTATGCAGGCAGTAACAAGCACAGGCTGCCAAAATAACCAAAAAAGCTTTAGGAAAAGTCTAAGTTGCCCTCAGAGCCTTATCGGGACCGTGATGGGGAGCTGAATTGCCAATGAGAGTCCAACTCTGCCTGCCCTGCAGGAGCAGGGCAACTTGCAACATCAGCTTGCCACATCAGCTCTTACTGATCAAAAATATTTCACTGAGTTCATGATCTTAACAGTATTTTAATGTAGCCTGATCTTGTTTACCATCTCCAGTGTGCGAGCATCAGTCAGGGCTGCCCCGTGGGGCTGGGCAGTGCTCCCAGTGAGGACACAGGGCTACATCCTCCTCCTCTGACTTCTTTGTTTATTTTCATTGAAAAATGCCTAGGAAGTATAACCATTGGGTTCTGCCAAACCTTGCAGACAGCCCACTGCAATAAATACTGTGTTTAAATTGAGAGCATCTTGTGCTCTGCTCACACTTGCTCCTTCTGCCAGTCTGGAGGGAGTGGGCATCACTTTTTACTCATGCTGGTGTTGCTGCAAAACTGCACTCGAAAGTAGCTTACCTCCAAAATGCACATGGCAGGCAGAAAGTTCAAATGTGGTTCACAATAAAGGAAATCCAGATATGAGACACTTAGTATTTTATAATATTTCATTAGTTAGATGATCTTGGTGCTGGTAAAAAAAAAAGTAATAAAAAAGCTCAGGTGAGGTTAAGGTTATACACAGCAGATAAGTAAATAAATAAGTATGCAGGTTGGGAGCCACTTTATTCCTGCTGGTATCATGTTTTAGAAAGGAACAGAGAAGGAAGAAATGTAATGTCCCCAAATAAGGCATATTTCTGTAATGAAGTTACACACAGAGCTGTGTTCTTTAAAGGCAAAAGTGTGTTAGTTGCAATCTCTTTCCTGTGACTTTAAGATTCTGTTTAATAAAGTGTTATTAAAAAAGGTGCTTCCTCTGCTCAAGTTTGCTGATGCCAATTGTGATTCTTGACTATTTCATGTAATCACCTGATTTTCATGCACATAATATTGTACTCCTGACTTCCAAATGAATCTCTTGGCATCTGGCAAAAGTCCCATATGACTCAGTAAGCACCCACTCAACAAATAATTTGGTATTAAAAACACCCCACGCATGGGATATGCATATGAAAAAAGAGCCATTTTAACTTTATTTTCCTCAAAAAAAAAAAATAATAGGAAAATTATTTCAATGTTTTCCAGTTACTTGGCAGCTCAAGAAGTATAAACTACCATGATGATAATTCTGAAAGTTATATCAGGAAGCACAGTCTTGCAGGATGATTCTGGACTCAGATTGATGATTAGCAAGCTCTTAGTTCCCTTATTGCGTAACAATCATTATTTTTATTCTAGTGAACAATTTTGAATGCACACTAGAAAATTATGAAGACAGGGGACATTAAGCATAATGCGTTGTCTGGCAAGGAGGCAGAGGAATGCAAACCGCAGGGAGAAGCGAGAGGATCTGAAGTCTGAATTGTTGGCATTTGAAAGTTGCTAAAATTAACCTGTTGTTTCTTAGGAGCAGGATATATATAGTTTCTTAGCTGCAGTGCTGTTTCAAAACAAGGTGTTGGAGAGAAACCTCTGGAACTCTTTCTTTAACACAGCTTTCTCATGGGACTTGTCAGTGGATAACCCGACTTTGTGCCTTAGTTTCCCCTACGAGGGCACTCACGTGTGTGAGTGTGCACTTAGCAGAGCATGTGCTGTACACAGATGTGAGTGTGTGTACAAGGTGTGTTAGGTGACTGTGTGGTAGTTCTGCTGCTATATATTCTGCTGCTAGGAAGCTGGGGAGAAGCGAAGGTGGACAAATAATGAAACTGCTGCTTATCCTCTGGTCCCTGTAGTTGCTCCTGGGCAGCTGCAGCCGACCACAGAGCCTTAGTGCAAGCCGTGGGGTCCTGGGTGCTTTTCACAGATTCCCAGAATCACTAGGTTTGAAAAGACCCACAGGATCATCAAGTCCAACCATTCTTATTGACCCACATTGTCTTGTAGAGGATTCATAAGACTACTTCCTACCTCCCCAGTGACAATGGCCATGTATCCATCCCCCCAACAAGGTGCAGTGGATGCGTGCTGGGGTTTCCTCCACGTGCCATGCCCTGCAGCACCCTGGCTGAGTCACTGCCACCACAGCCTAACAACCACAAGCATTTTGCAAAAGCCCTTATTTGGGGCCAGATACCAGGGGGGTGTAAATTGGTAGAGCTATTTGAAAGCAGTGGATACACGCCTCAGATCTGATCTCATTCTTAGCACACCATTTGCAGTGGTGAGGGGCTCTAAACATACACATATATTTTCCTTTATGAATAATTATTTGCTGGCAATTGTTCAAAAAGCAATAGAAGCAATATACTTATTTCAGGCTCTTTGGGAGCAGCGCTTTCAGTTCTCTCATTTCTTTGCTGTCCCCAGAGCCTCTCTCGCTAACAACAATGTCATATACACACTGTAGATAAGTCTGGAAGACAGTTTAAATTATTTTTCAGTATATTTGGATAGTGGAAGAGCTAAATAATTTATTTTTGTGACAAATACAGCTATAAAAATTCTATGGTAGTTCCTTAGCCATGAGGGAAGCTTCTTAACAAGGGACTATGGATTCCTCTTGACGCAGTATTTGATTTTAAAGCAAATTTATTTTACCTATCTTTGCAAATAAGTTGGGTGTGCCAGATCTCCTGTCTCTTATTGGAAGTATGAGTCTTGATTAAAAAAAAAAAAATCATTAAAATAACCCCTGCAGCAACTCTATGTTGATATAGTTTGAATCACATTTTTGAGGTGTGTTTTATTTCATGATATATGTTTGTTGTTTTGCCTAGCAACCCATTTATGTTCTGTGTGAATCCTGTTGCACACTACTGAGGTGTGAATTTATCCCAGTTATCTATAGACATCCAGAAAAGATGGCTAGATCACCTTGGAGGAGCTCCACAGCGGATGGGAAGAAACACTTCCAGGGAGTGATTTGGGTGCTAGGTAAACTCCACTGCCTTTTCTCTCCTCTTACTGCAGAGGTAACACAGGGTGATTATCATCCCAGTGCAGGCTCATCCATTAAGTGCCTAATATTAGCTGAATCGGGCTCAAAAGTGATTAATTGAGGTGGATTGAAAATATTCTTCCTCATCCACCCTGTTTTCTCCTGGCTTCGGAAACAGAGGGGATAATAGTAGAGAATAGTAAATGAAGCAACTGAAAATAAGGATTCGCATTGTGATTATCCTACTTTCAGAGGCTGATGTTACCATAGCAGCGAGTATATAATGCAGGTGCGGTGGGTTTTGAGGTCAGTGCAACAGGCACCTCCTCTGAGTTCCTCTATAGCCTCTGACTCTGTCTGTTGAGATGGGATCATTGAGTACGCCTTATAGACAGGGTTTACAAGAGTGGCTTCAGCCCTGTTTGGTCTCTCTCCACGTGTGCTTGTATTTCTAGTATCTTGAGTGTTGGTGTGGATCTTGAACAGGGGTTTGATACCAGAGCGTATTTGTGCCAGGTTTATTTCTTTGAGCAGACCTGATATTATGCTCTAATTAGTGCCCCTGAGTTATTTTGGCACATTCACATCAGACAAAAATGACCCAGTAATTGGCCCCATTTTCAAGACCTCACCTTCAGAAACGCCGCATGAGACCTGGTACTTTCCTTTTCACGCTCTCAGTCCTTAATCTGCTAGCTTCATTGCTGGTCAGGGGGAATTGCTCAGTACTGGATTAGTCAGAAAAACCTTATTTCAGAGTGTAAGTACAGAACCCAAGAGGGATTCACTAAGGTAGTGAGAGGGGGGAAAAAAAATCTTTCTCCTTGTAAACTTTTTCCAGCAACATAAAGATGAGTGAGTACAATTCAGCCTTGGTGTGACTTGGAGTAGCAATGCCACAGTGTGTTGTGTTCAATACCTTAATAGTTTTTTTTAAAATGTTTATTCTATCTTTCATTCATTTACAGACAGATTATCATAATCCAGGAATATTAGACAATTACTTACAAAACCTGTTTCTGCAACCCATTGAACTGCACAGTGAATTTATGTGCTGGTTTTATTATTACATTGCTGTGTTATGATGGTACTTGTTCCTACAAATATAAGAATCTTTTTCCACTTCTGAGTGAGCACAAATTTCTGCAGGATGGGACTTTTCCCTTCTAGTTAGCATAATTATGGTAATGAGCTAGACTGAAAATGATGGAGGATTCGAGGGACACATTTAGAATATGTGTTGATGATAAGATGTGAAACCTTACTATTTGTGTTGGAGCAGAACAGCAGAAAAGCACTGAAGCAAGCATGGCTCATTTCATAAAGCTTCAGTGCCAAAGGGCTCCATAAGAGGGAGTTGGGAGGCGTGAAAGGCAAACTTCACACTCTTCCCTGCTGTACCAATGGAATGGGAAATCATTACCCTGGAGAGGAATTCTCTGATGATGGTTGTGTTGTAGTAACAAGGTTGGGATTCATAATCATTTCCCCGAAAGGTCTGCTAATTTTTTTTCCCTGCAAAAATGTACTCTCAAATGAGTTGGTTTATTTCATAGAAGGCTTGGTTTTATTTTGCCACACATGATCATACTTTGAGTAAACTGAACTAGCAATTTGCTTTGAAAAGAAATACCTCCTGCCCAAAGTAGTTCCAGCAATATGCAGTAAATCCTGAGCAGAGCTTTCTTAAAGCTCTGGCTGAACAATTTGTTTAGAAATTATTCCAGCACTAGTTTGGAACTGTTTCAAGGGATGAGATTTATTTGCTCTGGTCACTTGTAATGTACTTGAAAGAGTAACTGGAAAACCACATTTGATCCTGTTCTTCCTCCTTCTTAAGATTTTTCTCCTTAACTTCTACTAAAGCTTATGTATAAGTTTCTTTTGCCTTCAGTGACACCTTCAATGAGCTCTTTGAGTAATCTTCATAATAAGTGGCACTGGCACCGGTGAGCGCTTGGTCAGTGTGGAGGGAATAGATAGAGAGGAAAGGCACTACGGGAACGTGCATGTGGAAAATGTCCCTAGCACCATCATGGCATGTGAGTCTGATAGGAATGGAGTCAAGATTGTCTGCATTGCAACTTGTTGCTTTAACTATGAGATGTCCTCTCAGTTCTTGTGCTCTCCTCTTTGTATGCCCTCTTCACATCTTCTGCCTCTTTTTCTGCAGTCATGTAGAGGAACTCACAAAAGCAGGAGTTTCCACTGGAAAAGAAGGGCTCTGAAATTTTCATTGGCTTAGTTTAGGCTGAATTTTACATTAAACGTAATGGGCCGCAGGCAATTTCCTCCACTTGTACATAATTCCCTCATAACCTGGCTGCCACCTGACTTTCCTATAGCTATCACAAATGACTCCACAACTGTGGAAAGAAGTAAAAGTGTCTACATAGCTCATACAACTTTAACAGCTGCTTCTAGAGGTAATTTTCCAGTGGGTGACTCCCACGGCTGGTCTTTGCTCATTCAACTCCATGTCTCTCTGTGACTGATTACTGCAGTGCCATAGATTATATAGAGGTGTCTTCTCACAGACTGTCACAAGCTTCTGGAAGGAGCAGTGAGTTAACTGCTTGCTAGTCTTGCAATTTATAATGTTGGTTTAGTGCAACAATTAGCTGCAGATCTTAGTTATGCTTCATCTGTATCTCTCTCCTTCCCTGAAGAAGGGCATACGTACTATCTCATAGTGATGCAAAGCGCTTGGGGTCACCTTCTTCACCCACTGATATCTCATCACAGCTATCATGCACTGTGCCTATTGCCTTTAAATGAAAAGGCTACCAGTAAGATATCTGACAGGGACGTGTGAGGTCAATAAGCAGGCAGAAGAGGGAAACAAATGCCAGTTGCAGCTGTGAGATCTCACAGCACAATTCAAAGCATGAGCATGTGTCTGTACATACAGCAATATGATCATATATGCTGTGAAACACCGTATTGGCTTGGTTTTCTCTACCTTCTGCACAAACCTGAGTCCATAGGTGAGGTTTCAAAACAAGGTCTTGTGTCAGAGGAAGAAGCTGTCACGCATTGACTCCTTTCCTTGGAGTGTATCTTGCTTTGGACTGTGCTGTGTAACCAGCTTTAGCTTTGTAGGACTGGAGCTGCTGGTGGATGTTTTGGCTCTCCTGGCTTCTGTAGAGAAATATTGCTGCTGATTCACAGCTGGTTACTGGGGTCTCTATTGAGATGACAAATTAACTGAAGAAAATGAGAAGAAGGAGAGAGGGCAGATCCTGTTAGAGCAGGTAGGTGTTTGAAACTATGAAGAGCTGACAGCAATGTGATTCCATACAGAACTTTCTTAAATCTGTGGAGTCTGGAAACATTTCATGTCAAGTCAGAGATAGAAGAACAGCACAGAAATCTTCCCAATAGGGAAAGTAAAAAACAGGTCACTTGTATTTGCTATTTTCTGGTTTTCCTAACTTTGGATGTATTGAGCTGTGTAATAACTTGCACATACCTGGAAGCGATGCAGAGCACAGCAATCAATAATACAAGCAATGATAATCGGGTGTTTCAGCCATCTGACATGAGCAGTCTCCAAAGATAATTCTCTCCCACAGGACATTGCTAAACATAACTTCAGTTTATTTTAGTAAAAAAGTAAATGCTTACCTGCCATGCAGAGATGAAACTTGCCAACAGTTTTTCTCCTGAAAACTGAAAAGAGATGGAAGTGCAGGAAAAACCATAGGAAAAAACCCACCAGTGCCTGTAGTGGACAGCAGACAGCTGGAGCTGCCTGTGTTCCACAGCACTGGTGTTCCTAAAACCCTTAGGAAGGCCTCAATAAATTCGCCTCTATGTTCAGAAATGCCAGGTAAACAGCGGAAGTACCAGGGACCGTGAGGTTGAATTTATTATTTGTAGAGACCAAAACATCCTGGCCCCAAAGGCCACAGTGAATACATATTATCACCACCTTGGTTCTCGACTGGGATAAGCTGTGGTGTGAGCCCAGCCTGACCTAATAATGCTGCCCATAAGCTGCAGACACAACTTAAAGTTACCCTATTCCTATATATATGCAATCCAGGTTGATGTGGCTAATGCCACTTAGAGGTATTTACCACAGAGTTAAGTTTCTCTGAATCGACTGGCTGGTTTTTCTTATTCTGTTAACTAAACCTCCCTGCTACCAGTCAGGCAACTTAAAAACAAAAAAAAAAAGTTAATGCAATCCACAGGTGTTAAAAAGGAAAACAATGAAAGTCAGGCTTTACCCACATGTGTAACCCCATTGCTAAACAAAAGGCAAAAAGAAGCCTTGGTGGTTAGATAGCAACAATGCTGGACTCTTCCCCTAACATTAATACTATCATAGTAATTGGTTGTAAAATTGGATTGCTCTCAAGCTGCTAAAAAGAAAAAAAATCCTTTCTCATTCAGCATTCCCAAAATGACGTTTACGTAATTCAGGACTTCACCATTGCTGTCCCCTTTCAACACAGAGCAGTCAGCAGTAGCACATAAATTTTTATGCCTGCCCATTACAACACATTGCATAAAAAGAGAGAGGGTGTAGATTATAAAATTGATGTGAACGTTTTCATCATGATCTACCAAAAGCCAAATAGTTTAAAGCAGATGGTAATGGAAATTCCCTAACTCGGTGCCTCCTGTTTGGGGTTTTCATCCTGGAAGCTCCCACAAAGCTGTTTTGTGCCTGCACAGTGAAGTCCTTCACTCTGCTGAGGAGGCTGTTAAGAAAAAGGGGAGAAACAATGATTGTCAGATGTCAGTGTATCAAATGATCAATACTGCTTTTTTTTTTTCGTTATTCACAAGCAATGGAGTGGCAGAAAAGGATACATATCAATCAGAGACAAAACGTTAATAAAAACTTGTGGTCTCTGTCCCTCTGGGTAGCTTTCTGCTACATTTTATAGGTCATGGTCCGTGAAATTTCATAGGAACTTTCATATATATTCTCTGTTGCAGAGTATGACATTTATTTGTTATTGAACAATGCAATTTAGGGAGGATGAAGATGCTTTATCCAAAACAACATACGAGGTAGTCTTTCACACAGTGATTTGTTTGCAATATATCTCTATTTTGGGGTCTCTATATAATTTGGCAAACTGCTTATTTTTTTTGCTAATGGGAAATAATAAATGAATATGTTTTAATAATGATTATACTTACAAGAGGCCAGGATACTTGTTAACTTTAAGCTCAGGTTACAGCCTTTGCTTTTTTTTTTTTCACCTCCTGACCCAGACTGTCACTACAAAAAGCTGTTATCTTTGATCATGAGAAACATTAGCAGCAGATAGGTAATCATCATAAGAGTCAATGCTGAGCATTGTGTTCTGATCCCAATCACCAGGGAAGTCAGGAGATAATGCCTCATGGGTGCTGCTTTTATTAGTTTTAGCAGCTGTAGGAAGAGAGAAAAGTGAGTGGGGATTGGAGGTTGAGAAGGATCAAAGGTTGAGAAGAATAGCTTGGGGAAGTGCCTCTTTTTTTCTCCAGCTAAGTGGTTTTGTAAGAGAATACATCTGCTTATAAAACAAATGTATTCTTGATATTTAGGTTGTAGCACATTGTCCCATAGGCCAGATATCTCTTTTGGGATGCATAGAACCTGCTAGCTGTAAGCTAAATGTCCCGTATCTGTGTGTTTTATATTTAAAAATTCTGTGGGAGATTCCTGGGTGACGGAAAGTGAAGAAGAGAAAGGAAGAGAAACACGTGAGAGGAGCAGAGTGAAATGCTGGATCTGTATCACTGCACAACATAGAATACATCTGCAAATCCTCAAACTTACTGGTTTGCCACAGCTTCAGTAGTGACTTGACAAGACCATTTGTTCATTGGCCCGTGTTGCAGGTGAAGTGTTGTCCAACTTCAGCTCAGGAGTGAGCCCTGGAAGTGGTCAGAATTGTGGATCCACAGAGGTGGACGTTCTTTCACTTGTATGTGTGCATACAAGCTCACATGACCTGCAGCTTTTATTGATGAAACCAGAGGAGACTCTGCGTTGTGAAGGCCCTCGGGGCTTGTAACCTTAGTGAAATATCTATTGGGGGGGGGGGGGGGGCGTGGGGGAGGAATGTAGATTTTTTTTAGCAAGTCAAAATGTGTGAGGTTCTGTAGATAGCTGTAAAAATTCCTGCTCGCTCAAATCACAACGCATACCACAATCAAAATTTAATCTGAGCCCTTTAGTGCATAATCATATTTCATTCACTTTCCTTCATCCTTCTGTGCCACCAACAAGGCAGAATTCATAATCCAGTATTTTACACGTGAGACAAGTGTAGCAAGTGGCACTTGATGACCTATCTTTCATTTCCCTCCCTTCCACAATCAATAGCGGTTTTGGCATACGTCTCTATTTAAAGTTTACTTACAGCTTTGATTTTGAAATGAGATGACAGCAGTCATTTCATCACCTGGCGCTCCTGAGCCTGCCTTTGTTCATAAGACACTACGCTCTGCTAGAAGTGATCTTTACTTGGCAGGGTACACACTGGGACCAATACTGCTTGGAACGGGAGATCCTCTGGCAAGTGATCAGTGCTATGTCTTTGATTTTTATCCCTTGAAATTCATGACTTCTGGCAGCAGTTCATGCAGATCTTGTTTGGGTGGCCATTCACCTTTAGCGGCAATGATACCTTGTGCAGTGCTGATACTGTACACACAGTGCCAGGAGGAGCAAGTATACAGATGTGACAGGTGTTTTATTTTTTGCAGCTAGATTTGAAAACAAGCAAGGTGTATATTAAAATACATGTGGTTTTCTTGGATTTTTCCACTCTTGGTCTTCTTGGAGCTTCTACTGGAGTACCCTTTTCCTCTAAAAAACCTGAAATAGCTGTGAGATAGATACTGAGGTGGCTCTTTTTATTTGGACTTCTGTATTTAAGGATTGGCCTAGTAGCACTTGAGAAGGAGGCAGCTGAGGTCTTCTCAATGAGTTCCTAAATTGCTTCAGGTGTCATGGAGTCAGTATGGTTTGTACATATTTATAGATCAGTAATTCCTCAAAATCACTACTCCTGCCATCCAGTGACCTGCACAGCCCTGTTTTCACCATATTTATGACTCTAACATGAATCCTGTTGCTGGAAATGCTGATGTGCGTGCAGATGTCAGTGCAATGTTCTCCCCACGCTGAGCTCCAGCTAGTGTAGGGTTTTGTGATTATTGTATCCTGTCTTATCTTGGACCCCTTGAGACATCGTATAATATCATCCTCCTGCTTGTCTAGCCTGGAGAAATGGGGGGGAAAAAAGAACAAAACCAAGACAGTTTTAAAGATTCCTTCAAGGATATGTTTGAGGATTGTCATGCCTGTTCTTGACTACTCAACTCTTGATCATTTCCTAATCTTAATTTATACATATGGAGATATAGCTTTTGCTAGATTCACTCTCAAGTCTTAATAATGTCAGACAAATTTCTGCTAAAAGGTATTCTTCAGACCATCTTTTTTTTAAAGAAAAAATAACAAAAAACAATTTACCTGAATCCTTGCAGACTCTGGCAATCACCCTGACTCTTAGAAATAATACCTTGCATTTGATGTGGTTTTGATTATACATTTACCTCTGCAATTCCCTCACCACATCATGTTTCTTACACACATACACCTTTCTAAGCAATTCTAACCAAAATGAACTTAAATCCCTCATCTTAGTAGAAGTTATGACTTTCACGAGTTAAAGGTGAAATATAGATTGGTCCAATTCTACTCTGTGCTGATGTATCTGTATACTTGTCTTATTGCATAAAAGCCATAAGAAAAACTTGTATAAAATTTTGACATGTATTTTCTTTGCTATTATGGTTTGTCAGGTGTTTTATTACATCTTGGACACACGTAACTAAACAATTTCTTAAGAAAATGGACTATTTGCAGTCATCTGCTGGAGATTTGCAGCCAGTGCTTCATGCCATTTGTCAAGATTTTTGCCATGGAAGCTTGGGGAGCTGTGGGGACTGGGGAGCCTGGTACAGGGCTGGGGAGACGGTGAGGGCTGATAATTGCAGCTGTGAAATTTGAATGAGGAGAGAACAGAAATGCATATTACTTCAGTCACTTAATGCCTGATAAATGTACTTTACAAAGGTTGTTTGATAGGCATAAGAATTACTTAGGAGACCCAAACATTTGGATATAGAGGTACGTTTTGCTGAGATGTGCTTGGGCTGTGCAGGAACCAGAATGAGGGCTCTGAAAGTCAGGAGTTAGTCCAGAACAGAAGAGCAATCTATTGAAAAGACATTCTTGTTCTACCATTGCTTCTCCCGGAGCAATTGTTTATATAAACGTACATTTAAAAAAAAAACCTGTGTAGCATCTTAACAATACTGAAAGCACAGAAAAGACTGTACGACATGAAACAAGTTTCCACATCTTTTTGCTGTAAGGGCTGATAACCCTAAAGAAATCCCACCAAAGAGTCCATGTTTTGCAGAAATTGTCTCAAATACCAGGAGTCAAGTTCCCTACCACGTTTTATTGCAATACTCCCACACCACCAGACCTTATTCTGTCAGTTCAGAAGAATTAATCACATATTCTCTGTATGGAATTCAGTAGAATTAATCACATAGTCTTTATATGGATTTGCTATGAATGAGAAGGTATATTAATATACAGGGAGCTGGTGAATATTACAATGAATAACTTCCTGTTAACATAGAGCATCACTGCATCTCTTTGAGCAGACATGGCTAGCTTAAAAGAACATCTTTCATCTGTGTAAATGGTTTACTGGGGAGCATTGCAGATAGTTCTGAATAGAATTTTTCTTCACAGAAACAGAACTAAAAGAATAACAGTAGTAATTGCATTCTTTAGTGCCTCCCAGTGCTTTACAGGTTATCTTCTATGGAAAGAAAAAATCAGCTATTGGCAGCGTGGTGAATTTAGTAATTGTAACTAATGGAGTTGTTTCTTTTGTCTCTATTTTAGGATGGAATGGGGAACCTGAGAATCACAGAAAAAGGTCTAAAGCTTGAAGGAGATTCAGAATTCTTGAAACCTCTCTACGCCAAAGAAATCCGGTCAAGACCAGTAAGTTGTCGGGAAAAGAATGAACATGTTTCTGTAGCTCTAACAGTATGAAACCATGAAGTGGCAGGATGGCATAGTTACCAAATAAGTTACTTTGGCCACACTATACTTATGTAATTTGCAGACTGAGACAGTGGTTGTCTTCTGAGGACTTAATCTGAATACTATGTCCTCTGGGCAATTACAAAGTTTGATATACACAGCTCTAGTTTGTGTAAGCAGCATTTAAAATGCTTTCAGGACCTCTGAGGTTTCACATAGTCTTTTTATCTTCTTTTGAGGTAAAACATAAAGAACCCTAACCTGAGAGACCTAATATTTCCAAAGTAGAGGCATGGCAGGCAGTTGTGAAATCCAGCTCAGTAGTTACTCCTTTTCTGCAGAAGGCAGAGAGGTGATGTCTTGGCAGAGGGGCCTGATCTGTTGCTAGCTGGCACCACAAACCCGTTTTATGTGCTCAATCTTATATTTCATATTCTGGTTTAAAATTATGTGCAGTTAAAATTCAGTGCTGCTAGGAGACACTGCTTGACAAAAGTGTCAAGGATGTTAATGACAGAAAATGAGAAAGAACCCAAGTGTGATTGAAATAGCATTTTCATAGCAGCACTTCATTGACTGTCAGTGACTTTTGATCTTTCTAATGCAATCCTGTTTCTCCTGAGCAGCTTTAAAGTAACTGAAACAATTATAGAGAGTTTCCAGGATTCTGCTCAGAAGATGGCATTTGTCTTGTTTCCTGTTCCACAGCGTTAATTTGAGTCAGACACCAGCCTTCCATTTTGATAAGAATGGCAGATAGCTAATTAAATAAAGGTAACATCCCTTTCTCTCAGTATTTCAGTGCTCTTGTAGAAATTGGAATTTGTAGCGTAATCAACACAACAGCCAATACAATACCCAACTTAATTATTAAAGCTTGTAACCTCTGTAAGATGGCTAGGAATTGATTTGAGCAAGCATAATCATTTAGGAAGAAGTGTTAATAAGAAAACGTTCATATCTATAAATGTTTTCATCTCTGAATTAAAACAGAGCCATAGAACCTTATATGTCATGCACTTCATAATGTAAAATGTGTGGAAAGGTGTAGCACTCAGTTTGATAAATAGACTGACAAATTGCTACTTACATTTCTTATTCTCTAGATAGATTGTTGGAAATAATATTTGATTACTAAAAGAACTGAGAACCATGTCTTGCTACTGGGGAAAGTTTACTGTTTTCATATTATCATATCGATTTACATTTTAAGGACAAAAGGTGTCCCATTCTTGAGGTTATGAAACTAGTTTCCACACTATTGACAGTGTAATGAATGCAAGGAACAAGAAATAGAAGGTCAGACATGTGCGTGTGTTCCTTGTTTTATCCCTCCTTAAGGATTATTTTTGCTGTTAGCCAAAGAATGATCTAGCTGCAAGCCAGAAGGTCTAATCTACAGCCTAGTGAGTTGGAGCATCCCTGCTGGCTTCAGCAGACGAGTTCTGGGAACTGTATTAACTACAGACTTTCATAAACCATGTATATAGTTTCTTTGATTTCTCAGTTTCCTGTTAAACTGGAATAGCCCGTATTGGCTTTCAGGTTGCTCAAAATGCTGGAATTACTATTGGGCTGGGGGCAACAAAGGCAATCCTAATTATTTCAGTCAACTTCTACTTTCTTATGCTGTGTTTAAATTTGTCCTTTGGTAAGGAAATGAAAAAGTTACAGTCTATCAAAGGATGGTAGTTATGGAATATTTAAAAATATTATTAAATAATCAATGCTGTATTTTTAAGAGAACAGTAGTATGACCCAGTATTCTCTTGGAGGGAGGCAGTTCATGAACTTGATGAATATTGCTAAAATCAAGTGCCAAACTCAGATCTCAGTAGTACTGGTAAATGTCCATGCTAATTCTATAGTGATCTTCTCTGGGTTTCCAAGAGTGCATAATATGGCTTTAAATATGCGAAGTGTCACAGAAACAATATAACAATTAACAGTAGAGAGCATCCCAGAAGTGAACTGACACATAATATTTTTCATATGTGTAATTGGAGAGAGTTGTGTGTGGTAACAGATAATGGTTTTATATGGAGCTTAAAAGACTTTCAGATGCTGCTATTTACAGAAGACTTACAAAAATGCAAAACCAAACAACGTGTTTAATTTCAGTGTTGTTGTCTGTGGTAGATGAAGGGGTGTTGATGTTGCGTGGAAATGTCAGGGGAAGAATCGCTTCTTGTGTAAGTGGCTACAGTCCCATGACCTCTGTGGGATGGGTTTTCCCGCTCATGTGTCTTGGCAGAGCTGCTCCTACACTGCCCTGGTGCAGGCAGGGCTGGGAAAATCCTGCTAAAATGTCTCCAAAGCATGAATTGTGAAAATTCTTGAAAGCCTCAATTTACCACTGGTGCCTCCTCTTCTCTTCTGTCTCTCTTATGTGCCAGGAAGATGGTAATTAAAATTACACACAGACCTGCTTTCCTAGGAGCTGTGCCTTCTGTTTTAAAGATAGTTTTGGAATTCCTATTAAAAGTTTATTGCTTTTTGAAATTAATTTGGCATGAAGAGCAGATTAAGGCAGAGAGAGGAGGAAAAGCCCTCAAATGTCAACACTAGAGACTGGCTGTGTGGGAACATCTGAGCTTCTGTAATTTGTGCCTTAAAGAGCTCTAGTAGATACTACCCCTTCATCACCTTCTGGAGTGAGTAGCTGCATTTAGCTTGCTCCTTTTGGAAGGTAACTCATTGC
This sequence comes from Coccyzus lansbergi, assembly GCA_033558105.1. NCBI lineage: Eukaryota > Metazoa > Chordata > Aves > Cuculiformes > Coccyzidae > Coccyzus > Coccyzus lansbergi. Next base: position 1,433,319 of record JAUMJK010000395.1, read on the forward strand.
AACTGACATTACAACTAAGAAGAACTGAATCTGTTGTCCTGTGGCATGCAATTGATAACAACTCAACAAAGGCATTGTTCTGGACCTGCCTTTACAAATATTTGCAGCAGGCTTAGACTGACATGGTTCCTTCTCATACTGGAGAAGTGACTGACTGACACAAATTGGTTTCTTAAAGCTGCTTCCAGACGCTTTCTTTCTACATAACCACTACCTCCTCTCTCAGGAATGAAACCCCCAGGGTCACTTTCCTTTTCCCTCCCCCCTTCAAGAGTGATGCCCCAAAAGCGTCTCTTTACATATAATAAACATCATTGTTCCTGTTGTTTCATCATCCTAGTCCTGGCTCAGTAATACTGGGTTTGTAGTGCCTCCTGGATTAGGAGACTATTTCTAAGCATCAGAGCTTGCAGATAACTTTATTACTGCATGAGCCTAAAGTTTATCTGGAGATTAATGAATAGTACCTGGTGGTAGCAGCATTTGCACCCTTGTAATCTTGTTTGAAAGAAATGAGGTGGATGTGTTCCCTTTTCCAGGAGCGTTCAGAACATTTTAAACTGCCAGTTGAATATGTTGCACGCTATACAGTATTTTCCATGCCACTTGCATGGAACATGAGCATCTTGCTGCCTTTAATTAAGAAGTTAACTGGACCATGAAGTATTGCCTGTGTAAATAAAAGTGATTTGTACTTAGTCAAGAAGGTGCATTAGAAATCCTAGCATTTCTTTACTTGCACATAAATTATGGAGATTATTAAAAATTGGAAGGGTCATCTATAAACCCATCTGTGGCTCAGCTGCACTGTCAATCTCAAAATGTAGCTGTCTTTCTAACTGCTGTAATTTATTGTGGACTATCATGTGAACCATCTGCTTGCTTATAAATCAGACAAACTTTGACTGAAAGTTGCACATAACAGCACAAATTGTTAATTTTATGTGCTGGAAAGCAATGGCAACAGTTTTGTGGTCTTCAGTCTTCATTGCCTTAATTTGAATAGAGATTTAAAACTAGAAATTTTCTTGCCTTTGTTGAGAAGATACACTAACAAGCAGGTTCCTTGAAAAATACAGGGAGTACATATTTAGTTTTCTTAGTGCAGCAGGGGTGTTTTGAAGCTTACCACATCTAGGACTGCAAGTGATTTATGAGGGGCAAGACAGAGAACAAGCTACGTGCATTTTACATTCCAGTAACAACAGAAATAGAAACTTGTGCTGTGATTATACAGGAAAATCAAGTGAATTACTTCTCTCAGGAGCTGTGTGACAACCAATAAGATGATAATCTCAGCTTTAGAAAGCTGAGAAACATGCTATGAGAAGAGTGGGATGGTTTTGCCCTTTCTATGTTCATTTCAAGTGCATCGATAGAAAAAAAATAAACCTTAGTTTGCAAGTGTTTACACCTAGGCTTTAATTTTCTTACCCTGAATCCTTTTAAAGACAAGAGTATGGATTTACCTGACAAAGATTTTTTTGCAGTATAAACTTCTTGGCTGGGGTCCTGCCTGTTCAGCTTTCTTGCAGACTCTCTGCTGATAGGTGGGTCTGGGAACACAGGTCTGAACGTGGGCACCAACTTTCTTCTCTGTCCTCTGCTGCTGGGGGGAGGTCTCCAAGCTGTTCTGTTGTTGCAGAGGTATAACTGATGGCAGAATTCACTGAGCAGATTTTGAGGAGATTTTAAATGTCTTTTATAAGAGATCTCTTAGTGCGTTTAACCAGTTCCATGTTGAAGGTCTGCTTCCCATTATTTTTAATCAACTGAAAAAATAATTTCAAAGAAGAATCCTATACATCAAAGAAAAAAGCCTGAGGCAAAGTGCAGTGTCTTTTTCTATTTTTCTTTCTGTGAGTGATGTTAGAGGTCCCTATTCTGTTCACTGTGTCTCACTGAGAGCAGTGTTCTCGCTCAGATTGTGGAAGCAAAGCTGGTCTCATTTGGAGCCATATGAAATAACAAGTGACTACAGTGGAAGAAGGACTGGGTTTGCCATTAACACTTGGCTGTGTTTCTGTGAGGGCATCTGTTTGGCCTAAAAAAAATCACACTTGTGAATTAGGGCTGATAACTGCTATTCCCTTTACTGGTGTTTAGTAACTTCTCATCAGCATAAAAGCTAGACTAGCAAGTATGTAAAATATGTTTGTCAGTACTTTACATTTTCACCAGCCAGTGTTTGAATGATAGAAATTTTAAAGGAAGCTTTTAAGATTGATAAATAATTATTCGGCCAATGCACTTGTCTTCCTATGTTCAGATCTGGAAGAAGAGTAGTACGATTTTAAAGCACAGGAGCCGTTCTGTAATGGCCATGTTCTTTTGTGTTATTTGCTCAGCAGGTCTACCTGCCTCAAAGCTAAAAATACACACTGAAAAACAATAAACCATGTATTTGGATTAAACAATGCCATGTGCCCACTATGGGGCATTCGCACTTCATAGCCATAAATACATATTTATAAACAATGTAGCATACTAATTTGGATTAAAAAGCAACATTCACACATAAGGAAAGGCAATGCATATGGGAAGATAATTGGAACTTTGTATGATGCTTGAACTCTGTACTAGAAATTTAGCTTTCAGTAAAGGCTCAGATAGCATGAAACAAGGCTGCTATTTTTTGAGGAAGGAGCCCAAATAGTTCCTTTTCTTCCTTTGTCAGAGTTTACAGAGCAATAAAAGGATATTGAATTAGTTCCTGGCGATTCGGTCTAGCAAAGTGCTTAAGGATTTCAGTACACTCACAGAAACCATCACAGGCTGGAAACAAAGTTTTTCTCAATGTGCTGCCATCAATTAGCAGTCCCTGTGCACTCCCACCACCTTTTTGGCAATTACTCTTCCCAGCACTTAGCTATTCCCTTAGTGACTGGTTTTCTTCAAGGATGAGAGGAGTGTTCTCCTTTGCACATTAGGATACAAAAGATCTGTAAGAGCTCCTGGCAGCTGTAGAGATGGTGGTCTCTTGCCTCTGGAGGAGTTCAACTGCTACTGTGACTTTGGGTGGAAAAAAACCCATGCTACCTGAGGTCGACTTCTGAAGCACAGAACTCCTTCTAACTTCATAGCTTACTGTTTCTTGATGGGGTTTTGGCAACAGATTTTGAAATATTGTTTAAAAGCCGTAATAATTTCAAAGAAAAGAACAAGGTTGCTCATGATGGCACAGCCAACAAAAGAAGGCTTCATGCCGCCATGCCTGGCTATCTTATATTCACCCTATAGGGTTTGTTAAGCATTGGCTGTAGCACCACTCCATATCGCTTGTCACAGGTTTCATGCCAGTGTGCTTTTGCAATAAATGTCTCTCTCACTTAGGTCAGTTTGAGTCTTGCTTGCCCAACAGCTATCAGCAGAGAGGAGAGCTGGCAGTCAGTGGGACAAGTAGTAAAAAGAAACAGAAGCGCAGAGGCAACATTTTGGCAGAAGCGCCCTCACCTGATGCACAGATATTGTTGCCATCGCCAGTCGAAGCAGATTTGAGTCCACAGATGGCAATAGACTGTGAGTGTCCAATAGGATTTATAAAATTATACACTCTCCTCTTAATAAATTTCATTCTTGAGCAATAAAATCCAGAGAGCCTACTTCAGGCTGAACCTTGGTTGTCCCAGTGATGTCGAGGCAGTTAGTGGCTCTGTGATATTTGCAGTGTACTGAAAAGGTGAAAGTTTAAGTAAGTTTTACAGAAACTACGGAAACATGTCCCTCTAACTTTACAGTAAAACTGGCCAGAAATCTCTCCACTTTGAATTTTGAAGGAAATTTTGTAGGCTGGCTGAGAGGGTACTTCCAGTAACACCAGAATTAAATCTTGGTTTCTCCATTGTTTGTCTAAACAAGCTGGTATTGAGAGAGCACAACAGGGAACTGAATAATCCCACAGCTGCAAAATCCGAGTATCCCAAAGAAGAGGAAGAGAGGAAGCTCTGAAGTAAACAGACTTTCTGAAATAACTCCACACGTTTTATTTCAAAGTAAAATCTCATGAAGGCTGCCTATGGCGTTTTGAAAAGGATTTCATTAAATGTTGCTAACTTGTCATATGCTCTCTTAAATGGAAGGGTAATGGCTCATAACATTTGTAAGCTTTTTAATTTCATGCAATATGAGCAGTGTAATCAACACCTATTAAAGGCAATCAGCTGTGCCAAGTGGGCTACCTACCTTGGCTTTTGTCTATATTTTCATCGTGGGTACACCTCTGAACTAACTCCGGGAACAATGTGTTCGTACTTTCTTATCTTAACATCAGTCGAGATTTGGAGAAAACCTGATATGGTCATTGCAGAAGTATCTGAACCCATAAGCTGAATAAACACTTTATGGTCAATGGGATTCATCCTCTAGTTTGGACCATGGAGCTGATGCAGACTAGTTAGTGGCTTTGAAGCCAAACATGAAAGAGATGGAGAAATTCCTAAGTAATCTCCCATTTCATTGACATTTTCTCTTTGACAGGTGAAATTTTTCTGCTTGAAGGTGTTGTGTAAGTAGAGAGGAGATGTTCAGATCATGTGTTTGCTTTGCTGTTCTGATCCAATTCCCTTCTCCTCTTCATTTTAAACATTTGCAGCTGGATTCTGCAGTCGTAAAAGCAAGTGATGTGCATCATGGCTCAAAGTGAGGCACTAGGCTAAGGCTGGGTGCCTGTGGTCTTTAAACCTTTGCAGTGCATTTTTATCACGATCTCAGACACTGCTTGTATTTCAGCTATGAAGAGGAGGGCAGTGCGGCTGAGTTTTGTGGTGGAGCCTGTATTTCCACAGAGATGTTACAAATAACATCATGTTTTCAACTAAGTCACAAGCCCTGAGACAGGAGTGCAGGCACTAGAACCTAAAGGAACAGAATAAACATTTGATTTAGTTTATTCCCCAAAAGGAAAAAGAAAAGACATGGAATTATTGATTTTAAAGTTGAAAGAAAAAATAGCTGAGCTGAATGAGTTTGGCAGGCAGTTTCTTGCTTTCCTTGGACATACACCACGCTTCTAGTGCCTGTTATTTCACCTTCAGATTAGCACCTCAAATTTTTGGGCTACCTCTATGAATTAAGTGGAAAGATGCTGGGAAGCTTGTTTTTTTTGTAATTAGCTGTTTTTTATGGCCTCTCAGTACTCCTACAGGCTTGTAAACCTTCTAGAACTATACACAGTCCTTATTTTTCTATGTTTAGTCTTATGTTAAAAAAAAAAAAAAACTACAGAGGGTTTACTGGGGGTTTCATGAGAGTTGGACACATCAGTCAGACCTACTGTTGATGGCTTTTCTGCTGCTTACTTGTATTGTCGGACAGGTATTACTGTTAAAAGAGCAGCTCTGCTGGTGGTTGACTACAGCTGACCCGAACCATCCTGTGGGATTGAAAGTATTTGTAGGGTAGTCCTGAATTCTACGTCTGAAACTCAATCCAAATTTCATTTTAACAAGCTGTAGGCTCAGAAAGTAGTAAGCCTTACAAAGCACCTGAAACTGCTCAGGGGAAAACATGTGCAATTGTGTACTGCAGAATTTCCCTCTCTGTCAAAGGCAAAGGCCTTGAATTTAAGGATTTACCACGTCTAGACATCGCTACTGGCAGTCAGGATTCTGGCTACTTTGGAAAGACTGAAATACAAACCCAATTTGTTAATACTAAAAATGAAAAAGGAATAATCCTTTATACAGTACGGATAGAGAGAAGATAAAGACAAATAGACAAAGAAAACACTAAAAACAAATAGTAAGATCCAATTACTGATTAGAAAGGAAAAGAATATATTTCTGAGAAGCCTCAAGAGCAGGGCATCGTGTCTTCCTACCGCAGGACAATAAACACTTCTGCAACTCTTCTGCTGATCAAAACTAATTTAGCAGCCAAGTTATGTATTTTGTAAGGCAAGCGTTACTTGACAAGACTAGCTATATCGTCATTAGGAAGTGCAAGCACACGCAACTGGTTTTACAGACAGTTCAGCGTGTGTGCTTTGATTTGCAACAGGAAAGGAATGCCAGACTTTCCAGGTTTCATTTACAAGTTGCTATACCAGTAATAAGAGTTTCACTGATTGCTCTATTTCTAAGTGACAGGTTTTGGATTTGGAGAAAGAAGAACATAGGAAAAACAAGAACAACTCTAAATTTGCTACTTTTCTTTTAGGGAAAATTGGTTGAGGCTCTTGGGAAAATTGGCTTGCCGTGTTTGAAAGAAAATGTAGGATTTGTTTGACTGTTAACATTTCTCTAGCTGGAACATCTCTATTTTTGATCTGTCTGAGGCCATGTCTGGCCATCTACTCCCACATGTGCTAGCATCTTTCAGGAAGGAACAGTCCTACACCAGTCTTAGAGAGACAGTGTCAGAGTGCAGGACACTTCTGTACATGTGTAATAAAATGACTGTATATCTAGTCACAGATAGGCTTTCTGATTTGTCAGTGAATCATTCATTTAGGCTTCAGTCCAACCAGATATTTAAATATGTGCATAATTTACAGACATAAGTAATATCATTGACATCAGAAAGGCTGTTTGCATGCATGAAGTTAGGCATATGTTGTATTCTTTGCTGGTTTATGTTCTGCATTTGCTACGTATACTGCATATGTGTGGCAGAGCCAAACCAGAGGCAGGAGTCCATCTTGCTGGTCTCTACAAACCTGGGGACAGACAGAGCCCTCTCCTCTAAAAGGTTTTATATTGTCAGTAGGTAGAGAGATAGGGGAACAGGAGATAGGGATGAGGGTGAGCAAAGCAGCTTGCTCATTCAGTCCTACAGCAGCTGAGGATTGGCATGAGTCCTGTGTCCACATGCCTGCTTCTTTTAGTAGATCATATGTCTCAAGCGTGAAGGACTGTGATGACAGATCTGGCAGATATTTTCAAATAAAAGCTGATATGGTAAAAAATTGTCCTTCTGAGGGGAAAAGGGGATGGGAGGGGAAAGAAAAGCAGTTTCCACAATGCCCATTTTTGTAGTTATTTTCCTTTTTTCAGTTATTACTGCAGCTTTTCCGTATAATATGTCATGTCCATTGATTTCCTCTTGATTTGGTGTGATTCTGAGTCCAATTAACTTTCTAGGTTTGCTTCCAGTCTGGCTTTAAAAGGTAACATAATTTTATGAGTCACTTTGTGAAAAGTACTAGGGAATCTTCTACTCATTTCTCTCTGAAAGAGAATAATCTGTGGAACAGAAATAAAGATGTTTCAACTCACAGTTTTTCTTCATTTTTCATTCATTATGGCATGATCCTTGTTTAGTCACCTGTCATGGAAGAGCAGGAGATTCCTCGCTTTTGGACTTGGAATTTTCCCTGAGTGGGAGTGGAGCAAATGCATCAGTGACTTTTGTCTTTTCACCACTGAGGTTTCCCAGATTGCATCAACTGTACAGTGCTGCTGTCATCCAGCTTCCCCAGGAAACTGCGCTTCTAAGGACAGAGAGGTGTCTTCCTTTAGGAAGTCCTTCTTTATGGTCTACAAGGGAAGAATTTATTTAAAGTTTATTTCAAATGCAGAACTGCTACAGTTTGATTTGTAAATCTCTGTTTATGAAAATGGTAAGTAAATGTATGCCAAAATTTTCAGTCTCTTGGTGAATGCAGGATACTTTTTTGACTTCTTAACTTGTATTCTAAAACTATGCAATGAAAATCCTAGGTTTTTTTCTTTTCTCTCTCTCTCCAGCTACAGCTTGCGGTTCTGCTTCTAGTTATTTTTCTCCTTGAGTAAAACTATATGCTATTCTATTGTCCTTCTCTTGATTTACACAAGGGATAGATTTGTCATGGGGCATTTAGTGAATAAAAGTGGTTAATATCTGAGATCAGCTTCTCTACTAAGAAACCAAAGATTACTGGTGGCACCATGAATGAGTGGCTACTGATTTGGAGAGCAGTGTACTGTTCACTGAATCATCAATATCACTCCTCACAATGCCTAGAAAGCCTCTTTTTCCGAGTACTAATATAAACTGAGCAATCCTCTTGGATGTCATCTGATAGGACTGCAGCCCAAGGGAGCACACCTGAAAAGTAAGATGTGTTTTTTCCAATGAGAAGCTTTTTAAGATATCAATATTTAAAAGCAGAAAAATAAATGTAATTACAGACATTTGATTTGATTGAGGGGAGAAGAGAGGTCATTTGTCTAATTTCAGTTCTTTAGCTTTAATTTCAGTTCTTTAGTGAAAAGTTATTGTGGATTTTTTTTTTTTATTAAGTTGATCTGGAACAGTGTGAACTCTGTTTTTCATAAAATTTTTATTTTTCAAGGTTTATTTTACAGGTTGGAAGTACAAAATGGGTATAGTTTTTCATCACTTTAGAACACTTGATATTTCCCTTTAAGAGGATTCACTGTTGTGTTACACACATAGATGAAGCTACACAGTAAATCGCCAAATAATCCATAATCCAAATGGACGCTAATTGCTGTAAAAGGTCAAGAGTAAGTGATCAACCTGAGCTGACTCAGTGACTTGGTTTCCAAAGAGCTGGAAGACAGTGGATGATTGGATGAACCTGAATTCATTTCTTCCAATCCTTCCTGTGGTTGAGTTCAGAGCCTGTGTCCTCCGTTTCTGGAGAACATCCTTCACTGTTTGAATGAAGTGAAGGCCAGGGAGGGCAATGGCGTGTAAGTTGTCAATTCTGCAAGGTTGAGAAGCACCTTTTATTCCATGTTTTGTGTCAAGCCAAAATATTCTATCTGTATTGCTGCTACATTCTTGAAATCCCCAGCTCCTACTGCACACTGACTTTTACTGCATATGTTTCCTTAAGATCCCAACTGTTATTTATAAATTACAAACCTTGATGTTGGTACACAGTTGGGAGAGCAGCAGGCTTTTTGTTTCTCTCTGCAACATTATCTATTATACAGCATTCTGGGAAGCGTAGCTTAGCTGAAATAGAAGAAACAGGAACATGCAGGCAGACCCATTCCTGTGCTTTTCCCTGGTAGGAGTCATTGGTTGGATGTCTTCACTCATCAGTTTTATTCCTCTAGGGTTTTTAAAGAACTTCAGGAATAAAAGCATCAGGAGGAAAATGCTTTCTCTTTAAAACCAGGGACAACTGTACAGGCTGAGCCATCCTGTTGATTGCCCAAAGAGTAATTTGAGGTCCTTGGCTTTTATTTGCCTCCCTATGCTCTATTTTACCTTCACACATCCTAATGGTTTTGGCTGCTTTTGCTGCAACTCACTGTTTCCCCAAACAACATTCCTGTTTTCTTCCAGGCATGGAAGAAGCATCTGCTGCTCTTTCTGTGAGCCTGACATCTCTTGAAATACCACTCCCCAGCTCCCTAGTGGTGCTGGTTAGGGAGGTATTTTTGCACATTGTAACCTGTACGTTGTGTTCCAGTCTCCTCTCCATCCTGAAGCAGATACTGAACAGCCTCTGTTGAATGGCAGCCACAAGATACAGTCAAATCCCAACACACAGCACCCTACTCCTGCTCATGGATTTGTCCCACTGATCAGACATTTGCTGTCATGCTGTCTGTGTAGGTACATGTATTTGGTGTAGCAACGTCCAGCAGGATTTAGCATCTTTCCTCCAGATCAATCCAATTTCACGTTATGTACTTAGCTGCATCTGTCATTTTACTATTCAAGCATACTGTTGCCTTGACAGTTAGACATTCAGCCTCTCCAAGGCAGATGGAGGTTTGCAGTTCTTCATCTCCAAGGTGGTCCCTGTCTGACACTAATTCGCACTTGGGCTTTTACGGCATTGGTGGTCAGTTTGGTCCCTCTGCTTCTCCCTGTGGGGAAGCCTCTATCTAATCATATAGACCAATGGAGCATCCTTCTTAAAGGCGAGTATTGATCATTTCAGCAGAAGGAACAAAGTAATTAGATAAAAGCAGTATAAAACCGGTTGGTGCAAATGTCTCTGTGAACCCATAGCCTTGTATCATAATTAAAATGGATCAGATCACTTTCGTATCACAGCTGCACTTGTAGGCCCAGCCTGTATTTTCTGTCCTTCCTGTTTTCCTAGGTATGCCCATATAGAGTTAACTGAGTATATTTCCACAACAGATATTCCCACAACAAGACCAAAATGTGGGTTTTATCAATCATTTTATAGCATCTTCAAACATGTCACCCCGGTGTATGTGCTTACAGCAGCTCAGGGAAAAAACTGTAGACAAACCACAAATAAAAGCAAGAATTTGAATAGAAAACCTGAATTTTCCATCATCACGAATGTTCAATTGATCTTTATTTGTGTCATGAACTGTGGTTCATGAATAAATAATTGCAGATCCAGGAAATGAGGTTATTACTCCCACAAAGCTATTGAAAAGGAGAGCACACTGAGCCCTGCCAGACCTCTTTCCTAACTCACAGACCCATAGTTGTCTATGGAGCACAGTAAACCTGAAGGACAGGTCTCGTAAAGAAGAGCCTTATGATTGCAATAGAAGCCCAGAAGGAGAAACACTTTGATTGCAGGAACATGCCTGGGCTGAACCTTATCATTTCACAGGCAGGATGGATTGGAGAAAACTCCGCTGGGTGATCACAGAAGTGAGGATGGCCTGCGTCCTGCCTCCCAGCCGTAACCATGCTGTACTAGAGTTGCTTTTGCAGTGTAATTGCTTTCTCTGCAGGGCTTCTTCCTATTGATTCTGCTTGTGTGGATTTAAATTGTTTGCGGGTTGGAACTAGACTCAAGTTGGTCTGCATCTCTGCTTTTCTGTGCTAGGCAGCTCACGTGACAGTTCTATCTAAGAGACTTTAATGATGTCTAGATAGCATCACTCCCTCGCCTGCGCCTATGTGTTTGAATTGAGGAGAGTGGCTGGATCAGATAAGTTCAGAACATCAATAAATACGTGTATTTTGTTTGATGACACTTGTTCAATTTGAATCTTTTTTTCCCAGGAAGCAGCTTGTGTTGTGTCATTTTTTCAGTGTGCTGTGTAAATGCTCTGCATCTGCAACTGTCGAGGACGGTGCCATCCCATAGCATTGCCATCTGCTTGTTCACAAAGTGCTTTTTGCGTAGATAAAAAATGTGTGGTTACTCATAATTAGGCAAATCACATGCTGTGATCTGTGATTGATTTGATTGCTGTTGCTGGCTACCTCGCATATGTCTATGTGTCCGTAAGTATTGTCTACATATCAGCATATGGATGCAGATGAATCAGAGACTCGTAAATTCTTTTTCCCAATCCAGATAGATGGAAATGTTTTCCCTTCTTCTTATTAAGAGCAGCTGAATTTCAGTAACACCAGGGGCCTCTGCTAGGATCTTGCCCGTGCCTTGCATGCGTACATAAGTTGGCATGGCCATTTATAATCTAATACAAGAAGTAAGCGATCCATGACGTGCAGCAAAGGGAAGTTATAATTTCAAATCAATGTTCAGAGATAGCCATGTTATTAGCCTTCTTGGAGGAAAATATCTGGGTATATGACTTGGCATTATGCAATGCGGTAACAAAATGCCTAAAAGGTGCTGTGAATGTTACAGAACCCGAGTGTCACTGCTGAATCAGACTTTTGGAAAATTATACTATGCCTTTCTTAGTATTCACCATATGCACCATTTAATGCGTATTCACATCACTAAGTAAGTGAGATCCTAATTGTTTCTTGTTGTACTATCATCCAAATAACACTGATAATAAGAGATTGTAAATCATATATTACTAGTTCTATCTAATCTTAATCTTGTCTTCAAATGCCTTGTATAGCTAGTGAGGTATGATTTATCAGCAGTTTTTAAAGATATTTAAGGCAGGCAGTAGGCATACTGGAAAGCATGTAAAAATGAAAACACATGAACAGAGGTCTGCACACTTGTCTAGAGTAGAAGTTACAGGCAGTGGAGTAGCTGTACAGTTGGATGATTTAGAATATTTTAAACTTCAACAGAGCTTTCTTCTGTTCTCTCCCTCTCTCCTATGGTCCTGTGCCTACCTACAGTGTGTTCACTCAGGCAGGACATCTGTCACCACTGGAGTCTGACCATTACTAGGATAGCCCAAGGCAGAACTTAGGCTGTAACTTTGTACAAAACCATAGTCCTGCTGCCACACCACCACCTAGAGATGAGGATCAGATCTGTGCAAGCTGCCACTGAGCAGCTACTGTGGTTAGGTATCTGCAAAAGAATTCAAATAAGTTGGAAAGCTTAGCGAATACTTGCTTGATTTTTACTGGAAGTGGTGATCAGTGTGCTGAGAACATAGGACAGCTGTTCTCCTGTTTAAGAGCATTGTGGTTCCCCAAATCTTACTTAGTTTATATGAGGGAGATCCATTCCCCAGTGATGCAAAGTTAATCATCAGCACACATTTGATTGACCCTGGTATAAATGTTTGGACAAATGTGCTTGAAGCATTTTCAGTATTATTTGGTCATTTTACAAATCATGCTGTTCTCATCATTTCAGATGTTGTCTAAGGGTATCTTGCCAGAGATATCCTTTTGACTATCCAAATTACAAACATACTGACTGTGCTCTATTACTCCAAAATTGCCTGTTATAATTTCAAAGGATTTCCAAATATTTTTAATAATTCCTTAAAACAGCCTAAGGACATCTGTTCCAGTACTGAATTTTCTTAAAGGCAGCACTGGTTGGGATTTTTTCAGCTGCAAATTAGTTTTGTCAATCAAAATGCTTTTTCTGGTTTAGTCTCTGATCTAGAAGTTTTAGCATCTCTTCCAGACCGAGATGAAGACAGACAGCTAGTGAGCTGTTAGGGCTTGTTTTACCATATGTTTAACCCTGCAAACAACCAGTTGATACCTTTTGCAAAGTCTACTATATTTTACTGAATGCCTTACTGCATAGTGAGAAAATAAGCTATACTTTTTTCCTGTGTTTTTGCTCTTTTCACATTCTTTATTCTGCAGCGTGTGTCCAGTGTTTTACTATGTTGAGTACCTGTGTCTACAAGCATCTGCAGTGTTTAACCATTGGTTCTGCTAATGAGGGGTCAGAGCAAGAGGCAGAATGATGTGTTTATTATGTAGGATTTCCTGCAGAGATGAATAGTGGATTCATGGTGGATTTAGATAACGAGGCTGAAGACTCCTTAATTGATTCCAGCCTCACCTATCTGTGCAAATGGAGCTGCAACACGTAGCAGGGTGAGACAATCCACCAGCACCCAACAGCTCCACCAAAGAAAATGCTTGAAATGTTAGAAGCAAACAGGAAAATGTGCAAGAGGGGAAAAAATGACTCGTACTCCCATTGGTGTCTCCACCTGAGTTCCAGATAAATGCTCAAAGGAAACCCTGGAAAGAAACAGTACTGTAAAATAGCATCAGGAAGGAGACAACTGCTGATTTAATTTACAAAATTGCATAGGAACTTATATCAAGAGCTATTGTTCTAAGTAGTGCAATGGGATTGCTAAGATGGACATGAGCTGTGACTCCGCTGTCATGCCACAGCATCAAAGTTCATAGAGGGTTATGGTAAAGAGATTAAAGTCCTAACAGCCAACTCAGGGCATAGAGAACAAGTCAGTGGCAGCATGTGGGCAAGGAGCAGCATCCGCACATGTGAAGAGAGGTGCTGGCAAACCCTGTTGTCATGTTTGTGACGAGAGGAAGAAGAAATGAGAGAAAGATTTCTCAGTTCATCAGATACTATGCAGGTAGTGAAATATGTTGGGTTACTGAGCAATCAGGGATATCAGATGTATTTTATCTCAAATGTGCTTTACTGAAGAATTGGATTGAACCATTTGGAGGGGAAGAGTTTAACAAAGAGAAGATTATTTTCCTGCTTTTCTTTACATCAGTCCCAAGAGTGAACTATATTTATTTTTTAATATTATTTATCTGGAAAAACTTGTAGATGAATTGTTGCATATTATAACTTAGAAATGTGGTGTCTCAAATTTACAGTGTTATCATTAGTCAGATGTGTTTATTTATTGCATGCTGATATTCTAACTCTAGGTCTATCAAGTGTTATGACAGTTTGTGCGAACATTACTTCGCTACTTAATTATGTTTATGGTGGTGACGATGCCATTTTGATCTTAATTTCCACCTGCTTATGTGTATCAGAATACTTAATTTTGTGGCACGATAGCAGGGAAGTGTAAGAGAATTGGCAGGTTTTGTCTTTTCGGTTATAATTTCTGACTGTTTGAAGAAATTTTTAATTCTTTAATTACTCTTTTCTGTGCAATTAAAGGAAGCTGGCGTCATCACCAAGCTTACACCAGAGGACACATTTTCTTAAACATTCAGTGTGTAAAAAAAAGATCTGCAGAATTTTCAGCAAAATGGAGTAAGTTTTTCAACTCCCTTTCATTTCTTAATGGAAGAAGAATTATGGAAATGAGAGCAGGCGTTGCATTAAGTGCTTGAAATGTTCCCTCCCTGCAGACCAATAAAAAACATAACTCTTCCATTAGGGAAATTTAGGTTTTTGAAGGCTGCTTGAATCTGAGCTGTGAATCAGTGAATGAGATGACTATACTGGGGTAAGTGTTTCAAGGTCTGATTATGTATTCTAAGTCTTTTGTAGGTGGATACCAGCACACAGCTTGTCTTGTAAGGCTTCTTTGGAGCATCTTTTTCTGTGACACTTTTTATATTAACCACTTAGCTTGTCTTGTAGAACTTCAGTAGTGCAATCTCCTGTTATGCAGATCAGTAACAGAATTTCAAAGCCGTGGGGATTGAATGATTTTTCCTAACTGAATTTCGACTAGAAGCTTTCCAGGTCTTCTCAAAACACTCCAGCTAGTTGCTTAACTCTGTGAACAAAAGTGAAATGTGAAAGTCATAAATGTGACCTTCCTGTGCTTGATGTGTATAGTGATTATAGTCTCACCTATGACTCTGGGTTATACAGACTGTAACTACCTACCAGTAAAAATATCTTTCATTCGTAAGTGTGAAAGTGTAAGTGTGTAAGTGAAATGAAAATGTAGCACTAACTGCCATCATTGGGGTGTTCAAATCAGGTGCCTGATCAGGGTTGCAGAGAATTTGAACCAGAACAAGTGGGTATTCAAGAGAAGCCATCATTTTTTCTGTGTTATTAACCATAAAACAGTAATCAATATTAGTTTCTAGGTTCTAGAAAAACACGAATAAAAATTAATAAAACTAGCAAAATCACTAGCAGTCATTATTACTGCTCCTTACTTCTAACATACTAATTGCATTTCAGTTTCTGATACTATGCTACTTAAGCTGTCAAAGGTATCATGAAGGTATGTTTTGTACTCATTTAGTGTATGAGGAAATGGAGACACCAAGAGCTTTTGAAACTTGTCCAAGATCTGGAAGTGATTAAGTGGAATTCTTTCTTTCTATTATTTTTATTTAGTTGTAAATAGTCTATTTGTAGCCATAATGGTCTAGTTATAATTGATCAAACAAAATTAATTTCCCCCTTTTTTGCTGAAGGGCTGATCCCATGGGTACACGCAGCACAGATAATTATGGCACCAAATATAATTGTGAATATTCAATCACCTGTGGGGCTGGTTTTTAGTTTTTTGAGGTTTGTTTTCTGCAAACACTGCTGGGAATCGTTTACTCATAATTAGAAGTGTTTCTTGAAGCCCCAGTCCATCACAGGACTCCCACGAGTGCATTCTTGTGCTTCTGTTGTGTTTTATATGCAGACAACCTAGTCCTTCTGCCATGATCCACAAAAATGCCACCAATGCAAACGTTAGTTATGCTCCTTATAAATTCAGGAAGCAAGGAGAACATGCCTGACCTACCAGTCTGCCATCCCCATCCTGATTATTTATTCCTAATGGAAAGATTTTGAAACACTGGAAAGACACTTTGGTGTAGGTAGCGCATGAACATAAAATTTTCTACTCCTTGCTAAATTTCTTGCTATCTTACCCCCTCTACCAGTCCTATGGCTTAGTCAATTGGTGAATTTAATCAGCCACCTGCTTTAGACATTATGAAGAGACACTGGCAGCAAATTTCCACCTCACACATTAGATTTTTGGCTGATATAAGTTGAGGTCACCCTGTGCTAGTGCCTTAGGTGGTTAATAGCCCTGGAGAAACGAACTGTGTGGACTGGGTCTGCCTATAGAAAACACGAGTTCCATGGTGTCTTGGATACATTTGCACACAGAAGGAGCCAGATGGTTTTCTCTGTGGGTTTTCTTTAGCTTCGCTCTGCAGGAGAAATACCTGAGACGGATGCTGCCAGGTAGCTGTGTGGTTTCTATGTATTAACAGCTGCTCTAGCTTTTCCCTCAGAGGTATATTTAAAGCATAAAAAAATGAAAAATGAGAAATGGGCAGAAATCTTTGTACTCAGGTGGAGAGTGAGGAGGACTTCATGTTTTGTGTATCGCCAGACCCAATGAGATCAGTGTGGTCCCAATCTGGCATCCCAGACTGGAATGTGATGATGGTACATTCCATATATTTCATAACCGCTTTGAAATCAAAGGCAATTTTTCTATGATAATGAGGTTTTCTCGTTCACTGCCCTTGGGTATGGCTCATTCAGATCACCATTGCTGACTTGACCCTGAAATGCACTGTTGCAGTCAGCCACCTTCCCAAAACACCATGAACTCAGGAAGCTTAGGTCAGCCCCCATATAACCTGCACATTTTAAAACAACAGATTGATTGACATTTACTGGCAATAAAATTACCCATCCCTGAAACAAGGCTAGCTCAGGACATTATCTGGGCCAGAGCTGTGGACTATAGTTTTATTCTGGACAATAAAAATTTGTGCAGAGTAGCCTATACCTCAACCACATGACCAACCTGGGGGCCTTTAACAGCAAATCTCCAGGTGTCTCAAGCAGACTGGTCTCAGACAGCTGTCCTGTTCTTACGTGCTTGCTCTTGTGGTTTCTTTCCAGGGCAACCCACTGTACTTCCAGTCTGCCAGAAATGTGACAGTGAACATCCTCAACGAGAAGACTAAAGTCCTTACTCGCCTTGTAACAGGTAAGGAGGGGGAAAGGCTGTGTGGAAGATTTAAGGAGGGATGAAAGCAGGTGTGTTGTGGGATGCTGTGCTGGCTTTAGACAGCACACAGGAGGGGAGCCCAGGTGTCCTGTAAAGTAGAAATGAAAATTTCACTCCGCTTTGTAGAAACAAAGCTAGCGACATGAAAGCTGTGCTGGAGAGGCAGCTGGCTACTGCTTTCTGATAACGAAGCAGACCATGGTTTTCATTTGAAAGCCAATCCAGAGACAGAAAGGTTAGTTGTACAACTTCAGGGTCAAGAAGAACATATGCAGGCTGACATTTCTGTTGTAACAGGCACAGGCTTTTCCCAAGACACTTTTAACTTGCCTGAGATCTTGGGAACTCTGCGGATTAACTGTGGCTGGGTTGGGATACTGCAGTTTAGAGCTCTCTCTGCACCTGCTGATGAAGAATGCTCTCGTGCTCCTGGGAATGATTGTGTTTGATGGGGAAATAGGTGTTTCATAAATCCCTAGCACAGAGCAGCCTTTGAATGAATGCATGTGTAATTTGGGTTGAAAGAGCCTAATGCATTATATATTTTAATATATATGATATAGGTTATATACTTATTTATTGAGATTTATCCAGGGACCGGGTGAAGAATTGCTGTGTGGCAGAGCCAGTAATCCATAAACAAGTTGTTTTTACGTGAGACTGGGTTGTTTGGTTTGCTTATATAAAATCTTGGCCTCTAGTCACGCTATTAAATAATTAAATATGCAGCTTCACTAAGCAATGATTTAAGTGGCACACATGAAAATTGCCTGGAGGAAGGAAATAAATATAACCCCAAGCTCCCTGATTCTCACATTCAGAATGAATGTGCTTAGCTTGTTGGTTCTTCATATATTTTCAAGAGGGTGTTTGATTCACTTAAGCACCTCTGTTTCACAAGCACTAGGGAGGACAGAGTCAGTGACATCTCCCAATGTGATCTTCTGGTTATTGAGCACATTTATGCATTTGACAGCAGCTTTGGTTTCAGAGTGGTGCAAAGATGTGGTCTCACATAATGTGTACTGCAGCCATGAGTAGGCAGGCAGGTAATTAGCAAGTTACAAATCAAACTTAAAGCTTGACAATATTGGATTTTCTCAGAATGGCTGCAAGATTGTTAAGTATTTCCAGGGATCTCGGCATAGCCTCAATTTTCTGTAGCGTGAACCGTGCTCACGATTGTGTGCCCTGATGCCAATACAAATGACCTGTGCAGAGAAATGCTGGGTGTAGATGAAGAAATACTGGCTTTTGGGTCTTATTTCTCTTGTCTTTTGAGAAATGGGACTAGTCAGTAGGATGGCCAGAAGTAATGGGAAGTCTGATCACCTGCCTTGTGCAGTGGCATATTCCAGGGAGGCTGTGCCTTGGACTGGGTTGCTCAAGGCTGTTAGATGCTCATTTGTCCAAAGTTTAGCCTAGGTGGGGTAGCAGAGAGGTCTGCTCTTTGTAGCCTTTGAGCCACGGGCATGCACAGAATTGTTATTCAGGCAGCTGACGTTTATCAGGCTCTGCAACCAAACGCGTTGCCAGAGGCTTTCCAGCACTGCGGAGCACAGCAACCTGCAGGAGAAGCAGCAGAATTGAAATAAGGGTTACAGAGGGAAGTTTTGCTCATCTAAAAACTTTCTGAAACGTGGGAGGCCCTGCCATTTCCCTTGGCCCGTACATGGTTGAAATGGTCTAAAAGAAGACATTTTTCACCGATGGTGATGTTTGTGGTTTTCTTTTTTAAGAACTGAGCTGTGCATGACACTGATATCTTTTTAATCCAAGTATATTTAGCAGGTAGAAAAACAGGAATTTTTTTACACCACTTCATTAGTCCAACAAAAATATACTCGGGAACTTTTGATACCTCTTACAGCTGCCCCAATACTCTCAAAGCGTATCTGGATATAGTCATTACTATTTCACATGTAGGTTGGTCCTTTCATAAAAATATTACTGCTATTCCAAATATATGACACACTTAAGCATTAGCAAAAATAATAAGTAGAAATAGTTGAGGGGCTGTTATTAGGGTATAAAACTCTGCCCTTTTATAACGAGGGATCACCCTCTAAAAGCACAGACCTCTCTGTTTGATGTGTCAGGTGCAGGTTGTGTCTGCAGAGCAATTAGAACAATCTCAGCAGGTGGGCTTATTAATTATGTGAAACTACTATGTGATTTTCTTATACTTTCCACTAAAAAATTGTATTAAATCTTTTTTTCCCTCTAGGTCCCCAAGCAGTGGAAGCACACAGCCAAAAATTTGAAGTGAAAACCCTCTCTGGAAAATTGCTGTTCTCTGCAGATGACAACGAAGTGGTGGTTGGAGCAGAGAGATTGAGAGTTTTGGGTAAGAGATTATTCACTAAATCACCGTGTTAATATGCGCCTCTTCAAATTTTAGGATATTTTTGCCTGACTTTCATTAATGCTTGCGGAAATCTTCTTTAGGAGATAAAGCCTTTCACTGTCTTTATTGCTCTGACTTCCCAAAGCAGATAATGGCCAGGAGTTCCTGTCTGAGGGGGTGCTTAACTTGTACAATACGTTATTTCCCCTCCAGAAAAAACCTACCCTGGAAATGGCTTATCAGGCTAAGTGAAGCAGCTTTAGAACCAGCTTTGGAAACTCAGCAACTTTATCTGTTTGGTCTGGGATGAGGGACAGTGAGGGGTTGCTCTAAAGACGCTTTGATGACTGTCATCACTGCGGATGAGGAAACCTCAGTCTTCATGTTCTTCATCACACCACTTTCACCAGCAACTCCTTTATTTTAAAGCAAACACCTGCAGAGCAAAAGTCAGCATGAATTAGGAACCGAGATTAATTCTCTGAATAGTTTGGTGGCTTTTATATTAGGTATTTTTCCTTAACCACATGCAAGAGCACATTGTGCACTTCTGAGCCGTCCTTAGCTATGCCTTGTGTAGGGTTAAGTATCCCATGCATGCGAGGAGAGGCAAATCTTACCAATGCCACTGCTTCCCCATCTACCTTCTGAGACTAATGGGGGAACTTGAGCTCTATTTAAGCCTGTGCAGGATTTGCCTCCCCAGCTGTCCTGCCTGCTAGGCTTTACATTGGTAATTCCTAAAATAAACTGGCAACACACTTTGTCTCCAGGGAGTGTGGGTTGTTTATTGTTTGTTTGGTTATTTTTTTAATTAAAGCAAAGAAACAGTTGTGGTAATTGTAAAATTTTAAAATTTATTTGATCGTTATGTGACATTACCTCTTAGGAATTTGCATTCTCTCGCTCTCCGGTTCAGTCTGTGCTTTTTGGTTAGTCTAAGATTTGCTTGTGAATGTTTCCACCTCAGACCAGACTGGGTAGCTAAATACTGCTAGTACTTATTCACATAGCAGTACCATCCGTCTCTGTGGATGTGCTGATATTCGTCTTCTAATGTCTACATTGGATGCAAAACCTCTGCTCCAATTGTTCCTTACTTCTCTAGTAAGTTCCTAAAAACAGAGAGATCAATAAAGGAGCTTATAATGATATAGATTATTTTTAATTATTATTTATGTATTTATTTATAATTATAATTTATATATTATATATTACATAGCGCATTATTAGTATATTACATATAATCGAAACAAGCTTAACATTAGTGACTCATGCACAGACTTTGTATCCAACCCTTAACATTTTTCGTTACCTGATGTTCTACTATTCTAGATGGTTCCTGTTTGTAGAAAGGCCAGACATAGCTCTTTGCAAGTAGCTGTTGGTACTAGTTCAGTCACCAGCTGTACAGTTAGGTGAGCTTTATGAGATAAACGCTAAACTTCACAAAAAAAACCCAGTATTTTTCCTAGCTTAGAACTTTGAAAAGGACTGTTGGAAATTCTTACAGTGTTACAGAACTTGGGAACATGTTCTACACAAATCTCCCTTCACACTGCACCCTTCAGAGCTAATTAATTTTACAGTCTTTTTGCAGGGTAGATGAAGACAAGAAGCAACAGGTTTTAAGCGTTTTCTCAGCGACCTTAAAATAAGAGATTTATATCCCTGGTTCTACAAATAATAATACAGAAACTTTTCTTCACAAGTTGCAAGTACTTCTGTTCAGATTACATACTTACAAAATATTACTTTTTATTTACTTGACACTTTTGAGAAACCGGCAATTATTTTTGATAGTTATTTTGAGTTTCTGCCGTGTTTTAGTCTCCAGGATAAACAGCATCAAAAATATTGCTAACCACTATAGTGCACTTTCATTTTTATCTGCAACTGTTTCTCAGAGTTTATTTAGGCTTGTGCAGAGCTATCAGAAAAGAAAAGAAAAAGCAGAATGATAGCACTAGTGACATTGCATGGCAAGTATTTCAATGACCTTGAGATGAAATGCTTTCAGAGTTCACGCTTGGCTTTGTTTTTCTCCAGCTTTGCTTCCTCAATCTAATTTTATCTCCAAAAGTGTTTGCCATGGCTGTTTGCCATGCTGGGAAGTGTTATACCATATGTTCATATTTCTTCCAGTGTTTTTGTCTGCACTTGAGGCTAGTCCAACTTGTAGTACACAGACAAGTTCCTTTGATCATTTTTCTGGTGTTTGGGATCTCAGGTGCTGTCTGTATGTGTCTGCTATGTAAATAATCTCACCTTGTTCTTGTTATTGCAAAACATGTACTTTTTATAGAAGGAAATGTATGTCAGCAATCTAGTACGAAAGTTGTTTCACATAGGTTAGAGCAACAGTTATTGGGCTTGTGGGTAGCTTTTAATCTTGTTCATTATAATTACTTTTTTCTTTGTGCACTCTTCAAAGTTGATTCTGAAAGTTTGTTCTACAAAGTAATGCTGAAGCCTTGTTATGAGAAAAGAGGTGCTTTCCTTCTTTGATATGGACTCTGCTCTGGGTTGCTAAAGGATTTTTCAACATTAGTAGGGCATTAAAAAAGTGAGGAATACACAGGATTATGGATAAAAACCAAATACGAGTAGGACATGTGCTGCGTTTGATGGTGCTTCAAGAAGTTGCACAGCATGGGTAGTGCAGATTACCAAATGAAAGTGCTTTTTATTTTAACTGTATTTTGTGGAGCCATTTCTGATTTATAACCATATATGGATGCAGAAAAACAGAGTTGTCCCTCTCTGCTTTTCATGCATGATGTAATTTAGAGTACTTCAATGACTTTATTTGATTTAGTGAATCCAGCCAAACCTGTCGTGATAGAAAAGATTGGAGGGTAACAGGAACTTTGGTTTGAGGATGGCAACAGCCCTTTGAGCCCTTTGGCCATGGTGAGCTCTGATAATATCTACATGAACTTTTCCAGAAACAAACCAAGTTCCTTCTGCCTTGCTCAGAGCCAGATGGGAGTTCAGCAGCTGTATTGGTCCAGATGACTCAGAAGGAGCTCATAGTTGCCAGCAAAAATTCATGTAGAAACTGAACCTTCTGCCAAATTTAATCTGCCCTTTTTCTTCTAAGCTCCTCTGCCAGTGCCTGCAGTTGCCCAACCATCTCCTCCACTCTTCTGGTGGAATCAGATGGCAGCGCATCCTCACTGTTAGCACTCTCCTCTTTTATAAGCTTCCCTCCTGTACTTTTTGAGTGCCTCATGGTCTTTTGAATGATAGTACAGCAAACCTTGGCTGCCCAGGGAGGTGTTTGAGTCACCTTCCCTGGAGGTGTTTAAGGGATGGGTGGACGAGGTGGTGAGAGACACAGTTTAGTGATTGATGGGGATGGTTGGACTCGATGATCCAGTGGGCCTCTTTCAACCTGGTGATTCTATGATTCTCTCATTCTGCAGAACCATGACTCCAGTTTTGCAAGGCTTAGATTTTTGAAAGCAAAATCTACCACTTCTCTTCCCCCTAAATGGCACCATGGTGCTACTCGTGAGGTTGTGCCTGGGGTGAAATGTAACCCTCCCCTGTGCTGCCTGCTGCCATGGTCAGCAGTGCTCTTCAGCAAACACCATGTGGATACAAGCTAATGCCTCGCTGGATGGCCCCCATGGGCTTAGAAACACATACAGTCTGCATTATGGGAGATGAATGAGCTGGTCCTAATTGAATTCTTATGTGGTTCGTCCCCCCTCCTCCCTCCCTCCAGAAATGAAACGTGTTCAGACAGTCTGAAAAATGGTGCGTAAGAAATACTCTTTAGTTAAAAGAGCATAAAGAATAACTTTGATATATATTAATTACCAATTTCTTTTAATAGCATATTGAACATTATAGCATTTATAAACAAAAGACAATCATAAAGCATTATTCTGACTGTTAATTGGCTCTATTTATTCTCCAGATTAGTTTTTAAATATGCCCTCTAGATGCCACTTGATACTAATTAACAGAATTACATTATTATCTCTATAGAAAAGCATTTTTAATTAAATCTAAAGCAATTTAAATTAGCATGAGTTTTTACAGAAATTAAATTCTGGTCAGATGCTTAATTTTTCCGTGTAAGACAACATCTGATGACATGCCAGTGTCATTTCTCCAATGGGCCTTGACATCTTTTTTGGAGATTATTTTTTGAAGTTTGTTTTCAGGGAAACTTGCCAGTGTACTCTGGTGTTTAATATTTATGATGGATTAAACCAATTTTTTCCTAAGACTAAATATTGATGGGAATCCACATGCATTACAGTGAGCTGAGATAAAAACATAAAAAAACCCCTTGTTCCTGCTGTGTATAGGCTTTTGCTGTCCCTGGGTTTGAGTGGGGGAGGAAGGATAGCGTGGGAGGTAGGATTGCATGGGCTGGATGCTGTCCCATTAAAAATCAACCACTCTTTTTAACTACTCTGAAGATTACAATTTTGCTTTGCAAGAAGAATAGGAGTAATCATAAAATCGCAAGGTCCCTTTTTTTTTGTAATAGAAGAATACAGGGATTGCTCCCAAATTGTTCCCAAGTTGCTCCCACTCTAGGTCCCTGGGAAACATGTCACTCACTTAGACATTTGTACTAGCATAGTGTAAACTTTTTTTCCCAATGTATATATCCCAGTGATAACAGTTTGGCTAGAGCTTTTCCCAGTGGCAAACAGTAACTAAATTATCTGTTTTCATAGTAGGGTAGGATGCCTTTCATCTCCCAGTATAAAGACTGCAGGAGCTTCTTTGCAGATGTGTGACCCACCCACCCCATATACACTCCTCCCTAGCACCATGCTTGGCTAAACGTACCTTTGATCTCTCTGACTCCTTGTATGCCCTCCCTTCAATTAATTAGTCAGTAGCTTTATTTTTACCTTGTAGCTTTTCTCCGCTGTAGCATGTTTCCTCTGAGAAATGAACTATGTGGAGCATTCAAATGCTCCCCACAGGCTAGGCTTACAGAAATATTAGTTTGGGAGTGGTCTTTGTTCTACTTTCTCTCCAGGAGCCTGGGGATGCACCTGAAAAGAAGAGTTAGCTGTTGAAATGTTATTGTAAATTTGTTAATGAATTTGGAGCAATTAATTCTATGACACATTTGTAGCATTTTATTTATGAGGGCTACATATTAGGGACTTAAGAGTTCTTAGTGGAGGAACATCAATGATAAAAGCAACACAGCCTAAGCTTATAGTCAACGGAATCACTGCATGAATTGCCCCATTGAAAGCTTGTTTCAGTGGGAGGGTTTAGGTTGGTATTTTCTATTGCTTGGAGCAGAGGGAGTAGCTTGTTCTGTGTTTGCAGAATATAAAGTTCTGGATTTCGTTACCCGCAGAAGGGTTAAAAAAGCATTTGTGGTGTCCTTCACTTTGGACAAGAGGAGAACATGATTTAATATGAATGTGGTGAACTAATACGTCTGTGTAAGCTGGCCCAGATATCTTTAAAGCTTCATATCTACAAACATTTTCAGGGAGCCTTGTATTATCTTGAGCTAGGAGAATCCCTGCAGAACTGTGGCTGCAATACCAGCTTGGTTAAAGGACTCTGCTCACATTTCCTCAGTATTACAATTTTAGTAGCTTCTTGGCATGTCCTTTCTAGCTTGTGTTTGCTGCACTACTTACAGCAGAGTAACTTTAATGAGTTCAAGAGTAGTTATATTTCATGAAAATAATCCACAAAACTGTTTGACTGCCAGCAGTCATTTTAGAGAGTGGTGTAAGCTAGAAATTTAGCAACTTCCAGGAATTACTGCTCATTTTTGCTGCATGCATCCTTCTTCAGAAGTGATTATTTATCGGTCAGGACATGCAGAGTTGCCCTTTACAGCAGCCATTATGATTTCAAAATGGCATTTTGCTGATTTGTTTGTGGCAGGGGGAACAAATTTTGTCCTCGAGTGTTGAAATCGGGCCTGATCCAGGGGAAACAGCTTTCTGGTCTCACCATTGACAATGCTGCAACTTTATGCTTGAGGATAAATGCTGAGCTTCAACTTGGTATTGTGAATTTTGTATGTTTTCCTTACTATAGGTCTGTAAATATTTTTTTTTTCAAAGGACAAATGGTGCTGCAAGACTAATTTCTTAACAAAATAGAACCTTTTCCTACTATGATACTTTGGCAGGCGAGCTTGCTGGCTACCTCACTGGCTTCTGGAAGAATATACTGTCCTATCAGCCTGGGGTCAAGAGGCTTTTCCCAGTTCATCCAGTTGCAAACAAGCTCCTACTTGCCCAGCCTGTTTCAAGGCACCTGGAGGTAGCAGTTGCTGCAGAGCTCCCTTCTGTGCTCTCAGCAAGAGAAAAGAGTGTGGCACAACCGCACTGCTTGTGAGGGTTGGCCAGGTATTTGACCTTTTGCTGAAGATGTATGAACTTCCTTAGGAAGCAGCTGCAAATATTCACTATGCGTTCCCTATAGGTAATTAAGCAGCAATACTAATGCAGTCCCAGAGCAATTGCCAAGCTGTTGCATAGTCATTGGTCCTGCAGAAAAAGGACAGAGAATAAAATGAGGAAAGTAGAGAAATGCACTGACAAATGAAGACAGCAGATTTTAGAGTGGCACTAGCAAGACTGGAAACTCCCTCCACTGTCTGCAGTACTTAGTCAGGGCAATGAAGTTTCATCAAATTCCTTTGCTTTCATTGCAGAGCTGTGGTGCTGGAAAAAAAATACTTAACAAAATTAAGGAGCATCAGGGGGAAAAAAAAATCTGTTTCCTGTCAGTGATTGAAGACACAAGAAAATTCATTTTTGCTCCTGGATAGGAATTGTGCTAGTGCTATATCACCCTAAAAGTCAGGTGTGAAAAAGTGATTTAATCTGTAATCAGCAGTGACAAAGAATTAAAAAAACTAGATAGCAAACAATGATTTGTTTGAATTGGGTGGGGTTTTTTTTCCCCAGAGGTTGGGGTGGGTTTTCTGGATGCTTTCTTCCAAATAAAGTTTTTCCCATGGTATAAGTGAAGAAATTAAAATGACTAGATCTTGAGCAAACATACAATTATTGAATGAATACTCCTGATTGTTTCGCTACCTTGAGGACAGCAGGTGTAGACACTGTTGTCCATTCCTTTTACTGCTGAATTCAAATAACGTTGCCCTCCTTTTTCAAAATCCACTCATCCAGGTTGTTGGAGGGAAGACTGTATGTTGGGAAGGAGATACAATGTGAAGTTTTGCTTGTGTTTGCTTTTGCTTCAAGTACATTCTAGACAAAACCAATAGCATTTATGTAAAGAGTGTAGGCTTCTAGTCCAGGCTGAAATGTGTGTTCAGATTGTGCTACATTAATCTTGTTTAAGGAAAAAGAAAAATCATCCACCATCAGATTAATATTGATTAAATGTCACAAGGATTATGAAAGAAACATACTGTACACTTACCAAACACTGAAACCAAGTTTAAAAGTGTGGCAGATTTATATTTTATTTCCTGAGTGTCTTCCACAGCTTTCACAAACTGATCTGTTTGAAGCTCACATAATATTCTCCTTGATAAATTTCCACTGTGTGTTCCTACTTCAGGTGCTCTCCTGAGTTTCTTTGCAGCTTTGCACAAGAATGCCAAGAAGAGCTTCAAAGGAATTCAGTGATGACATTGCTATTGTTAAGCTGTAGAAAAAGTGTCAAAGGACCCCAAAACTAGTCAAGAAGGGAACACCTAGAGGTCAGCATACGTTGTAACCACCTTTCTTCATATGTCTTTTCTCAGTTTGGATGCAAGCCCTTCTGGGTTTTTGTTGTTCCCTTTACATTTCTCAGACATTCATACCACTGAAGCTAGACTGTAACGTGTGTCTACAGATACAGATACTATAACCCACAGGCATATCTTAGAGCTGTGGTTCATCTTGTTTGCAAGTTTTCTAGCATAAAGCAAGACTTCATTTTGTCCTTGGGACTATGAGTCAGATAATTGCTTCTCCTCCACCCGACAGAGCTGGCAGTGTTGGAACCACAAGGAGTTCTTATCTGCCCCAACTCAACCACAGCCAAAGGTTGACTCACTGACCATGTGCACAGCCTGCCAAGACCAACGTCTAAAAGATTCTAATTATATTTGATTACATTTTTATTATAAACACCTTTGTTGATTCTGCATATGATTTCATATCATATTTAGACATATGAGAAGAACCATGAAGCTGGTGAAGGGGCTGGAGAACAGGCCCTATGAGGAGCGGCTGAGAGAGCTGGGGCTATTTAGCCTAGAGAAGAGGAGGCTAAGAGGAGACCTCATTACTCTCTACAACTACCTGAAAGGAGGTTGTAGAGAAGAGGGAGCTGGCCTCTTCTCCCAAGTGACAGGGGACAGGACAAGAGGGAGTGGCCTCAAGCTCCACCAGGGGAGATTTAGGCTGGAGATTAGGAGGAAGTTTTTCACACAGAGGGTCATTGGGCATTGGAATAGGCTGCCCAGGGAGGCAGTTGATTCACCTTCCCTGGAGGTGTTTAAGGCACGGGCGGATGAGGTCTTGAGGGGGACATGGTTTAGTGTTAGATAGGAATGGTTGGACTCGATGATCCGATGGGTCTCTTCCAACCTGGTTGTTCTGTGATTCTGTGATTCATTACTTAGATTGCCCTTTAAAGAACAACTCCTCAATACTTGGACAATGAAGGCAGTCAGACGGACCTTTGCAATGCACTAGTCTTGTACTATCCTCGTCAAAAAAACCATGAATGAAGCTTTATGGCTTTTGTTCGGTGCACTGGCTTAACCTAACCAGGCTATCATTGTTGCATCCTGAAATGGAGCTCTTATTGATTTCAGATTTGATAGGATTCAACAGGAAAAAACAGCAATTACTAAGTTCATCCATTTAAAACCATAAATTAAGGATGAATAAGGCTGTTACAGCTAGGAATTAAAAGAAGCAGGCACAAATCATTTCTAGCTGTATCGTATTGGATTTACTTCCTGGACATCTATTTGCACAGACACTTTTCTGAGACTGCCACATATTACCTTGATGAGACCAACAGAGAAGAGAACCTCGTCAGACAGTTGTTTTCATGAACAAATTGCTGAATGTGTCCTGATCAATAATAGCAGGAATAGAGGTAGCTCGTGGAGATCACCAGCACGCTATAAATTGCCTGTTGACTTCAGCTAGGAAAAAATCATAGCAAATCCTTCTTCTTCTCCCCTTATTTGCACAATGCTACGGTAAGGCTGAGCACTAAAGAGAAGATACACTTAAGCAAACTTAATCACTAAGTTTGTCACAGGGTTCTGAGACCCCAGTGTCATTATAAAGCAGTGACATACAGCACTAAAAGTGTACTGTGGGTCTGTAGTTATTGCTGAAATACACAGAGTGGGAATGAAATGTGTTGTCTAGAAGGAAAAGGAAAAGGAAAGTTGGGGAATAGCTAACCAGGTGCTATCTGCACACGAGCAGAAATTTCTCTCCTTCACATTCTGATCACCCCCAAGTGCTGTTCAGCTGATTGCCACCTACCCTTGACAGCAGGAACATCAATCATTAATCTAAAAATACCTCCAATCACATTGCATTTGTGCTCTTCTTCTCCCCCTTTCAGCTGATAGCAGTAGAAGCCTAGAGCAAGCTTTGTGCAGA
Source organism: Coccyzus lansbergi (assembly GCA_033558105.1). Lineage (NCBI taxonomy): Eukaryota > Metazoa > Chordata > Aves > Cuculiformes > Coccyzidae > Coccyzus > Coccyzus lansbergi. The sequence goes on from JAUMJK010000395.1 coordinate 1,462,241, forward strand.
GGGAGTGGTATGTGATCAGTATCTTGTCATAATGGCTGGAGCCCAGTTCTGGCCAGAAGGAACAGGGATGTCTCTGTCTTTGCACCAGAGAAGATGCCTGGACGGTGTTATGCAGCTCGGGTACTTTTGCCAGGCACACAGAGAGTAAGAAGCTGCTTGGAAGGCTGAACCATTGATGTCCACTTTCCTCTGGTTGGATTTGATGTTGGTGAAGAAGCTACTTTCCTGGGGCATTTGTAGCTCCTCTCTCGTCTATGAAGTTCCTGGCATCCAGCCAGTGTTGAGCCCACACTAGAGCCTTCATTTTGGTAGAGTGTTCATAATCTCCCAGTCTTTTCTCACGAATCTCATGAGATCGATAAGACAATTCCACATTTTGGATGAGTAGGGCTAATGCTTTAAAAGGCGGCCCTCAACAGGAGACTGGCAAACCAACATGAATATACAGAACACGATGCTTTTGCTTTCTTTCAATGCAAAACTAGAATAAGAAACCTCCTCATTTTATGCTATGTTTTGAATATATGTCATAGAGCAAGGTGACTGTGAAAAGGACAGCACACTGACTCTTCTTGTTGGTCCCATGGTGGAAACAGCGAGGGCAGCATCTTGGGCCAGACGTGCTCTGCAGCAAGAGGACAATATCTTCCTATGCAAGAGCTGGAGTTGTTGCAAAAATGCAACAGCCCCCTGACACTGGAGGCTCCTGTGGTGGATGCAGAATGAGAAGAGGGAGGTGAGAGGAGGTCCAGAAGCTGAATGTAGCTCTAGTAACTTGCAGTTGTCCAAACTGCAGCCAGGATTGTCTTCTGGGTGTGGCGACAGGCTTCTAAAAACACTAGTGCCAGAGAAAATGCAGACTCTTACTTGGTAAACCTGTTCTCATGCAGTCTTTCTTCTGAGTTTCAAATAAGAGAACATAAAGAAACAAACAAACCAAAAAAAAAAGTCCAAAACCACAAAACCTGAAATTGAATAGCAAATGTTCCCTTGCTAAAGGACTCAGTTGTTGTTCTTGCATCAAATTAATCCATACAGGGGTCTTGGATGTTTTTGTCCCTACACCTTATGCACTGGAAAGGAAAAAAAACCCAGTCTTTAAGTGAATCTTTATGGTGATTCAAAATATTTTAGGTAGATCCTGTCATATGCTTTATAAGTTCCTGACTGATTGTGTGGAATTAAGTTATTGGGCAGAGAACCAGCTAATGGAAACACATTGATGAAATCATTTTTGAGGGACATTAAATGGAACTTAAAATAAAACTGAAATGGCTTTATGGATTTTTCAGTCAAACTGTTTATGAACATTTATCGGTGGTAAATTACACAGTGTCAGAAGAGGGAATCAGTAGGTATGGCTTTTAATAGAAGTTGCTCTGATATAATGTGAGAGAGAATAATTTATTGCCTAGGGATGTACAGTATAGTATGTTTAAATACAAATTATATTATTGTTTTCTCTTAACCGTCTTTAGGTCTTTGCGGGTAAGTTACCCTTAGAGAGTCTCATAAGATCAAAAAGATTATTTCAGTACTTTGCAATGAAATATAAACTTTGTATTATGTATTCTTTATGGTGTATAGCAAATGCTTTAATAACAGATTACTCAGGAAGCAGAAGCTATGTTGTACAACAATAAATTTAATTTATTTTTGGTTTATAGTCAGTAAAGGGAGAAAAAGGGTATACTAGCTTTGATTAAGAAGGGAGATTGCAGCAGCTAAGTCTTGAACTGTTAGAACTATACATTAACACTATTTGCCAAAACCCATCATTCCTCAGGTATAGGAGATTGAAAATAAGACCAGGGGAGTACAAGACTAGAAGTCCCCTTCTGGTCTTGCGTATCTTGTCCCTAGTTTTGAGACCCTACATCTTATAGTCATAAATTTGTCAAATCTGTTAGATCATCTGTCCCATCTCCTCTACCTGAGAAGCTACTCTCATTTTTGCTCCTCTTTTGTCTAGAAAAGACCCACTTTTCTTCCCAAATATATTTAAGACCAGTTTATTGCCACTTGTTCTCCTGCCAACATTGGCCTATAGCCAGTAGTTCTTTTTCTTTCATGTTATCTATCCTCCTAATATATTTATATGCAGCATTTATATCCTTCCTTAGCCATCATGCTGCTAAGCAAAAAGCCAAGTCCTTCAGTCTTCTTTTGTAGGAAAACTGTTCTCACAGTCATTGCAATATCTCCTCTCTCTCTGTACACTTTCCTCACTGGGGATGATCTGGGGGCTGCATAATAGTTCAAGGATTCACCGATGATTCTTTAATATTGTGATTTTTTTTTTTCTATGTTCCTGTTAGACGTGCCTCTTACCTTTCAATTTAATGTCACGTTTATCTTCCCTTTGGCCCTGTCGCTCTGCCATAAATCAGGAGTAGTGCTCAGCCTTTTTCCAGGCGACATTCCCATCCAGGGAGCAGCCAACACGGAGCAGAAATTCTTATTACTTCCTGAGCACATGACTTTTGCCTACATATTTTTTAATTTCACCCTCTCTCTCTCTTTTCTTGTACTCCATAAGGTCAAACATTTCTTTCTCGATGACATCCCGGTCCTCTGCAGGGACAGAATAGCACAACTCAGAGTCAAGAGCACATTTCCCTCAAAGATTCGTTCTCTTTTTTTGCCAAAGCCTTGAGTAAAACCACTAAATGCAGTCACTTCCTCCAGCCTAGCGGCTTCACTTTCAATGCCATCCCACACTGATGCTATCACAGACTGGCTGGGGACTTCTATAGTGGCCAAGAGCCAGACTTTGATACAAACATTCAGTGTAGTTAAATCTCTCCAAGGCAGTTGTTTACATTGCAAGGCACTGCAGGAGCTGCTGATCCCCTAGGCAGACACCAAGGCTCTTCAGCGTGGAAGTGAGAGGGCTGGTAAGTGTAAGTACAATCGAGGTATATACATTTCTAGTAGCACAAAGAGAGAATGGTTACTTACCATTTTTCACTGTCCAAGGCGAAACAAGCATCCAGTTGAACCATCAGGCAGCAAGTTGAGACCACAGGAAGAACTTCTCCAGAGTATTTAATTCATCTGTGAGCAACCCCTCCCACCCTACAGAAATGGGGACACTTAAGATGATAATTAGATGAGGAAAGCTTATCGGTGTCTCTCCAGTGGCTGGATGGCACAGCCAGCTCAAGGAGTCCCTCAGCTGCTGACAGCCAGAGTCAAGGGAGGAATGTCTCAGTGCTGGTCCCTAGGCATCCCCTCCTGGCTGATGTCCTAATTGGTGACAGGGACAGGTAGCCCTTTGGGAGATCATATGTTCTTAAAGCAGAATAATTAGAAATTACAATGTCATGGCAGGAATCTTTATTAAGGCAGGTAACATTCACTTCTAATTTTTATCAAAGGAGAGAAACAGAAAGATTTGGAAAACTCGTTCATCTTCTCAGTGCATAAGGGACTCTTCCATTGATCTGGGAATAAATAAGATAGGTGAAGAGGTTTTAAGAACTGTTTGTAGGGAAAGGAAAACAAGATGGAGGAAAGGAATAGCAAGGGTTTTTATTTTCAACCTTCCTGAAATGACTGTGTTGGAGCTTTCACTGGCTTTTTTTTTTTCTCAAACTTTCTTCCTACATTTCAATTAAATAATGAAAGCCTGCAAAACTCAAAGTCATGAGAAATATGCTAAAGTTTCTCCTTATTCTGCAGGCATTTCTGGTTACATGCAGATCATTAATTTGGGCTTTGCATAACTTAAGTAGCTGATTTAAAGTGTATAAAAATGAATTAAAATTCCCAGCATAAATACACTATTTAAGCAATACAGGTGGAAAGGGTACAAGAATATCTATATAAAACTCTTCAGCTGCACTTCCTTGTCTTTTTCCTGTCAAAAGTCATTGTTCCGTTATGCAGATGTGTGCAGACTGCATCTTTTGCTAAATTTCATTGCAGAGCTAATAGCCAAGGCAATTGTGTGGATAAGCAGAGACTTAAATCATCTAGAAACTGTTGAGAGAGGACAGATCTGATAATAACAACCTTCATGGCTGGCAAGTTACAGCTGCTTTTGACAACTTGTAACGATGAAGTCTGATAGTAAAGTTAAGAGCTAAATATCTGTATTGTGCCATAGGATCAATTTCAATTCCCAAGTATAAGGCTTCAAACTTTAGAGTGCTTTTATCATCTTTGATATTACTTTGTTTTTCTCTAGGTTAAGAAAGAGTTTGTTGGGTTTTTTTTAATACACGTTAGTGTGCTTAGTTTCTTTCTGATTGTTTTTCTTTAACACTGCAGGACAGCTTAGCTGATTTATTTCTGTGCAGAGAAAGTGTAGTCTTAATGAAGCCATGGGTGTTTAGGCTAGAGATTAGGAGGAAGTTTTTCACAGAAAGGGTCATCGGGCATTGGAATAGGCTGCCCAGGGAGGTGGCTGAGTCACCTTCCCTGGAGGCGTTTAAGGCACAGGTGGACGAGGTCCTGAGGGACATGGTTTAGTGTTTGATAGGAATGGTTGGACTCGATGATCCGATGGGTCCCTTCCAACCTGGTTGTTCTATAATTCTATGATTCTATAGCAGAAGCTACATAAGGATGTTGTATTATCAAGTTTTGCATCATCTCAGAACATTTTTTTATTCCATAATGGTGAGTTCCAAAGTGCACATAGGTGACAATTATAGTAGCATATGCTAAGAAACATCTCAAATGGTATGTGTAAAAATTCTTATCAGGTCCTGTGGTTTGCACCAATACTTTTATTTAAGCAAAAATTAAGGAAATAGAAACTGTCACTGAAGCTGTTTTCATGCTGACACGGAAATTGCTGTGATGACTAGAGATAACAAATGACTGATAGTTCACAGTTCATGTGAACACAAGACCACAGGTCTAAATTCAAGAATACAAGTCATACTTGCTCTCTGGGTAGGCAGTTATGTGTTAGAGAATATGAAAATTAATTTCTAGTGTGCTGCTGTGTGTAAGGCAGTTACTGCCTTTCTTAGCTGTGTTTTAATTGGAATTTCAATGGCAGCAAGAGCATGACGTTCTGCAGAGTAGAACATCAGTGACAGCACCTGGGGACTCCTATGTCCCAACCGAATATTTTAAAAGAGGAATGGGTTCAGAAAAGAGCAATGAGAAGTCTAGAAAATCTGCTTCATACTAAGTGATTCAGAAAGCTGTAACTTTTCAGAGAATCGGAGAAGACTGGGGTGGTTGCGTCCCATCATAACTATCCACAGAATCTGCTTATGCCGGGCCAATTGACCAGCATGTAAGAACAGGAGATTTTGTGGCCAAAAGCTGAAATGAGACCAATTCAGATTAGATGTGCTTTTTTTAAGTTAGAACAATTAGTGGAAAGGTTTACTAGAGCTTGGCATTGGCTTCCTTTGGCTTAAAACAGTGACAGGAGTAGAGCACCTCTTTCTAGAGACACAGCATGTTTCAGTCATAAAATACAGACCCAGTGCAGGGATGGTTGGCTGAAATGGCTCAGTTTCAGCTGTGCAGGTGGTTAAGGAAGAGGATTGCAGTGGCCTCAAACTTAGGAAAGTTGTTCTTATTATCTAGCAGTTTACAGCACAGGATCTAGAGGCAGTTAGCAAGGAGGTTTAGTGCTGCCTACCCCACTGTCTCCAAGGGAAGGGGGAAATGAGCAGGAGTTAAATGACTTCTGGATCAGACATCAAACTGGTGGCCAGGCAGGGATAGAACAGTTTTGTCACCTCTTGTTCTGCATCTTCTCAGGTGATCACCTCCCTCCTTTGGCCCAGGCAGGAAATCAGCCTGATCTGAGAGATGTTTGCAGTGAACAAGACAAAGTTTGGGTTTCTCTGAGTATTTTTCAGAGCCCAGCGAAAGAAATAATGTCATGATATGCATCTATTTATGATGGATGCAGCTGGATTAGATGCCTGGTTATCAAGGGCGTATCTTTTCCAAGCTCCCTGCATCAGTTGGATCAGCAAACACTTCCTGCAGTCAGGGTGCAAGCAGATGCTTTTACAGCCAGAAGTGCAGTTTACAGGCAAATCCCAGTTGTAATCAAGGCAACCAAGTTCAGATAATCAAAGTCTGGCTTTTTCTGGGGACAGAAGGGATATGTGCAAGAAAGGACTGGGGTCAGGTGATGGGTTAAATTGCACCTAGGTATGATTTGACAATCACTCCCCTGATAACAGCTCATAATGTTTACGATGTCTTCTGTTTTGTTTTGTGATTTCAGGAGCAGAAGGCACAGTGTTCCCTAAATCTATAGAAACTCCCAATGTCAGGGCAGACCCCTTCAAGGAACTAAGGTAAACTCTGGAATATGGTTTAACGGTAACTCAGTGGCGCCTTGTTGGAGTTGTGCATACTGCTGGGCATCATTTCTGCTTTTGCATAAGAGCTTGGGGATTCACTTTGGGAAGGCATTGCCAAGAGGATGCTGTGGAAGAGAAGGGCAAGCTAAAGGCAATCATGGGTCATGAGAGTATAGTTTCTCCTCTGTAACATCCTTTGTGTACCCAGGCCTCAGCATTTGAGAAAAAAATAGAGAAATCTTCTCCTGATTGTGGCACTGGAGGTACCAGAGAGGTACTGGAGTCTGTGCTGAATTATGGGGAGTAGCAGCAGGCGAAAGGATAATGGTCTCCAGCATTATCTGTGTCGCAGAAATGAAAACCCTACCTGACCTATGCAGGGTCTAGCTGTGCATGCATGTAACTGCTTACACACACAGAAATACCACTTGCTGACAGCAATGTATCAGGAGGGAATAAACAGCTCAGCTCCTAAGGACCAGCTTTGCCCTCAAGCTAATGCTGGATATTATTTTTTTTTCAAAGTTAAAAAAAATGTGGCACTACAGGTTAGTTTCAGTGACTTGTCTCTGAAAAGAGACTAATAATATGACCTAATAAATTATTGACTGAATCTGCTGATATCTTCTGACCAAAAGGGCTGTAGGGGTTTCCCTGCAATGCTCTGATTATCCTTCCTTAGAAAAAGAGGGGGGGAAAAAGGTGAAAAGATCTCCAGAAGGACATTTTGTCCTTAGGTCTTGGGTAGCAAACTCTTCTTTCCTGGCAGCTGCTGGGGATGAAGCAATCTTCAGACACCTGAAGTTGTGCATGAGTGCTTCAGATTTACTGCGGATGCACTGAGATGGGAGAGGATCTCTCATTAACTCTCTCTGCTCTGATACCAGGCATAGTTATGGCCCAGCTACATCACTGTGAAAAATGAAGAATATCCTTGACGCCTTCCCTTGGGTCTATCTCTATCTTTCAGTTTCTCTCTGGAAACACTCTAATTGTTCCCATTTTGCACTCTAGGGATCGCATGTCAGATAACAAGTGCAGTGGTGGTGTGATTCAATTTGTTACGAAAGTTCGAAAGTGCGATTCTCTTCCCCATGCAGTGGTTTTAACCTTGCCTTGTGGTTTTCCCAATCTTAGTGTAAATTCTTTACAAGAAAGAGGAAACCAGGTCTTTGCTCAGCCTGATGTGCAACTGCCAGGGCAGCTCCAGGGTCTGCTGTGGTGGAAGAAGCCCCAGGGTGTTGTGATGCTCTCTGTTTCTCAGAGCAGAGCATACAAATAAAGCAGCCAGTGTATGGATTTCTAAGTGAGCTTCAGGTGATAAAGGTTTTCTAGCACAACCTATCTTTGCTTCTCAGGGAGTGCAGGGGCAGTGGAAGGAAGATTATAGTTAAAATATCCAATAGCATCTAAATATCATACAAAACTAGGTCACATTTTCAGTACTGCAAAAGAGATGCAAGATTTAAGTCCAAGTTTGTGGTTGCTTAGGACGTATCTAAACATAGGAGGGGAATTTAATCCAAATAAGTATAAAGTGTTATATGAGAGGATACAGATGTGAATTAAAATGGCCTTAATCTGATTGAGTGTGCTTCTGTTCCAAAAAGAATTAAGCTAAATTAAATTTAAATGAGTGAATGGCAGTATCCAAGCTAGGGTTTCATTCATTATATTTGATCTGCATTAAATTGATGTTGTTATTTCACTTGCTTATTCAGAGAGCTGTTAAATAACTGACTTTCTTTGAAATTAGTGGGATGACTGAAAAAAAGATCTTAAAAATCTGGCAGGTTTGGGGTTTTTTTTTTTCTTTTTTTTTTTTCCTAAGGGAAAAATCATTGAATAGGTTTTACTTTGAAAAGAAAGTCCCATGGGATCCTGAAACAGTTTGAGTGCCTCTGAAAATCTTATCTTGAAAAAAAAATCTTTTTCCTCCACTCTGAGAAGCCAAAAGCCAGTGGTGGCACTGGGTAGAGAAAGCAAATGCTCTCTCTATTCCTCCTCAAACCAAGAGCCATCCATCTCTTTCTCAACGCATACACATGCTGGAGTACTGACTGCTTCATAGATAAAATGATATCTTTTGGGTGCCGTACAGAGTTAATAGGGAAAATAATCTTACTCTGGAGGGGATGTTTTTTGCCACCTTTCTATCTTGATAGCAGCGTGTGTGCAAAAGGTGTCCTTTTGGCCTATTTAAAAAGATGCTGCAGTGGAATGGGACTGAAGGAGAAGGCAGACTATGCATCCTGAGCTGCCATAGCTCCTAGGAAAGCAACATTGTAAACAGGCAGTGAGTAGCTGATCTGACTCTCGAAGACCCTTTTCTGTAATAAACAGTGCAAAGTTTCTTTCCGCCTTAGGCTGAAGTTCTCGGGGTGGGAAAGTGCACATTCAGCTATTGCAGGCTGTCACCAGATGCCACCAGCTTCCATCACTCTTCCTGGACCAAATGGTTACCATTAGTTACATGATTTATCCATTTGCTCTTTTTAGTACCATACTGACTTCCAATTCTTCTTTAGGAGACTTTGAAATAAGGTGACAGCAACTGTCACTGTCAGAAAGAGAGGAGACCAACTGCTCCTGTCACCACTGGGAGTCAGACCATCTGTATGTCTTCTTCCCTTTCCTCCTCTCCTTAACAGACAGACTGATTTCCTATGCAAGATGGGCAGTGTGCATCTTGCTAGTCATCTCCATTTCTTTCCTTCTTTTCCTCCCATTTCCCAAAGGCCTCCAGTCATGCCCATGTGTCACAGAGACTGGCACACACATTCTCAACAGACTTTCTCTCCCTTTTTACCTGACAAGCAGCCTTTGGTTCATATAGCCTAATTCATTTGTTAGTAAACTGCTGCTCTACAAGGTGGTTGACGTCCCAGGGAACCAGCAAGGGGTGGTCCTCTTTAAAAAGGTGCCCTTTTTAAAACAGAGAAAAATTCAAGTGGCAATACGTGCAGAGTTTTTATGTGACATGCTAAGCCCATGACAGAGCACCAAGGCTGCAAAAACTGGTTTGGCAGGTCTGGGCTTTTCTACTGAGTCTTCTTAGGAGATGCTATCTCACATTGCAGAGAAACTCATGTGTCCTAAAAGAGGAATCCTATTTAGCCCAATATTAGTTGCAGAAGAAATGCCACAGCTCATAAATGTCTGGTTTTGCACAGGGTGTTATGAAAGGTTTGTGTCTGATATGTAGAATTTTCTTTAATAATGACCTAAGACTAGAAATGGTTGAAAAAAATTTTTATGTACTTCTGTGAACATTTTCATGTTTTTACCTATTTAAGGTAATATTAGATTCTTGAAAGTTTTGATAGTTGTTCATTGGATTCTAAAATGGTCAAAAACAGTAGAAAGGAAAGCAAAGAAATTCAAATTATTCTCTAATTCTTGGAATATTTAATATTGTCATTCAGTATCATCTCAAAGTAATTTAGGAAGATGACTTGGGAGATTTGTTTGGACAGTGAATATTTGTATCATCTGCATAAAGTCTTTTTAATGCAGGTTGGTGTCTTTGGCATCTAGTACTGTGATTGCCTGTGTGTAAAAGTTGAATTTGAGATGACCTTTTCTCACTGGATTATTTTAGTGGCAACCAAGTAACTTGCAAGAGCCTGTCTTGAGAGCCTTTCCTTGACACTGGTTGGAATCACCTGCCTTTCTCTATTCAGCATCTTCCAGAAGGCAAATATATGCCAAGGAAGCTAACAGAAGTTGCTGACAAACAGATCAACATTCTTCTGAGGTGAGGGATAAAGGCTAGACTAGTCATTGAGTAAAGAATGGAAATAATTTGAAGGGAGTGATCCAATAAAAGAAAAAAATATCAGGGAGATATTGTTAGACTCTAAGTGTTGGAAGCTGGGAGCATGTATGCCTGACGGGCACTGTGTTGGAGCATCTGTCCTGGTCCCTGGGCTCAGAGCTAGCTAAGTACACCCCCCAATGTCCAGGTCATGCTGGGCAGGGGCACCCAGAGCACAGGAACCTGGTTTAGGGCGTTTCTGTTCCCATAGTTAAATAAAAATAAATCAAACAGCATGATATTCACTGTATGAGGGGCAAGCACACACCTGGAAATCATCCATAATTATTGTAGGTTAAAAATGCAGTAAAACATTCAGCCAAGGCCAGGAAAGCAAGGGATTACTGTTTTTCCTGTAATGCACAAATATAGTTAAGGGAGAATTAAACCCTTGGGCTTGAAGAGGTAATTTTTGACCAAAGTTAATTATGAAGCACTGGAAGTACCAAATGGCAGATGAAATGTACTTGCAGCTTGATTTTATTAGTGCAATTTTACCTTACCATGTACAGTACTGAACTATCCAAATAGTCCAAGTGAGACCTATTGTAACAAAAAGCAATTTAAATACCGTGCTTAGCTAATGTAATATACTCGTTTTGCAAAACAATAATTCTTATCGAATTAAGGTTTCTCTCAGCTGTGTTTCACAAGGCAGCAGAAACGTTTTCAGTAAGTATGAACACAAATAATGTTTCTGTCTAAAATCCATTACATTAATAAAGATTTAAAGAACAAAAATTAAAGGAAATGCAAAGCACTGATAGATGAAAGAGGAAGTAATTGGTGAGAAATGGAAGTAATTTATTAAGACTAGTATATGATACTGAAACACTGTCTAGTTTACAGCAAACACATGAGGTTTTCTGGGAGGTTTCAGCAAGGGAAGAATGGTCAATGTAGTCTTGTATCTAGCTGGAGTTACTTCACAATTGATTAACCAGAAAGGAAGCAATTCTTTTATATGTTATTCCAGTCCAATCACAATAATTTTGATAGTCCTGCCAGCTTCAAACACAACAGACTTTTGCCTTGGAAAAAGGGGAAAGCTTCATATTCCACAGTGTAAGAAATATATCTATTTTCATGACACGGATGGGTTGTATTTATATAACTATCTCCACTAAAAACAACACATACCTATTAGCATACAACTGAAATGAAAGAACAGATTCCTGGCTTCTAAACTTCAAGCTGATTTAAGAGGACTCTGCTGATTTCCTTTGGAATGGTGGGTGTCCTCATCACTCTCTGTTTTCTAATCTAGGAGGCCACATCTGATCTAACAATTTTCCCATGACAGCTAAGGCTTCCTGAAATGCTTGCTGTTGACTTTCTCAGAGCAGAACTCACAGTGATTTTATAGCCATGGCCACTTTGTTTTAGCCTTTCCTCCTGTTGACATCCATTCAAAGCTGCTGCTTGTTCATCTATTACTGAAGACAAGCCACAGCCCTTCCAAATCAAAGACGGTCTTCCCAAAGGCTTCTTGTGGTTGGTCCATTAAGATCTATTTGTACCACTGGATCTAACATTTGGAGTTAAGGAGGCGGTTTGCTGGGGCTTTCTGTCTGTTAAGGTATTACAAAAATGGGGAAAGGGGAGTTGCTGTTCTCTTTCCTTACCCCAGCAAATCTTCTCTTAATGGCCTTCATCTTGCATACCCAGCACCAGAAAGAAGGAATTTAGCTTTTGGTGTCCTCTCCTTCACTGATTTTAGCAGGTGAAGCCTAGATATGGATCAGATGCTCAGGAGGCACGTGCCTGGGACACGGCAGAGGCATTGACAGAGCTTTGCTGATTTATCCCGGCTGGATGAGTCGTGGCCCTGCCCTGTTCACTGCTCTGTGTCCAGAGACAGGCAGATCTCTTCAAAGAGGGCTAATGGATGGCAAAAGCAGACTTGGCAGGAAGAGGAGCTTGGCATGAAGGTGGTTTGAACTCAGTATGTTGCTGATGTAAAAAATGAGATAGGTTCAAGCTGGGGAAGGAAGTCAAAGCAGTTGGAATAGGTGGTTGAGCAGCCTGCAGTGGAATGCGTGGCTCTTCCCAGATACACTCACGCAATGGCTCCAGACAGAGACCAGTTTAACTTTTTCTGGCCCCTGAATAATATACAACAGCCTGGTTCATTGTTCTCGCTCTGCATTTATTCTGCAGGGGTTTCCTAACACAAACAAAGCCTTTGTCTGGGAGATATTAATCATCAATCCTGACTGTTATCTCAGATTGAATATCTTTCTTGTATACAAGATCTGTATCCTGCCTAGGCATGTTGCGCCCAGGATTGTCATTAGCTTTCAACAGCAGAATGTCACTTGCTCTGTAATCAGAGCATTCGTCTAACCTTCGAGTGCCATTTGCAAAGGTGTATGAGCCGTAAGTCCTCTGGGACTTGAGAGAAACCCTATCGGTGTGACCAATCTGTACAGTTAGACATGCACATATATCCATTTGAATAACAAAAATGTGAGCTTTTTTTAACTCTCTGTGCAGCACACCACTAACCTTGAGTAGAAAACAGATGCTAATAAATGCAAGGTCTTAAAAATGTGAATTATAGCCATTTCACACTCCATGGCAGACTCACACTGGTGAAATGGCTTAATACTTAATTACAATACTTGTCCTTTTCTCAAGTGTAGATGACATTCCTCAAATTTTTTGCAATGACATCTGTGGAAAGAAGTTGTGAAACTAATTTGTTATTCATATAGTACAGGATATTGACTGTGCGCTGATTAAAAGGATGTGGTGAGACATATAACACGATGTGTCTGTCTAGTAGGTGAGTCTGCTCCCGATATGATATTATTTGAAAAATTATTAAAATACCTTTTAGAACACAGATATTTATAGAAAATGTTGTATTTTATTTCCATTTTGGTAATGATGAAGGAGGGCTACAGTGTTCCAGAGTGGCATAATCTCCTGCTTGTGCGGTGGGAGGAATACCTGGTTTGCAAGCTCTAAGGACCATTTTTGGGGATGTCAGCTGTAATAGGATTTGCAGGTTATTGACTAACTGTAGCTGTAAGTGACCTAAAAGCAATTACCAGACAACTATGCAGAGAGAGGGGCAAGCAAACCACCGTTTGTTTCAGTACAAGTCAGGCAACACATCTGCCTTGCAGCCGAGTCTGGCTGGAGCTGCCATAGCGTAGCTGCGAGATGCTGCGCGGTGAATCAGCTGGTGTGCTGGTCTAGGATGCAGAATATGTAATGCTCTGTGAGAGGCTCAGTAAACTACTGTTTTATCATAACATTTGTACTTGAGATAGAGCTATTTGTACCAAGGTTATTGAGCATGAAATACAGAAGTAAATAGAAAGGTGGCAAGGAAAGCACCTTACCACCTATCACTGTGATCCCAATCTCTTGGAAATACTGTGATATTTAGAATGTAATCGTGTTCAAAATGACTGAATAGCTTAAAAGTGAAGGAGATTTTCCTTTGAACACCGTTCTTATCTTAAAGAAATTAGAGGAATGTAATCCATTGAGCAGCATGTTTGCTTTTGGGTAGAAAAATACACGGTTGTCTTTAATATTTCTCTCTATCCTTTTATGCTTCTCTCCAGCTGCGTATATTGCATTTCTAAAACCAAACTGAAGAGCAAAGCAGGGAAAATAAAAATCTGTGCCCTACTCAGCACACGGTACCTGCTTTTAAAGAAGGACCATCTGCCCCCTGAGACTTTGCTACAAGCCTGGAAGCCCTCTGGCAAGCAGAGCTTACCAGCATGGGAACCGCGGCTGGGGTTTTGCCTCCTGAAAAGCAACAGTTACAAACCAACTTCCTTAAAACTGAGAGTTTAGCATGGACTTCTCATTAACCTGGTACAAAATAGGGAAGGACGCTTGAGATGCTTTCCTGCCCAAGTAAGGAGTTCCTCAGGGATTTTTTTGCTGTCTGCTGAATTTGACTGTATCAAGGCAATAATACTTGTTATTTAGACTGAGGGAGGTAATTTGAGCTATACGAGTCCACTGTGATTAAAAAGGACACTTTTATAAATACACTAATTGTACTTTAGACTGTAGTCAGAAATCAATAGCTGTTGCATAACTCTATCAAAGAGAGGAGAAAATGTCTATAACGGGATCCTTTTTTTGAAAGCAGTATTTTATACACTTATTAAGAGAAATCATAAATATTTATCATGTCTACAGAATCTTTATTCTGAACTTACGTTTCATGCAGAATAGGGTTGTTTTCTCTAGGACAAACAGGAGTAGCTATATCATTTCCTCACGACTAGAATTGATTTTATCTTTTCAATGTGTGGCGGCTGCTGCTACTCTACTCCTCATGTGTATTTTGCAATATGGATTTATCCCATGGGTTACTGTGGCACCTCTGGCTGTTTTGAATAGTAATAATTTCTGACTAAACAGCTTTGCTGAGTTGGTACTAAATGAATGTCACTCCCTGCTTTCAAATAGTGTTTGGGCTTAGCTCTGCTTCTCCATGAGGAGGCAACACGTGTCTAATGAGAACCCCTTTCTAAATGTGACAGCAGTCAGGCCTGTGTCCCTCTTTGGGGATCCCAGCGCAACCCATAGTTTTTCCCCTGATCTCTGCTACATCTGTAAGAATATTAATAGTGTGAGAGCATTACTTGCATACTGCTGTGTGCTTTCTGGTCTCATCAATGAGTTAGCTCAGCAGCATTGGACTGGAGATGATTGGTGAGCTATCTTGCCCCTTTTTGCACACTTGTATCCCACAAAAGGAGGAAATGGAAATGCAGAAGCAACTTGTGCTGGCCGTGCAGACAGAAGCTGGCAAGAATTTCTTCTTTCTCTTCTTCTGTAGACTCCACCACTTCATTTCCAGATTCTGCTGACACTTCTGAAGCTGCCAGTCTCCTGCTTTTGTTACCAGCTGAGTTGGCATTGGAGTGACTCAGTGAAAAAAGCAGCATTTTTTTTTTTTTTTTTTGAGGCCAGGCATGTGAAAGCACTGTATTAAAGGTGGAACATTGCTGGTTTGAAAGGCAAAGTGGTAGCCGACATTTCATCCATCAGCAGAGGAGACTGCTATAAACATATACCTCAATGCATGCACACAGCTTTGCTGGAAAGTAAAATAATGCTGTGTTTCGCTTCATCTGCACAAGGACATCGTGTCCTTGGACTGAAGAAGCTAAACTTATAAGCGTGTGTTTCACATGGTGTCGTGTGGCTTCAGGGCCACGCAGGAGATGAGGAAGCAGAAATGTAATAGCGAAAAAGCAGGTGAGTGGCTCCAAGAAAACCTGAAAAACAAGTTCAGAAATACAGCTCAGTTCTCTAGAGAGATGGAGCAAATCTCCCAGGATGTGGGAGTAGCTACAGAAGGAGAGGAGCTTTCCCTCAGCTTAGACTAACAGGAGTTGGAGTTGGGCTCTTGGGACCCTCCTGGCAGCTGCTTTGCCAGTGGAAACTCAGCTGCAATTCTCTGTTTCTTCTGATGAGTTGACCTCAGTTCATGAGTTATCTCTTTCTTTTTGCAATACAAAAAAGAAAAACATGTTCTTTCCTTCTTTGCATGGCTTCGTGTCATTAAGGACAGTTGTAGGAAGGCTGGCTGAGGCCGTGTTATAAAGTGACACAGGGGAATCAAGCAAGAAATAAACCAAAAAAACCCTAAACTTAGGCCAGCCAGGATCATAAAATAGGTTGTAAAGCAGAGGGGAAATGGCCTCCTGGTGTGTATGAGAAAAGCTGAGAGGTTTGGATAATGAGGGAATGTGCTGCTGTAAGGGGATGTTCACTGCCAATGAAGTCAGTGAAAATCTGCTTATATTTGATATAATAAAGGCAAAAAGCAAGACACAAAGGGTTTGTGCTGCTAGTGCTGAACTGTGTGGCAGTGATAAAAATATGACATGTCCTGTCCACTTCCTTAAGTATTAACATTTTAAAAGGCAGAAAAAGAAGTAAAGTAAAATGTCAATTAAATATTTTTTTTATTAAGGATTTGGTGTCTTAAATTTAATGAAGAAGTAATAAATATAAATGGATATTAATGGAAGGTTATTAGAGCTGTTCATTTTGATAGGAAATATGCAATATCTTCTCGTGCAATGCCAGAGGTTAAAGATTATTATTGCTTCCTAAGGTTTCTGAAATTAAATTCTCTCTCTTATGACCCACAAGGAATGATTGAGAATGTGTGCGTGTGAAATGGTTTGTAATAAATTCATATTGCAATAAAAGTCTCTCTAGAAACACAGATCTCTTACAAGAATCAGCTGAAGAGCTCTGTCTAAAGATGGAAGCTTTCTTAGAAACCTAAGGAATTTATTTTGGAAGCTCAAATGCTGCTTGAAGGATCACCTGGCACAGGGAAACTTTTGAGAAGGTCCTGAGTTTTCAGCCAATGATTGAAATCCAGAGTTCCCTGGGTTAAAAAAGACTTGATTTTAACAGGCTATTATATGGTTTATAAACTTCTCATTAATTAGAAATGGTATTTCTGCCAAAGCCTTTTAGGGAACAAAAATTAAGTCCTTCATAATTGCTGTTCATGTCTATCTAAAGCCTCCAAACTTCTCAGTATCAGGTGATCAGTTCTTGTTCTCACAGGGCAGAAGAAACTGTGCTGAGAGCAGAGTGGAAAAGGCCTGTCCCAACTGTTTGGTGCCAGGAGATTTGGGCAATGAGTGACTGCTCTTTGCCAAATCCAAATCTTTAGGTGTATATCATACTGCAGCTTAATTCACTAATACTTTTTGAAGTGCAGAAACTTTGGTGACATGGGACTACTGATGTGGTTTTGCTGATAGTGTTCACAGGCTAAAAAAAAAAAAAAAAAAGCTCCTGTATGAAGTCATGAGGTAATGATGACATTACACAGCACGTTATGCCCCTTGATCACTTCTGTGTAATTCTCTTCAAGCCCATGAGGTTTTCTTGTAAACACAGTGTATGCATTTCGGCATGAGCTGCACATCTGGAAACAACCCGCGTCTTGAATTCAGCTCTGGGATCTGGTATTGGCCCAGGTATGCCCTGCATACTTCCATCAGAGCTCAGGGTTTGTTATGTGGGATCAGATTGAATATATCAAGAAGAGAGTAATTTATCATTTACTTAGGCTCTGTTACTCAATCCTATTATCAGTTCCTGTCTAATGAACTAAAGTCTAATACCTAATTCTGTGCTTTAAAAAAAAAAAAAAAAAAGTCTTACTGAAAACATCAAGGACAATACAGCTAAAAAGAGTGGAAAATGGAACACTAAATCTCTTCTAGTCCTTTCCTGCTTAGTATGTGACAAATTTTCTAAAACACCCTCTAAATATGTTGATTTTATGGGGTTTCGCTTGAGCAGACGGGTATCATTTAATCTCACCATCCCTTGGCATTGTTCTGAACAGTGACAGAGGACCAAACAGTGACTGTCTGAACATTTTGCAGAGCTCTGAGGCGCATGGCATTCAAGCAACATCATACTAGGCATCTAAATCTATGAATCTAGAGGTTAGTTATAGATAGAAAGAATAAATCAAGCAATAAAGGATGCCTATAAAAAAGGATGTTGCCTCTTAAATGAAGACACTTTAGAGTTCATCATAAACCCCTGACATATATTCAGTCACTCTGCTTTCCATCACTGTCTGAAATATATTTCAAGGTGCCTGCGTGTTTTGTGCTGTAACCTCTAATAAATACATGCACATTTTCAATGATGTTGCATCATATCTTGTGAACCGATGTGACTTGAAAGGGAAATTGGCGTCAATGCAATGAGAGTTCTGCAGGCAAAGGTACTCAAATACATAGTAAAAGTGTTTCTCTGACTCACACAGTATGTCAAAATATCTGTGCCAAACCAAAGTAAAGGCTGGTTTCACAACAATCTCTTTGAGGAAGCTTTCCTCTTGTTGGGTGCCAGTTGTCTCCGTGTGAAGCAAAGTGCATATTATTTCCTTCGTATCTGGCTTTCCTAGTCCAGGCTGTGATCAGTTACAGAGCTGGCTAACCTACCAGTGTGACTGAACTATTCCACAGCAAATTAAATGCTTTTTTAGGTTTGAATTTCCAGGGGAAAAAAAGTGATATCAATGGAAGAAACATCTTTGAATGTGCTTTTTCTTACTAACTTCCAAGAGATAGGCTGAAATTTTGACAGAGGTGCCAAATATTTCTGTATACTAGTTCTCTTGCTCCCCAGGTGGAGGTTATGGCTCTGCTGAAAGATTCATTACAAGAGTTTTGTAGGACCAACCCTTAAAATTGGTTATCCCTTAATTTTTACCAGGAGTCAGGAATTAACAGTGTGGCATTGATTTATGGAGCTATCCAGACCACTTCTGCCAAGCTTCTTTCTTTGCAGAGATAAGTATTCTGCAGAGCTGATAGTATATGTGTTATCCATCAGGACCCATCAGACACTCTCCATATGGTTTGCTGCGGTCAGAGAGATGCAAAATTCTTTCTTAAAATGTCATTTTCTATAGCTCAAGAAGTGCACTTTCTGAAAGAAACAATAACCTTGACGCAGAGCAGGCAATATCTATTTATTAGTCAGTATTTCCAAAAGTAATTTAAGACACTTGAGCACCTAATTCCAGAGGTTCATTTTCATAATGCTTGATTTTTCACAGTATGATGGTGCATGTTGTGTAAATATCAAGAGATCATGAGCTAGATGTTTTAATAAAGAATGTTGGACAACTCTGTCATTTTCTGTTTAGGAAAAAAGAGGGAGAATGAAGAAAAAAACAACTGATGTTTTCAGTGTTTGTTGTAACTATAAGAATGTGCAGCCTTTGCAAATCTGACTCAACTACTTGAAAAAAATGGGACCTACTTTCAGTGAATGGCTGGAGGCACAGATGATCAGTTATCATATGAGAATAATACCATGTGTCCCTGTGAGTGCCACTAAACTCATTCTCATAGAAGACCATGTAATCTTGACTCGCAAACATGTCAGAATTACAGTATTTCACTGAACAGGCTGTCCTGGGAGATGGTTGAGTCACGTTCCCTAAAGGTCTTTAAGGGACAGGTGGATGAGGTGTTGAGAGACATGGTTTAGTGTTTGATAGGAATGGTTGGACCCAATGATCCGGTGGTTCTATTCTAACCTGGTGATTCTATGATTCTATGATTTTTAACAGACCTACATGTATATGTTAGTATGCTACATGTATGCCTTGTACTTGTTCTTTTATTGACTTCTTTTTTTTTTTTTTTGACATTAAACTTACTACAATACCGAAGACTGAAGAGTTTAATACATGTGGAGACTTTGGATAGTGTATAAAATGTATGAACAGGTAGATTCAATGTTACTTTCCATCTGAATAATTACTGATTTGTCCTGGATGCTTGAACAGCTATTTCCTATTCCAACCCTTATTATACTCATGGAGATGGTGAGGCTGTTTTGACTTTGATAGTTATGACTTTGAGTGATCTATGGAAGGTGCTAGATTTCAACATGTGTAAATTCTATTATTCTGTGATGTATAGGGCCCTGATAGCCGGGGAGTTAATGAAGGTGCGTGTGGATGGGCAGCCAGCAAGCACACCACATCATGCTCTTGAGCAAGTCACTCAGAATTCTGGCAGTTTTGCCATTAGCACAGCTCAACTTTTCCTGCTGTGCACTCTGCTAATATAAATATTCCTGAGCTGCTTTTATATATACTCAGGCCACCAGCATGCATCTCTACATTTTTCCTGAAACTCTACCCTTTCTTATATTGAAATAGGAGAGTTTATAGCTATTTGGAATCTTTTTCTGTATTCACAGCACAGAGCACAGTGAGAGTGAGAACTGGATGTCACATTTGCAGGACAAGGCACATTCCTCTCCTCAGCTCTGCATCCTCCCTACCCTTTTGGGGTAGGGTGCCAAAGATCTCCTGTTTCTACACCAAACTTTGTGACAGCACTCAGTGCACAATGCAGAGCACTACAGACGTAACCCTGCTGTCTTTGGCACTGGGAGGGGGACAACCCAGCTACCTGACTTTGTATGGGTTAATGTAGCCTCCCATGTTGTGTTGCTACAGGTAGAACTGTTCACTGTGCATCAGCTGGTCCCATGCTCTGTGGATCTGACTGTGCTTAAGGGCTGATGTTTCTATTCCTCAGCAGTACATGCGCACCTCACAAATGTGGCAGGTCCCGCTAGTAGCTTTGACATCTGCAGCTGCAGCAGAAAGGACTAGTAAATTTGCCTCAGAAGAGCTCACAGTCTCATTTGGCAAGCCCAGTGCCTATAATGTAGCCTAGTTCACTCTCTCCATGGAAAGCAAATAGAAAAATCATTTTCACAGTACCCAGCAATGTTTATCTTCCAGGTTGGTTGACCTGCAGTGACATTAGAGTCCCCAGAGCTTCTGAACTTAATCATTTCCAGTTGCTGCTTGCCTGCTTGAAGCAGTCCTAGTCCACCCTCCAGTGTGTTCTTCCTGCCAGTCACTATGGGAACAGCAATCAAAGCTCATATTTATGGCTCTGTAGATGTCCAAGGTCACAGAGCACAGGTCTATTGGGAACAATTAAAACAGGCCTGTCCAGTTATATCTCTTTAAGCTTTCTCCACATTATACCTCTAACTAGAGCAGTAAAGTTAAAGCAGCATGACTGTCAGGATGTGACTGCTTTATAAAAGATACCCTTTAGAGGAGATAAAGATACTCCGTATACTGTTATCTGTAGAAGCCTACTAGCAGTGCAGTCAGCACCGCTGAATAAAATCTGCCCCCAAGTTTGACTTCACATGCCCAGTGCCAGAGCTGGACCCTGTCAGACTTGGGCGGGCGTTCCCGCTGAAGGAGCTTGCTGTAGGTCCTACCTTGTCCACTATAAGTGCTACTGGGATGGAGTTAGAAGTTTTTTCAAGTGGCAGTTATGTTTATACTGGTTTGGGGAGGCTCTGTGGTTTCAGTGGTTCAGTCCTTGGTACTCCATTACTGTTGTTACCTACAAATTAAAAATTGCAAATGTTCTTTTTCTTTATTGTTTATACCTGTTGACTTGCTCTATAGCTGGTTATCGCCCTGCTTAGTGTAACATCATGACCTAGACAACATCTTTTATCAAGTCTATTTGCTATTCCAGCTTTAGCAAACAGTAATAAGTGTGGGGAAAGTTAGGTCAAATTTATTGATTGATAGTGTTTCTGACCCTGTAAAAGGTATTTCTTCTCACTGTATCCAAGTCCTACATCTCTGTGCATGGTCATATTTGCTCACATAAGGAAGCGTGCACGGAGTTATGATTAAGTGAGGCTGCTTTGTGTCTGTCAAGCAGCAAGGCAGAGATTTGCAGCTGGAAATAGGAACTGTACCTCTGATCAGGGAGCAAGGCTGTGAACAAGTGGTCTGGAAGGTGAAACACCTCCCCAGTGCCAAACAAGAACCCAGCACATTTGAAAAGAGGACGGTGCAGTATTTTTGCGTAATAATAGGCTGAATTTGAAAAGTTTCAGTCATTTCTGTGGCCTTATGCATGCAGACATTCAACTGTAATGCTGGTGTAAATTGTGACTGTGAAAGAGGCCACAACCTTGGCATATGCATTCCTCTAGATTTACAATTTCTGCATATTTACCATTGCGTAAAGTATACTGGAGAGAGCAAATGGTACATCTTCTCCATAAAAATGGAAAGCAACTGAAAACCTGTTATATGCTCTATATAGCTCTGATGGAGGGGAAAGAACGACTACAGATTTGTGGTTGACAAGCTTCAGAAAAGGTTCAACAGAGTGTGAAAAATGACATTTAGCAAATAGCAATTCTGCTTTCTTTTTTTTGTGAACCTGCTTGAAATAAATTGCAGGTTTTAAACAAAATGTTTGGTCAGTTGTTATATTGGATGTTGCTTGTCTCATTACTGCAGTTAATTAAAAGGAGGGACAAAAAGTCAAAGCCAGAGTCAATAAGTTTGTTAATAAAGATTTAATTTGGTGGAATCATTATAAATTGGCTGTACAATGAATGAATATACCACAGGAGTACGAATGTCTGAAGGTCTATAAATGGGTTTTCAGAAATAGCCATCAGGTTGTAGCCAATTTGTCATGCTAAATAAGCTCTTCAAATCCACTTAAGCAAGGGTGTACATGTTTCCAAAGGATACTACCACCAAGTATTTGATGCATACAGACACACCTTTTTTCCCAGCGGGTTTTTTATTCTACCAGTTTGAATCCTTTTTGGTTTTGTTATCTCTGTATCTCTCATTGATAGTGATTAAGTGTTAAGTCCAATCTTTTTAGAAGGAAGAGAGCAAATGACCACAGAAGAATAAATCATCACTGAAAAAAGCACTGTAGGCTGAACTTGTGCTCTGTCCACATGAGATATTAATCTACCTGACCCTTTTCCTATATGTCTGACCAGACAGTAGATAAAAATCCAATAACAGATAGACTTAAAAAAGAGTTTAGAAATGAAAATCTAGATAAACATTTCTTCTCTTCATAAAGCAGTTCAAATGTAGAAGACTGCATGCAAAGTACTGATGGTAATAACTGCTATATTTGCATAGAACTGCACCCCTGCCAGTAATCCTCTCATTTGAGTACATTGGGTCATCACAAGAAAGCGATTCCTCTGTTAGCGATAGCATGCTGGTCTGCTCAGCAGGATTACTTAATACCCTGAAAAACAGACTAATAAGATAAAAAAATTGCATTGTACTGCCTTCTTCCAAAATAGAACAGAAGAGCAAACCATGAAAGACCTGGAGAGTTGGCCCAAATTGACCCAGTGGTCAACCACTGACTGCACATGAAAGTCATCTCGAAGTAGAGCACTGAATAATGTCTATGTTAACAAATACTTTATGGGTTCTTCTAGCGATTTTTAGCTGACTCAAATACCATCTTTCCATCGAGTTTTATGATTTTAGGCCAACTCAGGTGGCTGTATCCTGCCACCATCCAGAAGCCATTATAGACTTCGGGAAAAAGCCCGTTTAAGCCTCAGCTATTACCTGCAGGCTACAATATAGCTGGCTCTCTCCCTGCTCCAATGGCTCAGAATTGCTATGAAATTCAGTTGCCTCGCAGACCTTTTCAGTGTTGTGTTCATATCCTCCACGTTCCTGATGGCAGCACTTTGTTAGACTAGGTAGCAGGTGGAATCAGTGGCCCAAATGAAAAGCTGCAGTGCTTTCTATTTCTTTTTCTCCTCCCTGGCTTGGTGACAGTATGTCAAGATAATACCCAATCTTAGCAGCCTCTTCTGTAATTCTGCTTGAAAGGGTTTCTTCCAATTTATGCCTTTTAATTAGAAGCTTTCAACCTGTAATTAGAAACTTACACCATCCCAGCCTTTGTTTCTGAAAAATGCATTTGTGGTTTAGGCAATTATAGTAACATAAAAGGTAATTATTTTTCTCCGCGTGTGAAATGAGCGTGCTCATAAGTGCACCCAACAGACAGAAGATTTTATTTTGTTTCGATTTGTTTTATTTTATTACTATAAGTTATGTAACAAGGTGTATCAGACAGGCAAATGAAAAAAGTGGTGTAAGGAGTAGATAAGAAAGTGGCCATGCTGGGAGTGCAGAGAAGCAGTGGTCAGCAGGAGCAGGTGCGTGCTCCAAGTCCTCTAGTTAGGACAGGCAGCCACAAAGGATTACATGACCAGTTTTGACCTAGACTACATAACTCATGATGAGAGACATTTAGTGGTGAGCTTTTTGCAATAAAAGTAATTACAGGCTCTTAAGTTCCAGCTACTGGCACCAGTTGCAGTGCTATGGCTTAGAGCTCAGACTGCTCTGTGATAATGTCATTTACTCTATTGCTTCTGATCATGCCAGGAGAGGGCACATCTTTGTCCTTTGATCTTCCTCCAGCCAGAGCTTACTCATGGCTCCTATGTTCCATATTATCTCCTATGGCTTTTTCCTGGGAGAGGTTATGTTAACATACAGGGCTATATGCTACAGGCTGAGTCTTCTCAGTCCCACCTGCAGTTGCTATGGTTTTATTAATCACGCTCATACTCTCAACTGATAACACCTGCCAAGCAGCCACTCAGTGTCTTCTTCTGGATGCAGCCAGGCCCTGTGACGTGGAGGTTTCCCACAGCAATGAGACTGGATGTTCCAGCTTATCAATTAAGGCTGAAAGATTGAGCACGGCAGGACAGAGGTAATCCTGCAGACAGCTCTCTGCTTGGGTCTGTCAGGCACAGTAGGGATTCAGAGCAAGACCAATCTGTTCACAACCCACCAGGTGAGGAGAGTGAACTTGCAGTCATCTCCACACTTAAAATAGGAATAATTCATTTTGCATCCCCAAAGCCTTTCCCTGGCCGCTCAAACACATCATCTTCTTAAACCACATCTGTATTTACCACACATCATTTTTTACTATCTCCCAATTTCTATGATAATTTCCTTCCTTGATTTATAAGCAACAGAATTTTTTAATTATCCAGATGATTTTAATTTTCTCAGCCATACCTCCACTTCGTTAAACATTAATCTTGTACTTTTTTCTTTGACAATCTCTACCCTTCACCACTTCTCCAATGTGTAATGAACCTAGATCTCAACAGTATTGCACAGTACGCTTTTCTCCCTAGATTAATTTGGTATCTTCTGTTTGATCTCTGCTTTTGTATTCTAAATGCTATATTTGGCTTCTTGTATACCATTTCAGAAATTATTTAAGAAGTCAAAAAAAAAACCCCAAAACATTTTGGAGAACTTTGCATATTTACATCTCCTTCAGCAATTCCCATGTTGTAGCATAGTAGGTAATCACAAATAATTTGTAATTATAGTTTGATTTGTCTGTTGTTTTCTAGCTTTACTGCTTTCTAGTGTTCTGAATAAGTCTCAGCTAGTGCAAAGTGTACTGAAAGACTACAACAGGTGATTTGCAGTGTGCTGGGAGGAGCTGCATGCCCAAACATTCCCTCTTGCTGAACAACATTTTTTTTCAGAGGAAAACGAAAGCTGTCTCTCACCTGCTTAGTGCTACAAGCTGGTACCATACCATACCAAGCTCCTCTGGTTCCCCGTTTGTCTAGATTCACTCAAATCTTCTTTGAATATTAGCTAAGCATCTTCCTTATGCTGGCTTTGACTTGCTTCATAGTGGTTTTGAGCTATTCCTGTTACTTGATTAGCCCTCCTCCCTGGATTCTACTCTCTGAAGATATCTCTATATGGTCAGGGGAGTATTGTTTGAGCATGGACTCCGTTTAGGAAAAGTTCACAAAACACAGTACTTGCAGCTCAAACTAAGCAAAAAATATATAAACTGGTTTGTTTGGCGCTAAGCTGAAGTTAGCAAAACCAGCAGCAGATTTATTGCATTTCCTGTGATGAAGCACTTCTTTTGGTATTGCTGTGAAAGTTGTGAAATTAGATTTAAGGCACTAGCTTGAGACTGAATTAGCAGAGCTCAAGCCGGGAGAAATGATCAGGACTTGATAGATGCAGCACACCAGGAGGGGAGGATGGAGCAAGCACACAGGTACCCACAGATACACATGCTCTCGCTTGTTCATTCATCCATCAGGGACTGCAACACTTGCAGAGTCCAAGCAGGACTATTCATGCAGCATGTTCACTAGATTCCCTATCCAGGGAAATATTAAAGCTTATGAATAGCTTTAAGCACAAGAGTAATTCATGTTATTTTGTTAATTACTTTTTCTTTCTCTAAACACAGCTTTGTACAAAAACTCATTAGCATTTGTGTTGCCCAAATACGATGAAGCAAAGTTGTTGCACCTCTTGCCATTTGAACCAGACATCTCTGGCTTAATTAAAACATTGTAATTTCCAATAAAGCATCATTAGACCTCTGTCAGGACTGACAAATTTAACTGGATTTTCCTTAGGAATTTAACAATGGTTTGTGGATAATAGCAGAAAGAATTTTCATTCACTGTCCACTAGATCATATTAGCAATTTTATGAGCCCTTGGACCACCAACCATAAAAATGTGTTTCAGAGTATGGCTGGAATTCTCACTTATTAGAGTTGCAGCATAAACACCGGACACTGTATGATGATATATGCTCTCAAACTAAACAGTATTTACTGCAATAGACAGAATTTACAATTAAGTGGCATGAAAATAATATATCCTCGTTTACTTCTGTAATTAATGCTCCTAAAGAAAATACTCTGGAAACCTTCCATAAGCAAGATTTATTTCTGTTGATTGAGACTGTAAGCAGATGTCCCCATTCAAACAGTAATTGGTGTGCTTCATTAAAATGTGATTGCAAACAAGATTTATGTCAGTGCTAGGCAAGAAATAACAGGGATACAAATTTTCTTATTGGTGATGATCTCTTCTATATCTTCTCAGGGTACTTGCTGCTTTTGTACTGTACTACATATATCATATTTTGTCAAAATCATGGTATCTTGAAGAAGACCTTGTGCACTTTCTCCTTTTGATCTTAACCTCTCACTCTGCTGTACTGAGGCCAGCTCCCTTTTTTTGCCCTTTCCTATTAGTCTCATTGTTATTGCTTATGTTTATGTTATTTTGTTCTTGGGAAGTAGGAGTGCTTTCCAGTAGGAAGGAAATCTAGTACCAAAGTTTAGACCTTAGGGCATAGCTCTTTGGGAGACGACAAAACTTATGAACAGTTAAGGTTTTCACCTGGTGAGTCCAAACCTAACCCTTTGTTCCTCCTCCAAGACATTTTCTGTTCTACTCCAAGCAAAAGTACGGCAATTAAAATAAAAAGCGTAAAACATTCTAGAAATAGAAACTGAGGATGGTTTCTCTGAAATTCAGTAAAAGCTAATTAACTTCCAGTTAATTGGAAGACAAGTATTGTGTTTTCTTCCAGGAATAGGTATGTATAAGATAGCTCACAAATAATGGAGTCAGAAGTATAAGTCACTGCGAATGGATGATCCCATTGATTTCGTTGAAACAAGGGAGTTAAAACAGAAAACAAATTTCAACCTGAGATACTGGTTCATTACCAGCAAATTGATAGACCTCTACATTTACTTGCTAGCATAATTTACCAATTGTATGAGATGTAAGCAGGCACAGTGGTAACATTGGCTAATTTTATGCTCAATGTGAAATCTTATAGCTGGTCAGATGGATACCATAAGAAATAATTAGAGTCATTAGAAATAATGGGCTACAGCTGCAGTAATACATGCTCTATTCTCAGTCCAGAGGTTTCTAAGCAAAATTAAATTAGCTTCTGTTACCACACTGCTGCATCATATGTTCCTCACCTCCTGAGAGTAAACTTCTCTTATCATTTCTGTGCAGGAGGCAAAGTTTGTGCCCCACACAGAAAAATCCTCTGTTGGGGACAAGAAATTCTGAAGTTTGGGGCCATTCATTGTCAAGCAAAAAA
This sequence comes from Coccyzus lansbergi, assembly GCA_033558105.1. Taxonomy (NCBI): domain Eukaryota; kingdom Metazoa; phylum Chordata; class Aves; order Cuculiformes; family Coccyzidae; genus Coccyzus; species Coccyzus lansbergi. The sequence continues at coordinate 1,489,671 of JAUMJK010000395.1, forward strand.
AGTAATAAAAATATTTTTTTAAAAAAAGAAAAGTAAAAGTGGCAGCAACAAGTCTCCAGCTCAGGCTAACTCCTTTCACATGTTGAGAATCACCCCTGTGCTGTGCTGCAACCTTTAGTACCAGCCAAGAATTGCAACTCCTGTTTGAATCAATGCTGGACCCAGGTAAGTACTTTTGCCCCTGAACTGTTCTCATTAAGCTTTACCTTTTTTAAGGAAATTATGTCCATTTTATTGGAAGCACATCAGCAGCCCCTAGTTGCTAGTGTTATTGCCTTCACATCTGTAATATCCTCTCTTCTCCTCAAGTTCAAAAGACTGCTCATAATAGTAAGGAAAATGACACATTATTCTGGAGGGAGTGAGGAAAGGGACAAGAAAGAAATGTAATTCATGCTGTTGGAGTGATTAATGTGACTGTTTATGATGAAGGAAATGAAAACTAGAAATCTGTGTAAGTAATGATCTTTCGAAGAGAATGACTTTCACTGGAACCACAATACAAACTCATATGCTGATCTCCTTTAAATTATTGCAGAAGTTTTCAAAGCAAAGCATGGATGGCACCAAAAATTTTGCTCCCTTGTTCATTTGCAGGAGTAAAAACTTTTCAGCAACAGCAGGAGAAGGGTTCACTTTCAGGTACACACAGGCCATCACCTCTCTTTAAAATGTGAGATGCTTGGTGATAGGTTTGAGTAAAAGAGCTTAAGAGGCACATTGAGCATTGTCCATTAAACATGGTGAGCTGCAGAAGGGCTTTCCCTGCATGCATCATTTCATACATTGATATGCTCACCGAGTGTGCTCAGTGGGAAGAACAAGACTAACAGTATTTTTGATGAAGGTAAAAGCCTAATATTTCAGCTTTGTAAAGATCACTTATCCATCTGCCAGCTGTCTGTCTTTGGCTATGGTACTTACCTGACCTCAGTTATTACACTGTATAACTGCTTCACAAACACTAATATATTTATCTTTTCATCCTTCCTGTGGAGTTGGGAAGTGCCATTACCTCTGTTGCAGAACTAAGAACTGAGATTAAGGGTCGTATTTGTCATGGCATTTAGGTGCTCAATGGGATTTTCAGAAGTATCTAACATCCATTGTAATAAGTAGAACCTGGGTACTTTGATAGTTCGGAAAATCCTGTTACTTGTTTCTTCACATTTAAAATGTTGAGCTTACTTGACCCTGGGACCTGTAGGAGAGGTTCCCATGTTGTAGGTAGTCACGCAGACAGAAGATTGCCTCTTCATCCACCTACTAGGAGCAATCTTATGGCAGTAACTTCTCTCAATCCTGAATTCAGCATGCTGTAACTCTCTGGACAGCGATGAATTTACTCTCCCTGCATAGCTCTGTCAGAGAGGTCAGAATCTGGTCCTGGAAATACTAGAGTGAAAATGAGCAGTACCCATGATCAATAAAAAGGGCTTATGTGCCAATTGCTGGTATGGAAAATTCAAGAGCAGAAGCAAATAATGAAACAATCTATATTCATGCAACCACCTTTCCAGCCTATTGCTGTAAGTGTGGGCTTACACCTAACCAGGAGATATGAATTGTACCGAAAGCTCCAGAGTATCATACTGGAAAACAAATGTTGATTTTGAACAAATTATCTGTTCATCGCTAAATCATTTTCTTTCATTATTAGTCTTCAAATTGGTTCTGCTCTGAAGGACAGAATTAGGTTTAAAAGCAATGTGTCTCTTAAACACTTATTTAAAATGAAAGTATTTGGCAAACAATACTCAAACGCCCTAGAGCATAAACTCCGCTGCTTTCTCTGGCTTTGCATAGATTTTTCAGATCCTGGTTTAAAGACGGGTGTCTCAGGGATTCATTCATGCTATCATAAAATAATCAAATTAAATCCCTCGCAATCATATGCCCCTAAAATGCCAAGAAAGATTCTATTAAGACCTTTCTGTCCTTGTTTGCAGTAGCATATGCTGGGACGGAAGTCCTATGCAAACAGATAGAGTCACACCAATATCAAATGTGTAAGAGAGAGAAGAGACTCCAAACCCACAACACAAGTACAAAACTGCAAGCCCAAGTTTCTCATCATTGGAAGAGCTGCACTTTGCTGTTGTAGTACTTCCAGTTATTTCTGTAGTTTTAAGATTCTAAAAAAAAAACCCCAGCCTTCAAAATTATATTTTTAACATCAAAGTGTGGGTGTTTGTTAATTCAGTATCTCAGTAGCAGCTGTCTGAGCTAGTGATTTAGGATATCAGAGAGGTCACCTTAGCTAATTTGAGAGACAGGTGTGGTGCTGTGGGTTACAGAGCAGCAGCAAAGCCCCAGCATTGTGTGCTTGTCCTGCCATGGACTGTCAGCAGGTGCTTGAGATGGTCGTTTGTACCTTCATGAAGCAAGCAGCTTTGCAGTAATTAGGATGTGTCTAACTGCACGGGTTTTCATCAGTGTTGGTAAGATAATGTTATCCTGCAGGTTTTTATTGGGTGGAGAAATCAGACCAACTCAGTCACTTAGGAATGGAAAGAATAATGCTTTGGGCAATGTTATCTGGCAGACCCTCAGGTACTCGGTAGCTTGTTCAAAGCATGAATTTAACTACTTTTGATGTTATGGGGACCTGTGTCCCCATACAGGAAGACAGGCAAAGAGAAGGTCCCTTTTGATTCCTCCCACCATGGGAAGACATTTACCAATTTCCCAGTTCACCACGCTCTCCAGTAAAGCACTGGTGTGGGACTGGAGTGCTGCTCCAGTACAGGGCAGAAACAGAGCTGCCGCTGCTGCTGTAGATGAATGCATTCGTACTGTAGTGCCTGAACACTATTTTGCACTTACAAGATTTATTTCTGGGTAGGCAGAAGAGCTACAAGATTAACAGGTGAACAAATACATTGAGACAGCCAAGACATCAAAGAAATTGAAGAGTTACTACGATTTTGGAGAGCTAAAGAGTCACCTGGCCATGGTTCTCAGGAATTATTTTATCCTCAGATTAGCTCAGCTGTCTTCGGGTTTGGACACATCCTCTGGTGAATTTAGCTACAGTGATGTCCTGGTTTTGACTGGGATAGAGCTCATTTTCTTCCCTGTAGCTGCTGTATTTTGGATTTATTATGAAAATAATGCTGATAACATCTGCTTTTTCAGTTGTTGCCAGGTAATGCTTATGCTCAGCTGGGATATAGCTAGTTTTCCTCCCAGAAGCCAGTGCGGTTTAGAGTTAATATGAGAAAAACGTTGATAATACACTGATGGTCTTAGTTGTTACTAAGAAATCAAGGACTTTTTCAGTTTCCCATGCTCTGCTAGTGCACAGGTGCACAAGCTGCGAAGGACATAGCCAGGCAGCAGCCTCAAGCTGGCCAAATCAATATTTGATACCATATAATGTCAAACTTGGTATATAAATGGGAAATTGGCCATGAGCCAGGGATCACTGCTTCAGGATCACTGTTTGCCTTGGGCTAAATGCTGATCATTCATCAGTAAGCAGTTTGCTGCACATCACTTGTTTTGTGTATTTTGTTATTATTGCTATTACTTTTGTCCCTGTTCTCTCTTCCTTTGTTTTCCTATTAAACAATCTTTATCTCAACCCACAAGTTCTCCTTTTTTCTCAATTCTCCTCCCCATCCTACCAGTGTGGGGAATGAGAGAGAGTGGCTGCACGGTCCCAGGTAGCAGCCCTGTGATCCTACTTTCTGGCCTGGGTTGAAACCACAGTGAGTGATTTAAGATACTACTGGACTCAGCTCTCTGTTTCCCCTCTGTAGGATCCTGTCTCTGGAGACAGAGGTAGCAGGAGGGAATATCTGCCTGGATCACAGCCACTGCAGTTCAGACCCTGGGGACTTAGCGCAAACGGAGCATCCTTCATTTTGGGGGGTAGATACTAGCTTGTAAGCTGCACCAGGGACAAGAGCATATTGTATCCCTGGAAAGAAAAGGGATATCTAGGGCAAAAGTGGGGCAGACAGTGTGTTAAGCCTCTGTAATGAAAACGACCAGAGTGCATGTGTCAGAGCCATGTACTGTGACTACTTTTACCATAAAGAAGTACTAACATGTATTGGAAGGGCAGTTATTGCAATTGGAATCATATCCCAGGTAGCACTACTTACTGTCAATCATTCTTTGCAAGCTTTTTGTCCTCCGTGCAATCTCCAATTCAGTCAGGAAAAAAAAAAAGTAAGTAGCAGAAGTCTTTAACGTTAGATTCCTCATACAGGAACCAGGCAAGAGGTGATACCAGTGAAGGGATCATAAGGTTTATGTAAGAACTACCTTCCCTGCAGAAAGCAAACAAAAAGCAGGTCAGAAAGATTGTGCAGAGGCTGCTAACCTTGAGACCATACTCATTTCTTGGGTTGTATATGCCTCAGTTCTTCCCTGAAATTTATATTTAGTTGAGTCAGCCAGGAAATTACGGGTGAGTTTGGGGTCTTGAGGGAAAGCTGTTGGAAAGCAGCAATATGAAGGCACCAACAAGAGGGAAAGTTGTAACTTCAGAAGTGCCACACAGGGGGAACTGTGCCTTTGTTTATTGAACTATTGGCTGCAATAAATGCAGCCAAATTCCCTCTGTCTCCCGTAATGTTGTCTCAGTACCAGGAGGAGTCCATTTAAGAATACACTTACTTGCAGAAATGATTATATATGAAGAGCAGAGGAACTACAAAGTGCCACTGTGGTAATGCAAGCAAATCCTAAAAGCTGTCCAAGTAAGCTTGGTGGTTGTGTGCTGCCCTTGTGCTTCAATTTTGTCAGTGCTGCTTGTCCAGAGCAGGAGCTTGTGTTTCAGTTCACCTGCCTGCTTCACCTGGGGAGATCATAGTCTAGATTTTGTGATGGTACAGTAAATAAATGGCTATAAAATCAACTAAAAGAATGTTCCCTAAGAGACAGAGTAGTTTTTTATTATCATTTTCAATACAGAAGGTCATAAGAGACTGTATTATAAAGAAGAGACCATGGATAAAGAACAAGGAAAACTGCACCTTGCACTTCTACATCTTACAGCCTTAAACCAAATTGTCTGAACTAAAAGGTTTGGCTGTGTAGAGACTTGTCAGACACCTGGATAGAGTAGCCAGGGTTAGGAAGGGTTGACAGGAGTGGAGGGTAGGGTGGGAGAGTTGGCATAAGCAGTGGGATATGAGTGTAGGAGTAGAGATTGGGAATTTCGGGGTGTTCTGCATTTTCCTTTTCATTGATTTCCTTAAACCTTTCTAAACCTCACATCTTGCATACAAGCAAGAAGATCGTGGGGGAATCCCTTGCACATTGCATCTTGTCCGAGCATTTACAGCAGAGTATAGTTGCTGTGAAATGCTGGCAAGCTGGATTTGAGATGTGTTTCACAACACTGTACATGAATTCTTTCCTGACTAAACCAGGCATGGAACTGAACAGCCGTAGGTCCTAAGGTGCTATACAGTGGGCAGGCAGGCAGGCTCTGCAAGATTACTGCCTGAGATTAAGTATGAATAGTCAACCCACAAGGCTCTGTAACTCCCCTTTCTGTTGCAGATTAGAGTCGCCTACCAGAGCGCTGGTGATGGAGGCTCCAAAAGGCATCGAGATCAATGCTGAGGCCGGCAGCTTGAAAGCCACGTGCAGGACAGAGCTCAGGCTGGAATCCAAAGATGGAGAGGTAAGGGAAAGATGTCAAGCCCTGCAGCAAAAACAAACTAAACCACAGATCTCCCATAGACTTGCAGCCTTCTGAGTCACTGAGCTGCTCCATTTGAAGCACTGGTGCTAAGGTGCTGGTGAAGCAGGCCCTCCTAGCTTAGTTTCTGCTAGCAGTGATTGAACATATCATATGCAAAGGAGTCTCACTCTGTGGCAAAGGCTGATTCATTATTTTTAAAGTGCTCGGATAATAGCTTCTGTTGTTCAAGCAGATTTATGTGGCTGTAAAATAGACTGTGCTCCTAAATTCTTTGTTTCATTGTCATTTTAAAACAAGATTTACTTGGCCAACATAATTAAATCTTTTATCATACATTTTTCTATAAGAAAAGCTTAATTCACCGTTATTGATCTGAGAAGCTTTTGTAGCTGATGTTTCATTTTGGAAAGAAAGGGAACATTAGGAGGCACAGGTTGGTGCACTGAGGAAACTTCCGAAGAAGAAGAGAGAATAACTAAAACTGATAACACAGAATAAAAGTAAAATAGGTGGTGCATTAAGCCATTTCTGGTATCTCAAAAACACATGGGCATCCAGTTCTCATCCGCTATGCCCACCATGATGTGAGACACTGAAGGTGGTGGCTGAGGAGCTACCACTGGAGAACCTAACGAGAGCCTTAGCAGGAGAAACTTCTCATTGGACACAAACCTCACTGGAATAGGACTCCTACATAAGCTAACATTTTCCTGTCTTAGTGTCAGATGTAATAAATAGAATGGGCTTTTAATGTTTTGGAGTTTGTCTTAATGATTTTAACACTAATTTGCTTTTAAAATGCATATGTTGACCTATCTAATCAGGAGATCAGGTGGTTTGATTCTAAAACTGGAGTCTTACTGTAATTGCAAGATAAAGGCAGATATATCGGTTGCCCTGTAATATTCTGGTGTGCAAGTTATTTTACCCTGCTCTTCTCAGTGATGTTGGAGCACTCTCCTGTAGCTGCTATGTGTCTAAGAACTGCCACAGGTTCACTTTTATGTTCTGCTTTGTAAGAAGAAATGTTGTGATGCTGCATTTAATTTATTTTTAATATACATAAAAGTATTACAAATATACCTAAAATATATATTAAAGTGAGTGCTGCACACCTGCCTGCGTAACTGGCAGTGGGATTATAGTGTCAGAAGTCATAGTGGAGGAGAGGAGCTGTTGCGTGGGTGTTAACCATACACACCCCCCAACCTAGCACTGGGGGTACTTCGGGTTGGGTTAATACAAATATACAGGTGCCTTAGGAAGCTATGAACCAAAAAACCACAGTGGGCAGATCACAGTAAAGGCAGATCATATGCTCACTCAGACTTGTGTCAGACTTTCTTATCCTAATACACTTGCCTATACAGTTTTTGTAGCAGCTGAGCTGTCTGAAAGAAGATTTTTTTGTAAACACGTGACCAAAAATAACAGCTTTCCACTAATTCTCTCTTTCTTTCTCTCTTCCCCTCCCTCCCACTTCAGATAACATTGAATTCTGCAAAAATCAAACTACCTAACTTGCCTCAAGGATCTTCCTCTTCTGCAGGGTCCAGGCAAAAAATCTACGAGCTCTGTGTGTGTCCCAATGGGAGGTTATTTCTGTCTCAGGCAGGCACTAGCTCGACCTGCCAGATAAATACAAGCGTCTGCCTTTGAGAGACAATTTGCAGTGGGGCATCGCAGGCAGCACAAAAGCCAGATCTGGTCTCACAGATTGCAGCTGCCAACTATTTTTATTAGAACACAGAAAGCCTATCAAAGACTTTTTTTGTGTGCGCGCGCGTGTGTGTGAATATATATATATAAATATATATATATAAAATATATATATATCCTCTGTGTAAAATGATGTTTCAGTACAAGGAATCCCAGGGTGACCCTGTTACATTTGTGTAGCATTTCTCTTTCCCACACCAAAATTTACTGGTCCAATCTGCTGAATTGGATTTGATGCTCCCCTGGACCTTTCTGTATTAATATAGTCTAATGATCACCCCTCATTTTTGATCATGTTCTCAGAGCAGTGAGATTGCTGGTAGGGCAAGTCCCTGGAACCTATGTAAACCCACCAAGATACAAAGGGAATAGCAGCATCTCTGATTATTTTTGCACAATTAAATCTGTGGCATGGAAAAAACCAAAACCAAACAAACCCCAAACCAACAAAATAGACAGATATGCTGTACTGATCACCTAGAGTGATCTAAGATACTTAAGCTTAAATTGCACTCTGATTTTTGCCTAAAGCTTAACTCCCTGTTGGGAGAGATGGATTGTACTTGGCCAGTAGAAAATCTGACTTGGTCAGTCCAGATCTTCTTGTTGGAATAATCATGTATTTTCCTGGAGGGGTTTGAGACATGCCTGTGCATGGCTAAGGACGGCTTGTGCTGTTCAGATGTGACACACCAGCTCTAACCTTAGCCTAAAGTCATCTCTGTGCCAACAAAACTGGTGTTGCATTTAGTTCTTGGAGGAAAAAAATGTGAAAGTCTGACTAAACAGAAATATCCTGATCCTCCTTAATTAGCAGGTATTCTGGATCATCTACGCACTCTCCATTAGCACTTTTAATTTTGAAAAGATTTGGTGTGAAGATGTGAAAATTTCAGATTTGAATATTGCTTCTATTTACCTGTATAAACCTATGCTACCCATAAAAACAGAGAAATTCATGCAAATTAGGCATGTAATGTAGATGTTATGCCAGAATTTTGGCCTTCTTTCTTTTCAGAATGTACAGTCCAAGGTCACTTAGATCTGGTGGAGACTGCGAATATCAGAGATGCTGACAATGAGACTTTTTAAAGTATTTATAAAGATTGTGACAAAGCCAGATTACTGGAAAGCAAGGGCTTTGGATGCTGGTTCCTCTAGAATTTAAGCCCCAAAATCTCTGTGGTTGAATCTTCTCATGGTTGCATTTTTCCGTATTTTAAAGTCTAGGAGTCACTTACAGGCAGAATAAAAGACAAAACCTGATCTGGTAATGTAACTTCCACTGTTACAGTTTTGAAAAATAATGAGAAGATCACTGAATTCTGGCCAATAATTGCATCCACATGCATGTAAAAAATCCTTGAAAAATAAATATACTAATTACTGTAAAAATATCCAAGTCACAGTAAATCTCATGAAGACAGTAAGATTTCTAAGCCACTGAGATGCTTTTGAAAATATTACCTCATGTGCAAACATAACAGATCTAGTCTTATCTAAGCCAAGCTGGTATTCTTCAAGCGATCCATAAGATAAAATGTAGCTGACAAATCTTTAGAAATAATTTAGTCCGTTACTTTTAAACAGATTTCCATGTATTTTCTTGGGGTTTGGAGAGTACCAGGGTTTGATTTATTTATTTAATTTTTTTTACATTAACAATTCTGGCTTAATCCAAAACTGACTGGACTGAAAGGAATTCCTGGAATTCTATGGAGTTTAGAATAGATGTGTTGCTGACTAACAAAGCAGCACATTCATAAAATTTATTCCTAAAAGAGGATGGAATGATCTACTTTTATTTCAACAATGCTTTCCGATTAATTAATGAATTCAAAATATTTGTCAGTGAATGATTCCTGTAATTATTATGTCTTGAATCAATGTTTGAATGCAAAGGGTCACCCAGGGCAACAATTGTATTGGGACACAGGACTATACCATCTCTGTTCAAAGAGGGGAATTGTGCCTATGCCTTAAGTCAATGCACTCAGCAAGGAGAAGCACATCATATTTATCTTGTTATTAAAACTAGTTTATTTGGGGGGTGGGATAGGAGGGTGTCTTGGGAACTGGTTGTACAACTTAAAACAGATATTAATGAAATGTGTTAAGACCATAGGGGCACCTAGAGTGATACAGCCTTTTTTTTTTTACCATGTTATATATAGCAAAATACTGTGTACGTTACCTCTGGGACTGTAACTGAAGTCCCATTCATAGTCCTACATTTACTGTAGAGTTTTTTTCACTGTTTCATTTAATACTGATAACAAATCTTATAGAAAGCACGGCCCAATTCATAAACAAATCCCATGTGAGCATTTTTGAAGATATGCGCTGCAGGAAGAGTACTCTTTACAGAAAAGAAGTTGCATTAGCCTCCCCATCCCTAGGACTGGTAAAACCGGTGAGAAAGGCAGAGCTGGATGCAGGGACTGACCCAGCAAGGATGCTGAATCCTCATTCCCACACTCTGCTCTTGAGAGTCTGGAGCCTCAGTCCTCATCTACTCACCCTCTGGCTTCTCTGTGGAAGATTTCCATCACAATAAATTAATTTTGAGTGGCTCATCTTCTAAGCTGGGCCCTTGGATGAAGTTGTCACCCTCTCAGATCACAAAGTCCATGAAACTGCTTAAGGGCATTCAGCCTTTTATTTTGGTATAAATTTCTATGGGGGAGCTGTAATGGAAGAACATTACCCATCTTTGCTGTCTCTGCAGATACTTCTCTGAGGTGAACAAAAGGTACCTTAGTTATGTCTATATAAAGGAGTTCTAGTTGCTTCAATATATTTCACAATCATTTTTTCCATCTTAAAAAGTGTGAAATGATATGCTGTGTTCAAAGATGAGGAACTGTTGAACCTGCATAGAGACTTGTAAATCATTTGAGCCCCACATGACTTTTGAGACAGTGATTCTGGCGATGCTCCCTGTGCTTGTGTCGGCCACACCACTGGTCCCCTGTTGCTCAGTGAGAGGCAAACCAGGCCAAACAGGCCATCATGTTCAAGATCCCAGGGGGAAAACCAGGCATTTCATTTAAAAAGCAGCATACAAACATATAAGATATACACAAAACCTCACACTGCACAGTTTGTTACTGGGGGTGTTGGGGAGTGACCAGCTTACCTGCTGGGTGAGGCACATGCATGAGAGCCCCTTTTCCTCCTACCTTGCCCAGAAATCCCTCATAGTTGCTATACCTTAAGGTTTGGGTTTCCCTCAGTACATTTAAATTAAAACCTCCTTGCTTCATATTTCATCCATATGCTCTGCCTGTCATCTATAAAACTCCAAAGCCAAACAAGGGTTTGTGTATTTCTTTATGAATCGGGCCTGCATTTCAGCTCAACTGGGCACTTGCTATCTGGAGAGGTGACATTTATCTCAAATCATAGTTTAATTTTACCTCCCAACACTAAGGCAAGGCAGGGGTAGGTGGTGAATTTGTTTCAGCTGAGCTTGATGGAAGAGATGCCAATGACTTTGCTGCCTGAGCTAGGGGAGGAGCTGGACTGGTGACAACTCAGGGCACTGATGGCAGTGGAAACACTGCCAGCTCTTGAGGTGGCTGTGGGACTGACCCCTGACTCGTCACTGTGTGCAGGTCTGCGTTGCAGCTATGAGCATTAAAAGGTCATTGAAATGCCAATCAACGGTCTGTGATACTACTGTCAATATACCTTAGGCAACCATGAATACTGCAGTTAAAGATAAATGCATTTATATACTGTAATTCTTAACTTTTTAGGGCTTCAAGACCTTGTTAAATTTGTTTTAAATGAGATGCTTTAGTGAGCAGTCAGGAAGTTCACTGTCAGTGCTCATCTGTACTCTAGTACCTTACCCATGTGCAGAGGCCCTTCTGCTGTCACAGGTGAATTAGGATGTTTTTTCTAGAGCAAAAAGACTGCTCCATTAACAAAAGCAGAGATCCTAATACTGATTATACAACTATATCAATTCTTTTTTGTTTGGTTGGTTCGTTTATTTTTTACACTTTTTGAAGCATATTACTCAGTAGTCAGTGAAATGGGTAGCTTAAGAGTATAAAGAAATGTTAACACTGAAAGAAGTCATCAAAGAAGATGGTAACTACTAAAATATGTATAAGGTCTCTCCTAGGTATACTTTTTTTAAAAGACAAGCATGCATGAGAATGATTCATGTTTTGTTCTCAGTAATGTTCTGTCAAACAGCTGTAGTTTGAAAGGTGGTTTTTTTCCCTCCTTTGATCAGAAATACATATTTGCACAAACAAAATGTTTAAGGTATAAACCTAAAAATATCATCTGCAATATATAGTAAAATTATATCTAAATAAAAACAACAACCTCCCTAGAAATTTCTTCAAGCTTAAAGGTTTAAAGAAAGATTCCCATGGAACTTGTGAAGATGTCAGGTTAATTCACATAATACCTAGTCTGCAAATACAGATGCTCTCAAAGAAAATTAGCTTTTGTTGATATAAGATGTGCACAAACACACACACAAATATATATATATATATAGACACATGCTCACATACACATGTTTACAACAAAAGCCAGTTTTCTTTATATTTATTGTTATGGCTTTAAGTTTCATCTTGCAAAAGAGAGTGAGACAAAGACCAAAGATTTACAGAAATCCATCCTTTCTCTGCTTGCCCTCACACCTGAAATGCATTAAATTAATGGTGCTTTTTCGGACTGGGCAGGAAAAATGCAGGTTTATCGCCAAGATGCATTCGAGAGAGTGAAGTGGCAGCAAACTCTAACTTCTTTAATGAATAAAAAAAGGAAATAGTGTAAAAAATCTTTAGATGTGTGCAGAGGGCAAGGTTACCTGAAATTTGAAATGTGAAGAAATAAACCAGAATGCTAAAAGATATCATCCTGGGCTGAAAGTATAAATAAAATGATAAAATGCACTGGCTGTCCGCTTACCTGCACTTGAGCATTAGCAGATCAGGAACTCCAGTAGCTGCTCAGTGAAGAAAAGTAACTGTACTGTAATGATTTCATTTTAAAAGTGCATAGAGTAAAACCACAAAAAGTTAGAGGCTGTGTTCTTTTCCTTCTTTTTTTTTTTTTTTATGGCTGACATTTTAGATTTTGAAATGTCATCATCCAGAATTCACCCCAGCAAACGCAGGGCACGTTCCTGTGAAGCTTTGCCAAGGACTGGATTGGTGCTTTTCAAATGTGAAAATACCAGCCTTTTTACTGCCATTGCTGTTGAAGAACACAGCTCAGCAATGTTTTTGTTTTCCCCATTTTAACTTTTCTCCTCAGTTCTGAAATTGCCATGTAATATTTGGTGTCCTGCCACACACAGGGATGTGTGCAGGTGGCCAGAAGCCCTGAGCACCCATTGTGTCACTTCTTAATCTCACATGCCCCAAAAACACCCAAAGCCTACATGTAGCAGTGGCACTAAGGTGAAATTTGGTACTTTTAAGTAAATTCCGTGCTGCAATTGCAGTGTTTTCACAGCTGACGTAGCTGAGTTTACAGCTGCAAGTGGAGCAGGTTTAAACACTGACGTGGTGCTGATAATTCAAACAAAAGTGGAGTGAATTAAACAAGGCAGGTAGGAGGGAGAGGGAAGAAATGGTGAGAGACATCACCCTAATCACAGTAATGCAGCAAAATTCTCTGTTTACACTATTATTCTTTAGATTAATAACATTCATTTTACTAAATAAGGTAGCAATTATGCTTGATCTTGCAAGGTGTGCACTGGAATTACTGTCACTGAAACCACTTACAGCTTGGGCTGTTCAAGATTGCTAGAGTGTTGTATCCGTCCACAATAACCACAGTGGTTTGGGGCTTGGATGGAAATTACAGTGAATAGCTTGTATTTAGAAAGCTTTTAAGTCTGCTGTGGTTGAGAAGCCCATGCTTATGCACATACAGCCCTGAGGCATTATCATTTCAGACTCTCTTGTCCTGCCATTTGAATTGTATTGTGCCCTTGTGAAAAGCAACACACTTTCTTTATATAGGAAAAGGTGGATATTTAAAGCTGCAGGATTCTTATCTGAAGTGAAGAAAAAAATATAATCATAGTGCACCACTGAGATTTACCATCCAAATCACTTTAAACTAGAGGTGCAAGTCCCTTAAAAATTAATTTGCTACAAGTGTAATTCCTGCGGGAAAGTTAGCGCCAGTGTCACTCCCAGGAAATGTCTCACGTTTACTACAGCTCAAGGCTGGGATTTTCTGCCACCAGTCGGTACAGATGGGCTGCTTGTGCAGGGGAAGCCAGATTTCCTTTGAGGCAACTCATCTCTGTGGATTGAGGTTTTGTTAGTTTTTAACCAGTATTTAAAAATAGGAAGGATTTGTCCACTGTGAAGTGATATGTAATTGTATGTTTGTCTTACATTTAGTTGGTTTATTCTTTCTGCCAGCAAGAGAAAGTAGCTGAAGGAGAAATTTGTGTGTTACATTTACGTTGTGCCCTGCTTTAGATAAAGACGTGCAGCCTTAGTTAAACAGTCTTTTCTTCTACGATTAAAAAGGACTCTTTGGAGCCTTTCATCAAGTCCTACCCAAATGGAAAGTCTTACCATTTCTGAAATATTTGCCATTGTAGGAATAGTCTCATTGCAAAGCAGAGGTCATGAGCATCTTTGCACATAACAGGAATTTTAAATTGCATTGTACTCTCACATTTTTGCCCCATTCAAAAAGCTTAACCACCGATAGGAGATAAAGCATTCCGAAGCCTGCTACTGCTAAATGCATTATCACTTTCTAAAGCAATGCAGTTTCTTTGGTCTTTTAAAAATTTCCACATAACGGAGTACTTAAAAAATCTTGAGGCAGGCTCACGCTGGAGAGCAGAACAATAATTATTTGTGGGTGGTTCTATTTTTATCAAACGCTGGATTGTAGATGAAAAAGTACTGCTGTTGGAGTTTCTCCCACTCTTACTTGGCTGCAAACACCACCACCGCCCAACACTACAGCTAGATTTCTCTGGGGTAGCTGCCTTACAGCAGGGAGTTAGCTCCTTCGCTAAGTCAGAGCTTGATAATTTTGTCTTCATCTGGGTCCTCCTCTGGCCTTGTGCACTCAATATCAGTTCTGTTATTGATGTAACAGATAATGAAACACTTCAGCAGTATTAATGATTTTGCAGATAATATATATCTGCAGTCTGAGTGGTATAAATAGTGCCGGTAGCTGCTGGTTGCTGTTCTAGCAAGCCTTTGACCACCTTGAAGGCATCAGCAGTAAGGCCAGAAGATGCAGCCAAGCAGTTCTTAAAGTCACTTCTGGTTTGCCCTGATAACACCTGTGGAGTATCCTAGGGGATGCCATGAGGATGGTACCCTGGTATGCTCCTTCCACTTGAGAAACTGCAATGTGGGAGAGGTTAATGGGTGGCTTTGCCCTTTCTCATTTACCTCCATCCCATCCTACTGCCCGGTCCTCCCACTAGAAATAGCAGCAAGGCGTGATTCCTGCTTTGGAAGGCTGGGCTGGAGCAGAGCCAGAGGGTCATTCACAGCTCAGGAGTTTGACTCTGAGGCTGCTGTAATTCAGGATGTAGTTCAATTTAACTCACTGGTAGCCTATAGTGCCCGAGGCTTTGGTCCTAAAGGTTTAGTACCTTTTGTAAAATCAAAAGGAAGAGTTTGACTGTCCTGTCTAAACCACAGCCTGAGTGCTCCCGGAGGCAGCGTGGGACGTGGGTCTCCACACTCATCTGGGGTTTCTCTGTCTCATAGGTGCTGACAAAGAGCTCAAGCCACTGCTTGAAAAAGGAGGCATGTCCATCCAGCTTGACTCCTTGTCCCCACCACAAACCACATTGGAATTCAGCTGGTGGTTTGGAGGGTGATGTGGGAAGCAGGAGGCATGACCAGGCAGGGTAAGGCAGGGCTGCACTGTTTGCAGAGTGGCTTTCACAAGGCAGACGCTGCTGGAGGAATTCACTTTCTCGTCCCTTTTTGTGGCTTGTTGGAGTGAGCATGGCAGTGAAGATGAACAGATCCTGCCCTTGATCAGCAGAGTAAGAACGTGCCAGAAACCTCATAAAGAGGAGATTTAAACAATTGCCAGACACTGTGTTTATTGAAGAAGGGTTCAGCTGACAGCATTCACATGTGGGTTTCTTCTTGGATCACAGCTTTTCCTGAGCTGCAACCCAAATCTCAATCTGGACCTTTGTTATGCAGTAATCCAAGGGCAGGAAAGGGACTGACCTGCTGGGTCTGACTCAGATCCTTTTGGGGTTTGGGGTTGGGGTGTTTTGCCCACCCCTCATTTGAATTAGTCTCCTAATGCCATTAGAGTTGTTGATATTAATGCAACAAATGCTTCCTGTAGGCAGACCCAACAGCAAAACAATATTCAGTGTGAGTCAGAGCAAAACCTCTTCATCTGCAGCAGTAGCATAGGAGGCATGACCCATACGCTATAGCAGTTTTCATTTGTGATGGTAAAATACCTTGTCTGACCTCTACTCTGATGACCTTGATCGTGTAAACAGGAAAAAATGAATTTGAAGTCTTATCACAGTTCTCATTAAGAAGTTCAGATTTGTTTGGCTTTTTTCTTTTTAATTTATGTATGTGTGTGGTTGTGTGGGAAAATATAAAGCTTTTTTGTATCAAATAACATCAATCCTTGCACACTCTATGCAAAATTTTGTAAGCATTGCAATAATGCTATGGATTACACAAGGAACTATTTTAACTTTATTACACTTTCTGTATAAAAAAAAGTTTGTATTTAAACGATTTCAACTGCAATCTTGTAAAATATATTAATAAAATAATGATTGTTAAGAAGGCAAGAGATGTTGAGGGTTTTTTGTTTGTTTGAGCACAGTAAACATGAATTAGGTTTCAAAGCTTCATATGTCTGTACAATACATGTAAGATACATCTGTAAGTTATCTCAGTATATATGTCCATAGAATATGTCAGACCAGATCATTCTAGTTATCCATTGCACAGCATCAAGTCCACGGATATATTCATTACACAAATGCTGTAAAAGACAGAATAAGATTCTCTGTGGACACCTGTCAGAGGAGAACCTGTCATCAGCAAAACAAAACAACCTTCCCCTTGGGGAAAGCTGAGTTACCATTTTTCCTTACACTTTGGTTGAACTTCCCACCCATCTCCTAGCTTTAGAGTCTCACAGCCAAGAAGTGTTACAGCCATTGAGGTCCTACCTAAGCATCATAACCACTCAGAGAGGATCAGTATCTGTCAGTAGAGAGATTCTGCTGCTCCAAACCAACAGGAACATGAGATTTTCCAAAGTGGAACAGAGGGGAGGTGCTTGTGGTCCAGCAATGAGCCCTTCCCTGTGTACAGCATGGGGAGCAAGAGCTCAAGTCTGCCTGCAAAAAAAATAATAATTGAAACCAAAAAAAAACAAAACAGTAGCCTGAACCAACTCACAGATAGCCCCTTGAAAACCTCTGGTTACTTTAACGATCCATCAGTTTCATTTTAATTGGCTAACTAATCAGATGCTCATGGGTGGCTCTGCACATGACAGTCACTTCTGAATGCATTTTGCAGGAGCTAGGTTTTAGATATGAATTTGTTTGCCCTGTATTTTGTGAGTAAATGAGGGCATTGATTGAGGCTCATTATCTGAAGGAATAGCAAGAATTCAATCAGGCTGAAAAGATGTGCGTGCCTTCCAAGCGCAGAGTAGGAGCCCAGTCCTCACAGCTGAGACACTGCCAAAATCCAGGGATACCTGTTTAGTGCTTTGCAGGGGCTACTGTTCACCAGGCTTCAAATAAGTTCACTCAGTACTGTTTGGTGGACATGCACAGTCTTTTTCTCACTCGCTGGGTTTTGGGCTGTTTGCACTTTTAAAAAAAAAAAATAAAATAAAAAAGACATCTTTCAGCTGAACTTCAGCTGCAATTCTTGGCCTGAATTTAGAATTTCTAGCAAACTGACAAAGAGATAATTCATTAATTAACCCCCATTAAGAAGCATGTTGGCAGGAACTTCACAGCACTCGCAGGAGATGCAGCTCTAAATAGCTGCATGGGCAGCACCAGCACTGCCGTGGCAGGCAGTGGCCAGATCCTTCCCCAGCCCCAGCATATTCCTTATCAGCTGCCTGTGAATGTGTTGTGATTTAAGCAGAGAGTATTATGAAATTCAGCAGCTTATTTGCAGAGCCCCCATGCTAGAAATTCAAAGTGCAGTACTCTGTAGCGGCAATTTGTTAACCGTTTTTTTAAAGCCTAGGAAGCCGTAGCTAAAAACAGGATTTGTCTTTCAAAATTGACTCTTGGGAAAATGATCAAAACGTAATTTCTTCCCAGGTATTTTGCCTTCCCCTTTTTAAGGAATATTTCCCAAGTTTTGCTTTCTTTCTTTGTACCCCTGTATGTAATTCATTTGTTTTCCTAAACAGCAAACAGAAAAGGTGAGCCAAACAAAAATAAGAATAACAAAAGCAGAGAAGAATCATAGAGATTAAGCGAGTCCATTTCATACTCTGTAAAATAACAAATTCCACATTTTAAACTTTTATGTGCAGACAGGAGTTTTGTACTTTTCATCTCAGTACAGACAAGTCACTGCTACTCAAGTTCAGTTGTTAAATCAGGATGATTATTTTTATTTTTATGAACAGTGTCCAGAAATCAGTGACGAGAAGTATCTGTTTTTAGTAGTTTTTCTCTAGTGCTGTGACCTTGATTCTTCTCTCTTTAAACTGAACAGAAAAATCCTTCTGAATTTAGTGATGAAAGTTCAGACTTTTATAGCTCCAGTGCCAAATGTATCCCAGAGGAAAATTATATGGCCTCATTTAATAGAGAAAAGGCAAGAAGTCTGGCCAACAGCTAGAACTTGGCTCTTTTTTTGCAGTCATTTCAGAATAAAAAGCAGTGTGTAGGTAGTCTTTAAATATTTGATTCATATTATCAGGCTATTGTAATATACATTACTGATATGATCTGCACTTTTTAAAATTGGGGTTTGTGAATAGCCCTTCATATAACAGCTGTGCTTCAGGCCATCACACAACTAAGCTGCTGTAACATCAGTAGTGATATTTTCCCTGCCACATTTACAGGAACACGTTTTTATCCTACTTCTAGGCTTTGCTTTCAGTCTTATAAACAGCAGGGCAGTGCAGGTAGAAATAAAACACTGCCTCCTAGCTGAGGAATGCATGTGACCATCTGCTTTGCTCCATGCAGAGGGTGCATGTAGGAGGGCAAAAAAACCACAGAACACCTTTTAGATCTCTGAAATCATCTCATTTGGCTTGGTTTTCTGCTACCCCACCACAGCATGCAGCTGAAAAGGCAGAGTTGGTGGCAGCCTGGGCTCTGGCTGGGACTGGACCCACTGGTCCCACCTCTCCTTCCTCGACGGCCTTACTCACAAGCTACTACCTGAGCCAGACTATGAAATAAAAATATTTTTAATCGCACCATAATGCAAAAGCACAAAATAAGACCTCAGTGGTTCTCAGTATTTCAGCACCTCTTCAACCAGGAAAATACTTCTACATTACCTGCCCTAAGCTTTACCTACAACTTGAGTTTAGCAGCCTGGAGGTCCAAGCCAGCTGAAAGATGCTGGACATGGCTGAGATGGGATTTTATTCACTGAATATGGATCTTGCATCTGCTTTGGCAAACTGGGGACATCTAGCCAAAAAAAAAAAATCAAATAAAAAGACAAGAACTGGTACATGCACATGCTAAAAAAAAGATGCTGTAACTCCATACAGCTGCCACTCAGCCTGAGCCTCCCTCCTTTGTCCAGCAAACATGCCACATCTCCTGACCTGTGTGACGAGGTTTTGGTGAGAACTGTTGCAGTTGGGGTTGGCTGCACCGTGCCCCATCAACTGCAATCTGCTGCATCCCCAGTGCAGGATGGGGGCAGTAGGATAGAGAAACACCCTGCTCCTCCCAGCACGGCAGGATGGAGCCATGCAAGCACACAGGATGCTCCATAGCAAGACATTCCCTCCCTGCCATGGCAAGAAGTCTGTCAGGATGAAGGAGATGCGGTTTTACACTAGTGTGTCCCATATGACATAGTTATATGGGTTTCAGTGCTCTTATGGGAATGAACTCGGGGAGCTCCAGGGCTGAAATAAGCAGCATTAGATTTGACCATGGTCCCAGAGAGGGCCATGTCTCTCTTAATGCCACCCCCAACAAACACAACCTGCCTTTGCAAACCATAGTGCTGATAAACATCTCATTGCTTCCCAGTATCAGAAGGCTTAGGAATAATAACTGACTGATTGGGAGTGGTGTGAGAGTGTGTCTGTTTGCGCACGTGCATGCATGGGTATGGGGGAAGATACATTTCTGAATAAGGTGTTATTTTTGTGTTAGTTGTAGCAATTCCCAGAAGGATTTGGGTGTTTCAATAAACTCCAATCTCAAAAGAGAGTTTTTGCAACACAATCATCCTGAACCATAATAACTAAATTTGAAAATAACTATCATCTGCTATAAAGACATTAAAACATCTATAGTGGAACCATCAGGCTGTAAATGCCATGGGAGCTCTGTACACATACACACACACGATTAACAAAGAAAAAAAAGTAAGGAGAAAAGCACTGTCACTTCCAAGAAAACCCACAACTTACCACCTACACAATGAACTTTTAAGCACAGAAGGCAACATCCAATGAATTATTTATGAATTAATTTGCAATGAACAGTTTAGTAGTCAAAGGAAACACAAACTGGCAGCACAGTCCTGCCTGGGGTGATGGCAGGGGACACGAGTGTGCTGTTCCTGTGGCAAGAAGACATTTAGCAGTATACGTGATGAGTTGTACACTAAGAAAGTTTAAGACATAAATACAATTCCTAGCAAACGTCAGCCTGGTGTATTAATATCCTGACATAGCCCGTGACCCCACTTGCACACCGCATTGGCACATGCCATCGCTCATCCAGTGACAGGTGACAGATGAGCCCTTTTTGGTCTACAGACATCTGCTGTGGCTGTAACCACTAGCAGGTGAAGTCACCCACTGCCTTACACCTTTCCCCTCATCACAGTCTTTTTATGCTAAGCTAAAACACAAGTGCGGTGAGCTGCTGCTTAAAGGCTAATGAGAGGACCAATGAAATCAGCATATATAAAAGCCACATCTTGTTTTTAAATTAGATCCTTCTAGCCAAGCTGTAAAAGGGACTGTCCCTGCCCAGCTCTGGAATGAACGCTGCACTGAGGGCTCCACACCAGCGATGGCTGTTAGTATGACATTATCTTAATGTTTTTCTGGGTCTTTTTTCTCTCCTCCTCAGCTGAGATCCTTGATTCGACTGTGGCTGCAGCCAAGCTCCAGTCCTGATACTTGGCTGCAGAGTGACATGGCATGCTCTCAGGCTGACCGGTTGCTGCACACCTTATTTCTCTAATGCAAATATGGATTATGGACATAAACAAACCTGGCTATATTCCTGGCAGAGCTGAGAAATGCACTCAGAAACTCCTGAGGCAGGGACTGGGCTGATGAAGGAGCTAAGAGGTGTACACAGGCAAGAGAGGCTTAGAAGAAACCAAAAGGTGAGCAGGCATGTTGGTCTAGACTGTGCTCTGGGCTTGCTACAGGTCCTGCGGCATCACCAGGCTCAAGCTGTGCTGGGTCACATCTACTCTTGCAAACAGAGCAGTAGACACTTCCCAACGTAGCTCCTGACTGCTGCAGTTTGAATAGTTTATAAATGGATCTTTGTTTTTATTCATTTCTGCAGCAACATCAGATTCCTTTCTTGTTCCAGTGGGGTAGCTGAGATCAGTGGTCCCCTTAAAGCACAATATTTCTAAGCTTGGTTTAGCTCCCTTACCATAACGGTTTTTGTAATGGCCACTTTTCTAAAATATATGCATTTCAGCTACTCTTAACCTTGGCTGTGCCTATCACCAAGCCCAGCATGGTAGTGCACAGTCCTGCACGCCAGATGGGACACAAGTATTTTTTTGACACTCCCAGAATGAAAAAACTGTGTGCAGACAGGCAACATTTCTCTGTGAGAAACAGAGTAGCATTGCATATCCCACTAGGTTTGATTCATGCCTGTGGAGGCTCTGAATCATAAGGGGAAGACATGATCTTTCTCAAAATCAAGTGAGAAGTGCACTTCTGTGTTATCTTCCACCAGAAAGGCTGAAAGTAAAAAGCAGAAAGATTCTGTGGTAGTGTAAAGAAGTTGCCATCTTCTAAACTTAGGAACAAGGTGAAGCATTTAAAACACTTTCACAGGTCAAACTCTGCCTCAGACTTTGGCTGTTGGGAGGATGGTCAGTCTTTCCCCTCCCAAAGAGAACAGATCAGGCAGAGTAGCTGAGAACACCAGGATTATGAGATTATTTTCCTGAGATTTTTTTTTTTTTTTGCCTTTTTCTTCCTTTCTTCTTTCTCAACTGACTTCTGGACCTGAAGTCTCTTCCACATGTGCTTGGTATCCATCAAATCAAACACTTGGCTGGGACAAATCTGGTAAGCACTATGTGCCAAGGAGGAACCTGGTTTTTTGGCAGTTTTGCAGGACAAGGATATTGCACATACAACTTCTATCACAGAGCGAGAGGTATGATCACAGTGAGGCAGATGGAAGCGAGTGGAGCCCATGTGTCTCAGGGGTGAGAAAGGGAGGTAGACACAGGCACCAGCTTCCTCTAGTGACTGATGGATCTTACTTGTCACTTTTCTTCCCTCTCACTTATGAAGACCTTTGTAACACCTAACAAGTGTCTATCTGGGACTGGGAGATGTCATATGTTACTTACGCCAGAACTGCCTCATTAGCTATGACTGCTTCTGTGACTGTGTATTGGTTTTACTTTAACTTCCATGGCACTTCTTTCATGAACACCCTCTCTTTTTCCGGTAAGTAAGTCTTTACAGAATTGGAGGAGGAGGAAGCAAAAAAAAAAAAATGAAACTTATGCCTTACACATTTTCTTACTTTTCTTTTTCTCATTTGATTTTTGGATCTCCACGGACGATCACTGCTAAGGAGCCCAGGAAAGAAGAGATACCCTAACTTTTGCCCCACTGCCAGTTTAAGACACACAGTGTCCTTCCTCTTTCCTTCTTCGAGAAAATGATGGGAGGCAGCAAAAATTACAACAGAAACATTGATAGCTCTGCAACTCTACAGCAAGTTAAAGCAGTTCCCTCTGAAATGAGTAGCGTACTGTCTGCTCATAGATTACCCCTTACCCACTTCTAAGAGCTAGAACAGCCAGCTTGAAATGAAAGGGCCAAAATTTGGCATGATGTGAATGATGCCAAATCCCCAACTGTAGACTGATTTGGCTCAGGATGTGGTCTACTCCCTTCCTGAAAAATACAAGACTAAAACAGCCACCAGAACAAAACAGGAAGGCTATAAATAAATAATAAATAATAATAGAATAATCTTTCCATCTCTGTTTTGCATGAGAACTGCAAGGAAGATATTAAGATAAGACTTAGAAGGTGCAGGAATGGAGATGGCAGGAAATTCAGGGTAAACAGTTAATTCAATACAAACAGTTAATTACAATTAATTATTTGCAATTTAAAAACATTTATAAGCTGCTAAATTCCATTAACATTGCATGGCCTATATAAAGTGACCCCTAATTGCATATTAAAGAAGGACCCGTCTTTATGTGTTTTCATCTCACCACATAAAAAAATAATTAGGTGAGGAGCACATTGCCCAAACCAGCCTGTCAGGCAGCAGGCAATAGGCTGAAAGCTACAATGTGCATCTTAAAGCACTTTGGGCTGCAGGAGAAATCTAGATGCAACAGGAATACATGCAACATGCTTGGGACCACTGAGAAACCACATTCCTTCCTCAGATGTGAAGCTGATCTAATGCTTTAATGGCTTTGATATCAAGTGCACCAGAAGTCGCTGCTAGGTGGTTGTAAAGTTGCTTGAACTCCAGAAAATAACCACATCTGACCTGACTGCAATTACTCAGTTTATGAGAGCAGTTACAGCTTGGGGATATTGTTATTCTACCTTCCACAGAATAGAAAGACCAAGCTTCATTGAACATACCTGACTTTTGCCTTAGGAGGACCTAAAGACAGACTAGAAATGTCAAATTCACCTCCTGCCACCACAAAGAAATGGCGAATTACCCGTCACTGAGTCTGCATCACCCAAATATCCATCAGCAAAGCACATGGTGCCGCACAGGAGGCCAAGAAAAGCCCTGGAAAAAAAAAAAAAAAATTAAAAGCCGTCATGAAAGTGCCTGGGCTACAAATCTAGAAACATTCTGGCAAATCCAGAATCAATTGTTCTTTACCTGTCTGCTTTTGATCATATCTAGAGAAGAATATCTCAAATGAGTGACATTAGATCTGTCCCAGCTCCTTTGGCTTTGCTCTGAATTGAGATTACGCCATAGACAGTCCTCTGTACAATACTTGGTTGGTTGCAATTGGATAAATGATCAGTTCTAAATGAACCTTACTGAACTGCAAACATCCATCAACCTGCCAGCTAACAAGCCCTTAAAGTTTTCTGGGACAAGAAAAAGGCCTGTCTGCAATACATTGCTGACAACTAGATTTAACCTGCATTTTCCAGGGAATATTGTTTCACTCTAAGCTTTTTAAGGAAACTGTCAACTTTCACAAAAATCCCTTCAAACAGGAAGGCAGAAGCCAAGACATAGCTGAAAGAAGTAGTGATGAAATCATATTTCTTGATCCACAAGTGGCAAGGCTAGGTTTGGTTTCAATAGAAACATTCATGTACCTAAAGAAAGGTACATGCTTCAGAAGCAGCCACTGGCAGCCTGCAAAGTAGTTCCCTTTCAGGGATGGCTGCAGTTGTACCAGTGCAAGCAGGATAGGTTTCTGATCATTGGCAGGACACAGATTTTGAGAGGGATTTTTTTTTACAGGCTACATAGAGAAGAATTTCCAAAGGAAATAAAGCTTTTTCTCCACTGGCTCTGGAGCTGGTGTTCAGGACTTCAGCAAATGTTCAAATAGGAGATTTTTCTGCCTGGAGATTCTTTTCTGCAGAAGAAAATGAAGGGTGGTCCAGTCATGTCAGTTATTTAAAAGCCCAGCAACAAGGACCAGGAGACTAGATGAATTTCAGAGGTGAGACTGGAAATGTACTTTCTTCAAATAAGGTTCAAGACCACACTAAGATGCTTCCATTACTGGTTGGGAAAAGGCTACACAAATTATAGAGGAGGTGCTGGCAGTTCACTTGCTGGAGCACAAGCTCTGCCAATGGCATAGTTTGGATGTTGAAAGCCCTTGGCGGTAATTGTAGCATGGCCATGCTTGAATAAATAGTCACTATGGAAAATGGGATGGATTACGTCCCAGTCTGCCTGACAGGGGAAGCTAGTTTTGGCTTGACTGGGTGGGGGAGCTGGCACAGAAAGCCTCTGACATCCTGATACCTCTCTGCAATGATATCCCTCAAGATGAGAGGGCTGATTAGGTACATAGAGAGAAGCTAAAGCAGGCTGAAATAACCTTTATGCAAGTGCTCCATTGAAAGCCAACAGCGTGCAACCTAAGCTGATGGGCTTCCAGCCACTTTGGCAGTCAGCTCTGCAGAGGGTGGGAAGTAAAGGGCATCTGCCATCCCCTTAGAATGGAATAAGACTTCTGAAATAGTTCCCACCCATGAAAAGAAATCCAGCCCTGAGTCAAATCCAAAGCTGGGAGTCTGGCTAGAGCAGGACTTTACTGCCAAGACACTCAACTATCACACAACTTCTCTCCCACGTCATGGTGTTCACACTCTTAAATAAGGTGTTTAGTGAAACCCAGGCAGATGACTGAATGAGTTCTATCTTATAACAGGAAAAGATATAGGTAGCGCTGGGAAGCCCAAACCCCCAGGTCTTTTTTTTTTATAGTTAAGCAAGTTTTGAGCCTTGATAAAAAATGCTCTGACTAGTGTTAATTATCCACCACTGAAGCCAGGCTTCTGTGCTTGGGAGATGTGAAGACTGTCAAAATGAGACAACAGTGTTGGAAGGCAGGCAACTATAACCATTGGAAACCTCTGATTTCTCCATGGTGCATCTCCTCAAATGGTCTTCTCAGCCTGATGCGGAGAAGTAAACTAGGTAATGAGATGCCAGGCACATGGAAAAGCTGATAGGCAATGTTCTCGAATTGTCTGTTAATTAACAATGTTTGCTTAGCAAATAGCTATTAAAATGCTTTCGTACACCAACTTTTCTCAGTCCACTTTGTTTTTCCCAGATGTTCAACTGGCAAAAGACTGACAGATGCCTCTCTCTCATTATTTTCTCTCTAATTGGTAGAAGTTTGGAAATGTTGATTTGACATTCCCTATAGTAGATTCTGCAGAGATCAGGTCAAACACCTCTGAGATGCAAGAATTTACTTTCCAAAATGATAAAAGCAAGCAAGTAACATGAATGTAATGTGGAAACAGCGTTCTTCCACCTCCTGGCAAGACATGAAACCAAAACGAGGAATAGCACAGAGTGTCTAGTTGTACAGAGACTAACCCTGAGGCTGCTCTGAGCGAGTTCACCTATCTCTAGCCCAAGAATTTAGAGATCTGAGTTACCTCCGAGGCGGAATTAACATTTGACATACAGTTAGGTAGGACAAAAGAGCTGAACTTCTCCATTCTTGTTTATGTCAATACTTCTCATCCTATCAGAGCAGCTATTACCCGGAACAGAGTTATTAACATCAGTATTCAGCTTAGTGAACACATCACTTCTGGCTTCTAGCAGCACAGTGAAACTTGAGCCAAATTTGTGAATTTTCAGCTATGATAAAATTAGATAGAGAAAACTATTTGAAGAAGATTGAGACTAATGCATGCGGCTAGAGTCCAGGAAACCCTATGCTGAGAATAATTCCACGTAAGCCATTTAGTATCCCTGTCTGCAACTCTATTCTGAGATTAATACATTTCTTGGGAAATTCTTCTTTAACATATAGTGAAACAATTATCACAAACAA
Source organism: Coccyzus lansbergi (assembly GCA_033558105.1). Lineage (NCBI taxonomy): Eukaryota > Metazoa > Chordata > Aves > Cuculiformes > Coccyzidae > Coccyzus > Coccyzus lansbergi. The sequence goes on from JAUMJK010000395.1 coordinate 1,516,029, forward strand.
GCTTCGGCTAACCTGAATACAGAGCTCTTTCCTATTTCTAACCCAGTATCTATCATACTAGGAGAAATGTACACTCATAGTCTTCTTACAGGAGTTAATACAGCCCTCCTCCCCCTCCTCCTTTCTATTTACAACATAACTGAGCATTATGTGATGCAGAAAATTAATGGAAAACTAGCAGGTGATGAGATGAAGAAATGAAAGAGAGTCCACATGACATCACTAGGAGATACCTGTAGCAATTATCTTACTGTGAAGGACAGTTAGGAAGAGACGATCTGCTTCCCTCCATGTCTGATCTACAGGCTTTTATATTGGAATTTGGCTGAATCTTATAAAAGAAACCTATATTTACCAGAACAATTATAAAAAGAATGATTCCTGGTACCAGTGAAGTTGTCCTTCTACTTTAAGAAGAAAAGCTGTCAGACCATATAATTTTAGTTGTCAGTTACAACCCATCAAGCAGTGAGTTTAGCTTCCGTACACTGCTAAAAAGAAAAAAAAAAAAAAGAATAATCTGTCTTATAAAACTGAACTTTGATTTCTAAAAATTCATGCATGTTGCTTTTGTGTATAGGTCAGTGCTTCCATTTTCTGGATGAACATCCATACTTCTGCACTGAATGAAGCTTTCATATTCTATTCAGCTATATGAAGTCAAAGTATTTCATTATTTCCTCTGGAGCTTCCTAAACAAAAGTGATTCAAGTCATCACAATTCAACACATTGTTGCATTTCAATGCAAGCAGTAATTAATGGCTGAACAGCTCAATTAGCACTTGCAAGCAATTGTAAGCCACCGTTTTTCACAAGCATCAGTTTTCTAGGCTCTACTCTATAAAGTAACCTATTAGTGAAAGATGCAAAACCTTGTCACAGAATAGATGAGCTAGTGTACATCTTACTGAGCAAATTCTGGATGGAAGATACCTGTTCTGAGGGCAGGAAGGTAGGGAGGATGTGGAGAAACTGTTGTCCTAGATGAGAGAGTTGCCCTATTACAGACGATACCAGTGTAGTATCACTGGTATCTGTATCACTGGACATTTGAGGTGCAAAACAGGTCACTTTAATCTGTTCACAGACTGGTTGGGATAAGTGTCCAAGTGCCACTCTGACTGTATTTTCTAGATTTTGGTAGGCATACAGTGGCTGCCTTTACTGCATGTAAACCGCTTCGATTTCTGCTCTAGGCACATCAGCCCAGTTACATTCCAGACACAGTAATTTACCTGAGATTAAAGTTCATATCAAATTGGGCCTGACATAGAATAACCACAGGTTTAATAATTTAAACTACCTAATAGCTGATTCCAGAAGTTTTGAGAAAAGAAAAGAAAATAAAAATCGTAATCAAGAGCAGTTTTGTTAATCCTATTTGAGTGTAAGCTGCGAAAAATATAAAAGGGAATTTTTAAAAATCAATTTCTGTCCTCTGTAGTTAGTGCCTGGGGAACAGATCTTCAACAAATAGTCATAGCAGTGAAACATTTATAGACATGCTGGTTGGGTTTACCTAAAGATTTTCTAGCTGTGTTTCAGAACTAGCATCCAGATGTCATTAACCTACTCTGAAAACTCATGACCTGCACATCTTTAAAAGTATAACATAGAAAATTCTTTGTAATCGTGTAACCGGTGTGGTAGAAATGTATAGTGTCTATATTTCCAGTAATAAATAAGATTTCATGACAAGGATCACAATTTATAACTACAAAATTTCTCTAAACTTCAAAGAAAACAGAATTTGGATCTCTGAAGCATTAGTACAGCAAATATTAAGTTCTTGTAAATGAACACCTTTCAAGCAATAAGACTTCTAAAGCTGTCTTAGTGTCTGATTCAAAATAAAACCACAAGTGAAAACCTTTCTAATGATTAAAATACACTTAACTGAACTGATCTGTCATCTATGCATCCTGCTTTATCTAACCACTCTCTCTATTAGCACTCATCATCATGGTATCTGAGCTTCTTCTGCTGGAGGTGTTATTCCAATTACTTTCATGCCGTTGCTGACATGTAACTGAGAGCAAAATGTGAGACTCTGTTAGGAAAATAATGCTCCAATTAGTTGCTCCCTCTGTCTAACAACACAGAAAGTCACATTGTGAAGGATTATTTCCAGAGCTTGCTCTCTGTGGTAGTCTCTCCTCCTTTCTTATTTATTGTTGCCACTGTGATGTTGACATAGAAGTTTGGCAGCCTCCCATCTGAATTACATATTGGAGCTCAAGCTATTTATGGTAGTCAATACAAATCAAATACCTCCTATGTACATTAGCCGTCGTGCAGCTGACTTTTCCTGCTTCTCCTGTGCTGACCCAAATCTATGTAGGAGACGGAGAAAGCATTTTTCTTATGCACCCTGACTCCTAATTGAAATAGGAAAACTCCTGAGGAGGGGAGCTGTAAATATACAGCAAGTCTGAAGAAACTGCTGTTTTGTGATCACGTACAAACTGCCTCTTTCTCAGCAGTTCTCTGGGACTTAGAATAGATTTCATGACTGAAAATATTTCACCCAGTCGTAGGATAAGAAAGAATTATAAATAAATTTGGAGACTGTTCCTGGCTAAATCTCAGTGTTTTGATCCTCTCTCTTAAATATAAGGTACCTTGCTTAAAGGCAGGATAAACAGTACTTCAAGATTTTCACTGTGGACCCTCCTATCCCATCAGCAGTTGCAGTTATTTGTCAAGCTTGAAAGCAGTGGTTGGAAACTACCTTATTCCTCTTCAGCTCTTGCCTTCCAGAAATGAAATGAACAGGTAACAGGATTGAAGAGCAATGCCTCATAAAGCCACAACCAAGCTTTCTCCTTGATTCCTGTCCCATCTGCTGGTGGACAGACACTACTCTTTTCCCCTTGCTCAAACGGTGTTCAAATGCTCTACCTAAGGAATGGATCTCTTCTGGGGACTGTAATTTGAGGCATCTTAAAAGAAACTGAATATGGAGACAAGGTTCAAAGAAGCTCAAGCTCTGTGCCAACCAACTGCCACCACCTACCAATCTCAGCTACACAAGAGAAAAAGAATAATAATTGTTAAATTTCTTAAAGAGATATGGCACAGAAGAGATACTTAAACCATGGATTATGAGATGAGCCGGAATACAGTTTTACTGGGTCTCAATAGGTTGATACTGCAGGATCATGAGGCTTTTCTTTCTCTTTTTTTTATTTTAAAGAAAGCACCCAACAAACTCAGAACATGTAAGGACTAATGCTGAGTCTGTCACAGGCAGCAGCAGACATCCCCTCACCTTAATTCTCTCCCCTGTGGCAGAACATGGCCTGATCAGCACAACAACATGCTGATCCTTCCCTTGCTCAGGGTAACAGTATTAGTAATTAATACTCATATTGTGTATTAAAGGAAATAGCAATCCCCTTTCTACAGTGATATACAGCCCAGAACCTTACAGCACACAAAGCTCTCAAGATATTCTGAGGTTAAGACATTTTGGTCTGCATATAATATCTTTCTCCAATGGCAGTCGGAAAATCAGATTGGTGAAGAGATTTTCATAGCACTGACCCCTTGGAGGAATTTCCTCTCTATATTATGCACACACTACTACTGCTGTCTCAAACCATCTCCTGGAGTATAAGCAGTCGTTGGCTATTGACTTCCAGAACTATGTTAATGTTGATGAGAAGTCGTTTACCTCTCAAGCCTGATGAACAAATAGCATCTCTCCCAGGACTGCGCAGTTTTGCTGTCCAGACCATTGTGGTTTTATGCATATGTCAGCAAAGGTTCATCTTACTGAAGGAAGGTCCTTGTTCTATTAAAGGTTTTAACCTGCAAAGGTAAAATATCCCTCTGAGCACAGGTTAGAAGCTTCTCAGATAAATAACGGTCATGAAAAAGTGACAAAGACTTCTAAAAAGATTCTATGAAACCAAAGTGAAGGATCAAGGGGGTTGCTGATCAGAATCTTTTTCAACAGCCTTCTTTTTGGTTAAAAATAAGTGTGATTGACCTTGAAACCCTACTTAAGAAAGTTTCTCCTTTGAAGAGTCACCTGCAAATTGGCAAGTACTGAAGCTTTAGTGTTCTGTTGTAACACCTCCACCACCACCTCCACTCCCCAAATGTAATTAAATTCAGATTAAAACTTTAAACAGCTGAAAATTAAATCATATATTTGGGGTTATTTCTACAATTCCCTTGGCAGTTCTGAACATGTGGGATGATTTACTGTTTAAAACTATTAAAATTTAATTTTTTGCCTAAATAGGGAGAAGCATGAATCCAATGGCATTACAGAACTGCAAAGTTTTCAGTATTGTTACCAGAAGTACATGAATATAAATCGAACAGGTAAACTGTCCCTTCTAAGTATGCTTAGCCTTTCAAATATTTCAGCCTGAGAGAGTCTGTCAATGCCAAACATGCTGCAGTCTCTCCTGACACTGTCACCTGCCTGGTCCTGTATCAAGTTCTAGCACCAAGACAATAGGTATAAGCTGGGGAGCAGAAAAGGTTAATTAATGTCCACAATGATGTTATATGTGACTTACTTTACTCTGTGGTCTTGAGAGCCACTTCAGACAGGTGAGTTGCGTTCTGGCACTGCAGAAATGGGTAATAACTACCTGGAAGCGGTCAGGGAAGAAAAAGAAAACAAACCAAGCCTTCAAATTCTGCTTTAGCAAGAGATAGCAAGAATGAAGGGTCCTTTAGCTGTGCCTGGCTTATTTTTATGTCATTTGCCTGTGTCACAACTTATTTTTCCATTTCCTTGTGCAGACTTTGTGGTTACCTTCACATTTTATTTCACTGGGAGAAGCAGTGAGCTCCTGTTTTCCCTTGGTTACGTAGCTCACGCTGCAATCGAAGGAGCAGTGCTCCCAGCACATTAGGCCAGCTCTTCTTATCAACAAGCTGGAGACCCCAGACACTGAATTCTGCTTTATTTTATGTCTAATGATATAGAATCATAGAATCACCAGGTTGGAAAAGACCCATCGGATCATGGAGTCCAACCATTCCTATCAAATACTAAACCAAATATATATACTACAGAGAGCAGATTTACTCTTATAGGCTATGAAACTTGTCACCACACCTTCCATTCCTTTATTGCTGGGTACCAAGGAGATAAGAAACTTTTCTTTTGGGTAAGTTGTGGGTGTTTTTCTGACAGCCTCTGTCTTGTACACTTGTACCATACTTCATGTAGATAAAAGTACAAATATTTTACATAATTACATGGATGTTAACATTCATAGTGCCTATGGCATCAGTTCTAATTTAGCAAAGTGAATCAGTTCCTTTTCCTAACAATTCATCAGCTCTGTGCCAAACAGAAAGGCTGCATCGTGCTTGGCTGTTACCACACTTGAACATTAGCAATTCTAATTGCAAAACTCCTTTAAGTGTTACTCTGCTGAAAAAAAAAAAAAAAAAAACAAACAAAACAGCTTTTTAAAAGTACAGAAGTTTTTCCTCAAATCTCAGCTTTGAGACGCTACAGGCAGAAACTGCAAGAGCAGAATCAAGTTCACCCATGGGTGAAGGTGTAAGGGTTGCACTATTTTTCTCCTCACACCATTGCCTTTTCTCATTGCTCTCTGTTTTAACTGGTCACAGATGGTATGTGTTGTTAATCTGGACCCCATCAGCACAGCAAGGACAGGCTAGCAGAGCAGAAAATGGCTTACAGAATTTTCACCTCAAAAATTAATTGAGGCAGCAGAACAAATTTCTAGAAAACAGCAGGAAGATGCCTAGAAAGCAGTGGAGAAAATCCTTGAAATTAGTAGGAAAATGCCTAGGAAGCACAAGGAAATTCCCCCAAGGCACCACCCAAATTTCTGGACACCAGCTGACGAAGACCTTCAACACAGAAGAAAATTCCTAGGAAGCAGTGGAGAAATTCTTTGAGGATTTGGTGAGAATTCCTAGAAAGCTAAGTATAAATGCCTAGAAAGCACCATGTAAGTTCTTAGAAAGTGGCCAGGAAATTTCAGAAAGCACCAGTAAAATGCCTAGAAAACAATTGATTCATTTTTAATTAGAGCAATTGGTTAATCTATTTTGTAGGAAACAACCAAGTTGGAAAGCACCAATTGAATTCCTAGAAAGCACTATGAAAATTCTTAAATAACAGGAATATTCCTAGAAAAGAGCAGGAAAATTCCTAGTAAGCATAGGGAGAAACCACAAAAAGCAACGGAAATTTTCCTAGACAGCATTTGTTGAAAGACTGTGACAAAATTGCCTGCAAAGGCATCCTCAAATAATTCTGAAAAACAGCTGGAAAAGTAAGAGACTGCCTAGAAAACACCAGGAAACTTCCTAAACAGATTATAGCCAAAGGAATTGTAGAAAAGACCCATGTGAATTCCTGGGAGGACTCTACATTGAGGAAAAGAAAGCAACTGCTGTATTCTTAGAAAGCCATGGGGGTTTCCTGAAAGGTTTTGGATTCTTGGAAAGCTGTGGGAAATTCCTAGAAAAGATCTAATTTAAGGCATTGCTGGAAGCCAATGAGAGTGTAGAGAGACAGTCTAGATTGCAACATTCCTCAAAAGCCATGGGAAATTTCTTGTCCATTTTCCTTGGAGATGTTTGTCTTTAGGCATAGGACAACTTCATCCTCCCAATATGTTGCAGGCACCCAGCGGCTCTAGCGAGGAAGCAGCCACAGCAGAGAGTGCTGATTCCCTGTGACACAACAACTCCTCTGCACAAGCTCAGCCACCTCAGAGGAGCAAAGAGCAACTGCAGCAGGTCCTAGCAGTGTCTGCTAAATATTTGCAAATTTGGTGGTGAATAACATAGGGTAGGACGGTGGAATCCTTACAAACAGCCATTTGGGGAAGGAGAGTGTAGTGCTGCCTGAGAGGCTTTTGTTGCTTATATTAAATTAATTCAAGAAGCCCTTACAGTAGCTCGAGCAGAAGAGAAAAGACCCACTCAACTGAACTTATCCTTTATGGAGAGCTGGTCTTATTCCTAATGAGGTTTCACTGTGTTGTGCAGCTAACAACAAATTCCAAGAAATATATTGGCAGAGAAGAGACTCGGCATGAGCACGAATTTGCACACCAGGGTGCCGATTAGCCGCATGAGCTGATTACGCCAATAACTAAAAAGGCAGCATTAGGCACAGCCAGGCATCCTGGGAGTCGGACAGGTTATTGCTGTGGGTGCAGAAATTTTTAATATCTTCCCTCTCTTATTCTCCTCCTCTGCATTTGTGTCTCTCCTTTTCCTTTTTTTCATTCTTTCCTTCCATTTTTTTCTTTCTTTTTTTTTCATCAGGCTAAAAGATTTAGGATGAAGTGCATGCGTCACAGGGTGCTAAGGCATAAAGGCGGCTTTATGGCACCATGTGTCTGAAGCCACACAGGGTCCGACTTGAGCCTAGTGCAATTTAGAACAATCTTTAAGTAGCCTCTACAGGTCATCTGGGAGCCGTTAGGAAATGGCTACAGTCTAGGCACACCAGCTTTGCCTTCAAATTGCCTTCCGTCACATCTGGCCATTACTATCAACTCCTTAACCTTGATGATTCCTCCAATTCTAGCAGAACGTTCGAGTTGCTGATGAAGAAAATGTTAGACACTGCACAAAAAGACCAAAGATTTTTGTCTGCCAGGTACCGAGCAAATCTGACGCCTGCTACGGAGATGAGCATGGAAGGAGGGAGGTGATGATCCCATCAAATCAACAAGCAGTAGCTGCCCTCTGCCACCACTCTACCACCCTTCCTCCAGATCAAGTGCTGCACATTGCTTTCATTTTATGCTTCCCATGTTGTACCCTTTGGCTAGATGTTTGGTTTATGCAGAGGGGAATTGTGTCTATACTCACATATAAATTGAAAATGTATTAAAGCTGTCAGTTATCCCAGTTTATGTACATATTTTATTTCTGCTTTATATTCAGCTCTTTCACAGCCACAATATTTTGTGTTCTTTATAAGAAAATTAATAAAAAATTGGATCATCATGAAAGACTTCATTTCCTTAAGCTAGCAGTGGTGAGAAAAAATTCCATCTGCTTTATGTCACCTCAGTTTCAATCAGTCGAAAGTAAATTTCCATCAACTCAATCCATATACTTTTCTTCTCTGTTTACTCTTCCTGTACTCTATAGAATCAAGCTAAACTGCAGAAATGTTTTCATGGGCTTTTTTGATTAGTGCCCATGGTCTTGCACACAGGCAAGAAATACATCTTGCTTGTACCCTCCCATTATTTGCTCAGGATAGCCACTGAATGGAATTTCATGTACCTTATTTCCCATTTGGATTTATGTAGCTTCTATTTACAGCCTTTAAAATTTACTTATACTCTTTCCCTCAGATTAAAAAACTATTCTGCCTGCTGTTGTTACTTACAGGCTGTGACTGGGTTACCGTTTAATCTTCCCTTGGATAAACCCCCCTAAATATCTAAGCTTCTTCAGCCCAGCACGTTTACGTTTTCACATTTTGTTATTCTTTTTCAACCTGCTATGATTTAATGGATAGCTTTGGACAGGTTCAAACATTGTGTTCCCTTGCTGATTTATCCAGCATGGTGGGAAGAGGCTGCACCACCTCCCTCCTCCCACCCGAACACCACCTGATAAGTGCATTTACTCCACTAACTGCCACTGGCTACCTTCCTCCCACTACCGTAACACAGCTCACAGGGGAAAACAAAGCTTCATCTAGATTTTAAGAAATGGAAGAAAGCTGGATGCCTAGATTCTGCCAGGGAAATCTGACTTTGACCATCTTACAGACATCACCCACATGATGGGTCCAGGGAATCGTCTACATGGCACCTCCAGTACATCAGGTTGGAGAAGAGGAAGCATTGCCACCACACTAAAGGCTAAATCTCATTATGTCTTTAGGGAAATTAGGACAAACCTGTTATTACATGTTCATGGGGAGTGGTGCTCTTCCGAGCCAGGGTGCAAAGGACGAACGCTACATCTGAGTCCCCAGCAGAGAGCCCTGAGCCAGACTGCTGCTGCTCAGTAGCTGGTTGTAAAGCACACAGCATGTTTGTGCAAACACTGTGGAATTCACCTGCTTGAAACTCGCTGGTTTTGCCCAAAAGACTTTTCTGATTCCTCTCCGTATGTCTCCCCTATAGCCATTACATGCAAGTTATTTGCTCTCAGTAATTGAGAAGCAATGGGCAGGGCAAGTAAGTCACCTATATTTTGTTCAAAATCCTTTTTGTGCCCTTCTGGTTTAGTTAAATTTGGTCAGGCTTTTCTGCTGCCCTTTGGACCATAGCAAATAACTCATCACTTCAGATTCGGAATGGTTAAAAGAAAAGGAACAGTAGTGCCACCTGCAGCAGAATGACTAAAATGTAGACCTCCTCCAGCCTCAGGGATCCGGACCTGCAGACTAAGTATGAAGCAGGAATTTTTGTTTGGTCCAGGTATAGATCTGGCTTTCAGGGAAACAAAACTGTGCAAATATAGCAAGTTCTGTGCTGTTTAAATGTAGGGATTTCTGCATTGCCATTTTCCTAGAACACTGGCTGAATGAAGGCAGATGCTTGCAGCAAAATCAAAGTGAGCTTTAGCTAGTCATGTGCATGCAGATTTTTGGCTGTGTGTCCAGTCCACCAGTGGCTTTGCTAGTGCCCAACTGTGCTCAGACAGGCAGTAAAACTGCAGCTAACTCAGCCCTGACTAACCATGCATAAGGAGAGGTACAGGGTCTTCAGTTCCTACAGCTGAATCATCCCTTCTCCCAGCAGATGTGGGGAAACCATGGACTCTCACTGATGCTGTGAAGACCATCCCATCTGAATAATTTCACAGTGGGGTGAAAATGAGCATGGTGGTGAGCTAGCCTCCCCATGATACCTCCCACTGGCAGCCCCCCACTCACTGGGGTCCTGATCACATCTTTTTTTCGCATTGTCCCCTTAGGTTCTGGGTGGTTATTTTCCATCAAGCTCTTCTCTTTGCCTAACCAGAGAAAGGCTAAGATTAAGACTCAGCACTGCTCCTCCCATACTGGCCTTCACGGCTGTAACTTCTGCCTAGGAATTTCAGAGGAAGCAGCAATGCTTTCACTTGAAGCTGTTACTGCCTTGAATCTGTGTTTAATATCAATTTGTTCACGTTAATCTATCTAATCTAGTGAAAATAGACTTATACAGTTACACCTTAGTTATGTTTTGAATCAATCAGCAAGCAATGAATGGACAATCACCACTCTACTATGCAGTCATAGGTAGCACAGAAGAACAAACACAACACAGCCACAGTGAAAAAAGGTACTAGCCTGACCAGATTTTACATATATATAAATATAACCTTTTTTTTTCTCTTTGAGTATAACATCATAGAGCACTTCTAAGTTGCCCAATATGCCCTAAGCAGTCCATCTCTAACCTCAGGTTTTGCGACAAGACATGGTCACAGCAAAAATCTGCACATGCTATTACACAAGATTCCCACAAACAGGCACTATAAAATAGTACATGGAGTTCACCCCAGCTCCAGCATGTGATCGCAAGCAGCCTGCATTGGTTCTCAGGAACAGCTTTCCACTAGCACTGGGGCTACAGCCTGCTGATCTCCAAATACACTACTCGCTTTTATTCACAGACCAGCACAAATCCCATTGCACTATTTGGGAAAGACTAAATAGCTCTCACAGAGCATCTCCGTAGAGTAAAATGCTCCTGGGGGTATGACATAAAGCAGAATTCAGAGTATTGTCTTCTGTGAGGAAGATGCTCTGATCAAACCACACAAGTAGGATTAAGGGCTGAAAAGAAAGCATATGCCAATTAACTGCCAAGAAAGAGCAACAGTAAGTTTCTGTAAAACATCTTCTATCAGAAAAATCCCATTTCAGTGAAGTTCAGACCTTCTGTGGATACTAATGATTTTTCATTAGAGGAAAATACAGGCCATTCCATAAACATCTTGGCAACATCTGTATTCTATTCTGAAAATGTCAAGATGAAGCACTTCAACAGTCTCAACAGCAGTATGGTACAGCTCCTCATTCCAGTATTTATTTTGCATTATGAATAAGACTGAATGTTCAAAGCAGCCAAAAAAATGTAATCCAAATACACAGCTTTGTGGGACATTGTCACAATTTAGCTATAGCCAGCGAAATTCAGCAGTTAAAACCATACAGTTCAGCCTCCAAAATCCTTTCCCACTCCCACCCTGCAGGGAAAGGGGAGAGGGAAAAAGTCTTATGTGTTGGAAACTAAAACTACAGCTTAATTGAAATTATAATAATAATAACAATAATTAAAATAGTAAGAAAGTAATAAAATATATGCAAACATATGAGATGGCACCTTCATACCTCTGTGACTCTACATCACCACAAATGCTGCAGAGTAGACAGAAGGGAATGACTTCACTGCCAGGAGGAGCTGGACTCAGGAACTGGATTCAGGAACACACAAATCTAGGATCAGACAAGGTCCTCACTGGACATCAGACATCACAGAAGAGAGTGAGACCCTTGTGATCTCTCGATTTCATACCAAGTATGTTACATGGAATGCTCTGTTGGTTATTTTAGTGTCACCTGTCCTATTTGACCCTCCTCAAAGGAATAAGTATTTCAAAAATATATAATTTCACAGATTTGACAATCCCCCTTTAGCTCATGCTACTCACAGGGGGAGCAAAGCTATCTTTCTGAGAGACCAGATCACTACACAAGGGAGGACATAAATTTTAGCTAACCACCAGTGTAGTTCATGTTCATACAAGAGCCAAACAGACATAAGTCTTTACCAACTCGCTTAAGTCAAAAATGCAATGTTTTCTTACCCTTATGTAGGAGATTCAGGTCAGAAACAGGGAATCCAAGAGGACCTCAAGCCCATCTTTTCTTTTATTGCAGGAAGTAATACTTCAGCATTTGACAGGTGATGGCATAGCCTGCTTGTCAAAAGCTTCCTTCACCTTGTTCCAATGAACTTGTAGTTAGCAAACATTCCATAATTGACAACAACAAAAAAACCCCACAAATTAAGAAGAACCCATAACAAATTTTGGTCCTTTTTTATAAACCGCAGGACTCAAGGGATAGAGCTGGGTCCCTAAGATGACCCTTTAAGTCTTTAACATGCCTTTCAAGGGTGTGTATGGCTTTAAATGTGCCTGCCTCAGAAGCAATTCAAACAGAAAATTGCCTTGCCTACTTCACACTGATGCAGAAAGGAAGAAAGCAAAAAAATACCTAAAGTGTTGCAAAAAAGTAAATACGAGTATGCCAATGGAATAAAAAACCAACACCAAACTCATTGCAGATTAGTGGAGCATATCTGCAAAGCTGATTTTTCTCTAAAAACTTGTAAGCAGGCTTATGAATACCAGCTAGGCTGGAGCAGGCATGCGAATCCTGTTCCATTCTGACTCCTCCCAGAGAGAAGGTGCTCAGCAGGAGGAGGATGAAGGCTGGTGGCTACTACAATGAGTGCATTCACAGAGCTTTTTGTATTTCTTGTTTGTGAGTCATAGGAGACAACTACTGCCCTGAGAGCCTGTGAGAGACTCAGATCCCTCTGCCACACAACCAGAAATCTGACATTAAAAAAAAGCTGATGTGTTTATGAATAGCATTGTGAGTGGGAAGGTCTTTCTTAGCAGATAAATAGGTAGACATATTCCTCATCATATAAAGACGGAATATAACCATCTACATTGGCTCCTTCTAATTCAGTTTGACCACCCTGTCTTCCCAATGAGCAGTACTTCACTCCAGCATCAATGACTCAGTTAAACCTGCAAAATGGACAGTGTCTGGCCCCAGACAAGGAAAACAAGTCAAAAAAGGAACAGAAGCATCCAAGTGCTCTCTGATTTTAAATCTCTGTCCCTCACCAAGTTTCTAGAAGGTTGAAGAAGAAGAAATACCGGGATGGGTCTGGCAGCCTCCTGTCGGAGACTGTTCCCTATCCAGTCATCATTAAGTGCAAACTACTGGAAGACCAGTATTGTTTAAGTAGACATTGGATGCTTGGGTTGGCATACAGAGCCCCATGCTCTGCACTTCAGCAGTCTGAAGCTGATTGCAGCACTGAGCCCTGGCTGCTTCCTGAACTCATTAAAAAGGGTTCCTGGGCCGGAGCATGCTCGTGAATTATTCAAGAAGATAGATGGGCTCTAGAGCAAACAAATAGAGGCATAAATAAGTGACCTTGAACAGAGGCACTCCGTCACCTGGGGAGAGGTCAATGCAGGTTTTGTGTCCCTTACACATGGATATTAAAAAGATTTAAAGGGAATATTTAATGCCTACCCCACCAGTTTCTTTTACTTCTTATATTGACAATTTTCCTCCCAGCGAGGTGCACTGCAGAAAACAGGAGCTTTTCATTTGCTGACTGCAGCAACAACAAACAAAATCTTAGTCAGGAGTAAAAACCAGCAGGTTTTCTATCTGCTATCTATAAGTGACTGTGTTTTTTAAGTCTAAAATATAGTCTTTAATCAGTACTAATCTCATTACTTCTCTAACTAAGATGTAAGTTTGCTATAAATCTTTCAAATGCTTCTGAACAAAAATCAGTGCCACTGCTGTTTCCATCTAAACCCTCATTCTTAACTTTGTCATTATGATGTGGCTGTAATCTGAGAAACCAATGCTCTTCTTTCAAGGGATGGCCAAGCATGTATTTATCTGTTGTTACAGTTGTAGAAGATAGTGGAAAAGCAGGTGGAACAGATGCATTTATACAGACTTTGCTGCCAGAAAATGGCAAACTCATCTCTCTGAATTTGGGGAGATACTGTGCTGCTTTCAGAGTTTTTGTTTTGACCAAAGTCAAAAGACAACTCAGTGGCACAGCCAGAAATACAAGAAAACTAACTCTGTGTTGTCCTTCTCTTTCTACTTGGTATTATTCACGTATCGTTCTTCCACTCCTTTACCTTCCACAGTGCTGAAATGCTACCCTTTGCACAAATTAAATTCACCCCCTGGAGCTGATGATTGAATTATTTCACAATACTTACCTGAAGAGATTTAAATCAAGCAAAATATATTGGTGATTATTCTAAACACAAGGGAGCTGGTTCCTGAATCCTCAATCACATTAAAGTGGAGAATCAAATTAATCAGGAATTTGATGAAGTGGAAGGTTCTTGATCAACAAATTTCTTGTAAAGTTCCCACATGATTTAAACTTGTAGACTGAGTAAACACTTACACTTAGCTTGTCCAAAAAACCAAAAAAAAATAGTTTGCGTTCTCCTCTTGTTGTTGGTCTGCAGCTTTGACTGTTGGAAATGTAGCAAAAGAGTGTCACCTAATGGCCAAACGAGTCCTATATTTTCAAGGAACTGCTCTGTCTGTCCTTTTCTACCTTATAATCAGTAGCATTCCCATGTTAGCCCCTATCCTGTTCTGCATGCTAAATACCAAAATTTCTACAAAAAAATGTACTAAAAAAAGCCTTTCCTTCTACAGATTCTTTCTTTTTTACTTCCCTGGCATAGACAGCATCTATATATGTAAGATCAAAACAACTGTTACATTGTTTTCTCTTGTGTCCTGCATGTCACACAGTCTAAATGTGCTTAAAACTCAGAGTTTCCTCTGACCCAACACATGTGGCATTGCCAGTGCAGGCTGGTACATGCCACCTCTGGGAGATCTGAGACAAAGACTAAATCCTCCAAGGAAGATAGTCTCCAGCCTGTTTCTGGCTGTTATGGTTTAGTGCTTATGGCACGAGTAAGACACTCCTGTGATCACTCAGTGGATTTCTCTCCTGTTTTCATAAGCAATGTTCTCTAAAGTATTTGTGGTTGTTGTTTCATTAAAGTCTTCTGAATTGCATGTGCCCACAAGGCCAGTCAAGCAAGGGTGCGACAGTAGCAAGGTCATAGAATCATGGAACTACCAGATTGCAAGAGACCCATCAGATCATCAAGTCCAACCATTCCTATCAAACACTAATATTAATAACATAATTATTATAAGATATTTCAAAGAAAGTTACAGAATCTCAATAGTCTGTTGCTGGACAACCTGGTTCCAGGAAGGTTTCCTCTTAAGCTCCCATAATAAAAGTGATTTATGCCCAGAAAGGAAAGATTTCATCTCTTCAGTGCAGAAGAGAAGGAAAGGCAAAGCCAAACCTACCTTAACTTTTCCAGCAATGTGCACTGAATTTCCAGCTCTGCAACTGCAAAGTCAGATCTGAGAGGGTTCTGTTGCCTAACATTCTTTAACCTGAACTGAAAGGGCAATGAAAGTATGCTGCGACAAGACGCTAATAACGTATTCCCATTTTCTTGATGCAGTTTTTGCTGCAGGTAGTTTTTGCAGCAATCTAAATATTAAATGCTTCAGCAGTCCATTCCCAGGAGAAGGTCAGTTCCAGAGGGGAATGGAGACAGAGAATTCATCCTATCAGTGTTTCATAACAAATGAAAAATTTTCAAATACAAATCCCACACATAGCTTCTGAAATTACAATGCCTTCATTCTTGTGTGTCCAGAAACTATATCTCGTTTTAGCAGAAAATGGCGTTAGTCAGAAAGTAATATTTTTTGTCCTTGCTGGGAGGTCACTAAAACCATGAAATTCACCCAGCGACACTAGCATAATTCAAGAACATCCCAAATCTCCTATGATTTAAGGGCTAAAATTCTGGTATCTTATTCAACAGGACTCTCCTTCTGTGACCAACTTCTTATTAACCTAGCCTCTGCTATTGTTGTTTTGGATAAGCACAAAAGTTAGGAAAAATCACTGGGCAGGGTGTCTTTTCATTTATATTCATTTGCAGACCCAGAGAGCGACAGCATGATCACGGCTCATTAGCAACACAGTTGAAAACACTAGGAAGAGTGAGAAGAAAGAGGTCAGGAAGCCAAGAAAGGGACTATAGGACATCTCTTTGGGCACACACTTATCTGTCTGCTGGGTCCACACACGCACGCACTTTCCTGTCAAATGCTCCCAGTAACCCATTTCCTTCCTGCTTCCACCACTGCCTGTGCTACATTTCAAGAAATTCCTATTTTAATCACTTAGTCTTATTTTCCAGCACATTTATCATCTCATTAACAGTAAGTGCCTTTATTAAGTTAAATATGAAATGCTGCATGAGGCTGCTCACATGGTTTTTTTTAGGGGCACAGATTCCATCTCCCCTCCTCCACTGTTGTAGCATCCATATTCACATCATTCTTGTACATATTCACATAACTGGCTGGTCTCAAACCTTAATTAACTGTATTTGTATGGAATCTCAATTTGCTCATAAGAAAGTAATATTTAATGTAGTTTAATGTTCACCTGCCTTTTCATGAAGGAGATAGATGAAACAGTGCCTGATTAATTTTATCCATTAGTTCACTGCTAATTTTAATCATGAAGAGGGGAGAGATGAAATGTATTTAAGTGCCCAATCCCTTCTCACAGTTCATCTATTTTCGGGCTGCAGAAAGTGGGCCAAGAACATAAATATCGTATTTTTTTTTGTGATCTCTGACCTGGACTCTGCTGACCAGCCCTGACCCTCATTGGGAAATCTTGCCTTGCTGTGAGAGACCAAAGAGTTGCCATTTATTTGATTTCACCAAGAGAAGGTTAAGAGGTGACTAAAGTATCCCCATGACTTTTTGCTAAGAAAGAGCTCTTTAATCTAGCAGACAGTGGCAGGATGAGACTCAATGGCTGCAAGCTGAAACTGGATCAATCCAAACTAACTATGGGGAGGTATTTGCTTTTTTTTTTTTTTTTTTTTTTTTTTTTTTTTTTTTTTTTGGCAAACCAAAGAGAGCAATTAACAATGGGAACATCTTCCATTAGCGCCTGATAGATTTTCTATCATAGGGACTATTTGAATTAAACACTGGGGATGTATCCAACTTAGCAACACAGGAGCAAGCAGAAGGAAGAAGGCAAGTTTTACTCTCAACTGTGCCACTGGCAAGATAAACCCAGGATGTTGGTTTGACTCTGGTGTCAATGGTTTTTATTTTAGGAGCATATTAAAAAACTGAACCATCTAAGAAAAACATCTGATATAACAATTTAAGATGTAGAAAAGTAAGAGTCCATGGGATATTTTAAAGATCAAATTTGTTTATCAGAAAAAGTCAAAGTCAATCAGTATTGAAAATCAGTTTTTTCATAGGGAAGAAGTATTGGTGTCTGGGTGGAGAAAGGCATGGTAAGAAATTACAGCTGTGATTTGGATGCAATCAAACCAGAAACAAAACAAGGAGAGATCTTAAACTAATCTTGGTGGAGTTCCCAGACCCCTAATCAGTACCTTCAAAGCACTACTGACTGCATCACTGAAGATGGTTTATTCAAAATCCCACTCTTCTCAGAGAAGAACTGAGTCAAAGCTCATCTTACCACAACAGGGAAAGGCATCCACCAGATGCCACTCACAGCCCAGGAAATAAGAACTGGCTTTGCTGGAAGGTCAGCCCTGCTGCACTAACACCCACATCACTCTCCAGGGGTGCAGAGCTTTTTGAGTGAATGGGAACCAAGTTCTGAATGGAGGTGTCAGCAATTGTCAGTCTGGACAACAGGACCTCATTTCCATTCTGGTTAGGGATATGATACAGCTGAGGCCCATATGCTCGTTAAGGGCCAGTGTGGGGGAGAAAAATGAATTAAAAAAATGATGTCTTTTTGTCCTCCTAAAAATATGAGGGAATTATCTCAAGATCTCTGTGTTCACATTTTCAGTCATGGGTAGCCCATAGAGCTGTTTCTGAGCAACTTTTCTATCTAGTGGTGGGACAGGGCAGTTGTTAGCACAGCTGGCTTGCTGAAGTCCTGAAATTAAGGTCTTGCTATGTCCTCAAGACTCATGACACAGGTCATGCTGGCCAAGTAAGGAAGGAGGCACACAACACAGGTCCAGCTATCCTTTCTTATTATTGTGGATCCAGAGGAAGTGAGAGGAATAGCTGTAATTTACAGAACTCACAAGATTTTCTAATTGATGAAAAGAGATGCTCAAGGTATTGCCATTGTTGCTCAGGCAGCCCACAAAAGGAGAATGCTGAGAAATCCCAAGAGGAGACTGTTACTCTGCATCCACTATGCATTGTAGGAAGGGGCAGTCAGATGAGAGACACCCTGAAGGGATGCAGCTGAGACTGAGCAAGCAGGCTGCTGAGAGGGGTCACTGCACTGTGCTGCTGTAAGCACAGGGAATGATGCAGCCCAGCTGTTACAAGTAGATTTGAGACTAAACAGAACTGCTCTGCAGTCCTTTACAACACCATTTTTACAAGCCTGGGAACGTTGAAGAAAGGTTTCATCACCACTGGGGCTGATAAATGTTCTCTGACATTTTAAAATATTAAAAGCCCATCACAGCTGATGAGAAGCAGCAGGTGGGTCATGCCCAGAGAGACGTCCCGTTTCAGAGGGACCAGTGGTTGGGAAACACAAGGGCTGTGCAAGCAGACAGCTGGAGACCAGGTCATTCTGCTGAGTCCACGTCTGTGCTAGCAGTGCCAGCTCACGTCTGCACTCGGCCTGAGCAACATTAAAGCACTGGACTTATTGTTTGCTACAGGAATTTGCTCATCACTAGAAAGCAAGAATCAGTTGCCATATATATTCTTATAGATAATTATCTCGATTTGGTAGTTTGGAGGAAAAGAAAACACACAGGAACCTCAGCAATTAAATCAGGTCCCACCCTCCCTTCCTTAGAGAGAGGAGAATCCCCAACTTGTAATATTCAGTCAGAATATACAGATGAAGGGATAAAATAGGCAGAAGTCTGGTCTTACTACTGGGCACTTCACCCTAGTGGTGCCAAGAGGTATCTGACATCAGAGGAGAGCAATTTGCTCTCCATTTTCTGATGTGAATTCCCATGGGATGACACCACAAATGGGGTTTGTATCACTTGGAAAGTCAGAGGACGCAAAACCAATTCATGGTAACATTTTGCAGATAGTAAAATAGAGAGAAAAGAAAAAGGACAGAAGAGTTAACTTTGGATTCAGGCAGAATACAACCATCTAACAGACCAGTAGGATGTTGGTAATAAGAAAAAAAAACCCTATAATTAAATGAAGAGACAGAAAGGAGTCAATCATGCTATTAGGTGCCACCAAATACCAAAGAGAGTCAGGAGACAAGTAAATAATGTATTGCAACATCAGACACACACTGGCGACCCACTGCTGCAACATAAAATTGAAATGAATCAATGCAAAGAAATGAGAGAGAATAATACATGGATCAGTGAGGACAGAGATGGATTTCTGATCCAGGATTTGCCCCAAAAGACAGCTATGTGCTCTACGAACTATAAATCTTTAATCGGTTCATCAAGTAGCTCACTTGTTCCTGCATGCATACACTTGGGGCTAGATGTACCTGCTGCATCTGAAATTTAGGCATGGCAGTTTCGCAGGTTGAGTAAAGGTGCTTGGCTACTGGAGAGGATCCAGATCCCAGAATTAAGGGCCTGGAAGAGAGGCATTGCACAGGGATTAGCAAGTACCTTGGAAATGATCCAGCCAAAGCTCAGCCATCCTGAGGGATGGTCCACCTGCAATCCTCTTAACAGGCAAAAGGAGCACAGGATCTACGTGTGTCTAAGCTGCTTGCTAAGATGTTTACAGAGGGGGAGAAGGATTTTGTTCCCAGTAGAAAAGCTTATATACTTGGTTAAATAGTCGTTGAATAGAAGACATAATGCAGTATGGTGCAATACAGTGCAGAGCCCAGGTCTCCATTTCACTGGATCCCACTCATTTCTGACAGTACTGTCTCTCTCTGTGCCACAAGGTGGACCCAAACAGGGCCAGTTGTTGGCTTTGTTTGTTTGTTTGTTTTTCTTTTCAGTATCCTAACTCCAGATGACGGAGGAATATGTTCCTACTCCAGAGTAGCCACTGGCTTGGCCACTGTCTTGAGAGAGGCGTGTTTAGACTCCCTCAAGAAAAGGGTGGAAATTAGTTCCTGATTTCCAATCCATAAGCTCACCTTGTAATTCACAGGCTACTGTTTATAAAGAGATTTTGCCCCAGCACCTCTCCTTTTTCTGTTAGTGTCTTAAAAGAAAGCAACAACAATTAAAGTTTATAGGGAACTCAGTATTAAGGCTACTGTCATCCTGGGAGCAAGTCTCAGGCTGAGTCTCTTGGAGGTGATGGCCACCTATGTGCTTTATTTCTGGATCTCAAAGGAGTTCAAAGATGGGGTAGCCAAAGGAAAGCAGCTCAGTCTGTTAAGACTGTGGATTTTATTAACCCACAAGCAGAAATGCAGAGAAGTAAAACTTTCTGATGATTGGAGGGATTTAATGTGGGAAGACAACACTGCTAGATTTTGGTATCAGATGGCTGCTCAGCTGAAGACAAGGCTCAGAAAACTTTGGATCTCAGTTTCTAACATGCTTCAACCCCACTTGTGCCACAGATTAGGGTTTTTCAGAAAAGCTCTTTGAAGTTAGGCAATCTATATCTTATTTCCAAATGGAACAGACTTTGCTGAAAATGGCATGGATTTTACCAGGTCAATACGATTTATGAGTAAATAGGAGATCTTTAAATCTAGATCTACATAAATAGCACCAGCAGGAAAGTAGTGGAGCCTGCTTAAAAAAAAAAAAAAAGTAATCAATTTCTAATGTACTTCCATCAGAAAAGGTAACATCAGCCAAGAAGATCTCAAATCCCTCCTGCAAAGGGTAGAAAAAGGAACCCTCTGCATACAGAAGGGCAGACTCACTGGCTATACTTTTTCTAAAAGGATCCTTGCCAGCTTTTTCTGAAGTGAGGTTCACACTCAGCTTGGAAAGTGATCTTCCAAATTATGAAGCAGCTGGGCAAATCTGTCTCATGCAAATGCAACAGCCGCAGCCTGTGAGACAGCAGAAGGCATAGGGTCAGGATACCAGCCTGGGCTGCTGTGACCATGTCACAACAGGCTAGATCCAAAATCCAGACTGCTAGAGGAGAGCAACCAGAGGTAATAGCAATTTGGTGAGTTTATACACTGAAATTTATAGAATTAAAGGAAGTCAGTTAGTTAAACAAGTATTCAGTCAAAGCCCCATCAGGCTTTCTCGGTGAGCACCTTGTACTTGCTCCATGACAGGAGATGTTCCATCATTACCAGGCAGTTTTGTCACCATCCCAAACCCCTCAGATCTCTATCCCTTGAAACTGCTCCTCTTTCAAAGAAGAAACAAGGAAGAAACTAGCTTGAAAGCCGGGCTTTACTATGCTGAGCCAAGATTCACATGACACTAGCTTTTTAAAAGTCTTTCCTTCCCTGGTTTTTAATTTACTTCTTTGCACTGAAGATTGCAGTCTGTCAACTAATGCAAAGAGTAAATCCTTTCCTAGACCCTTTAAAACTACTCTCTCAGGCTCCATGACTGCAGAGGGCTTTGAATAAACTGTTTCCAAGAAGCAAAAGGAAAATCAAGTGAATTAGTTGTTGCAGTCAGCAGTATTTCTCCCAGGCTACTAGCGCTGCTTCTCTGCTCTGGGGAGCACAAGCTGTCACATTACAGTGGACTAATTCCAGACAGAGTCATCAGTTTTGACTTCATATTTCTTTGTGGGTAGATGGGAATTTCTCAAGACTAAAAGTAAGAGGGCAGGAGGTTCCTTTCTATCAGACACAATTTGAGAGAGGTGAGAATTTACAAGAAGGTACTACTGAATTTTTTCGATTTGTTTCAGGGCAAAAAGATTCTGAAAGAGGAAAGGGAAATGGAAATGCTTTCATAAAATATGATGCTCCTAATTTTTCAAGTGATGACCAAATGGAGGTGAGATTTGAAAGGGATGCTTGCTACTATAGGAAATTTTTTGAAAACAAGATGTTGCTGTACTCCAGTAACTGAGATCCCCAAGTAGTTGGCGAGAAATAGAGGATTTAAAGAGAATCCATAACTCTGAGGATGTTAAATGAGCTAAAAACAAATCAGAAATCTTTTTAAAAGTGTAAAATTAGAAAAACTGTCAAAAGCGTACTTGGGTCAACTGAATCATATTAGCAATTTGCAGAAAGACTTGAAAGATAATAGGTGGATATCGAGAAAAGTTGTTTGGTTTGGGGTTTAGTTTTGGAGGAGGCAGGACGGGGGTATTTTTTGTTTAACTTTAGAAACTATATACATTTTTTATCTATAAATGTTTTAATTGTACATGAAATTCCAGATTAGTTTTTAATTCTTTCAGAAAGGGGCAGGTAAGAATAACAATTAATGACTGAGGAACCGAAACAAAGCGCATCCAGAATCACTGCTGTCTCTGCCAAAAATCTGTATATAACAGATTTCCAATCCCAAACCAAAAAAGCCATGTTCACCAAAAACTCTAAGATCTTGTGTCCTGCACTCCAACCCTCTATGCTGAATATCCCTTTGAGAACTCAAACTAATAGCACTCTCCTCTTGAATTGTGCAGTAGAATCATATGCAGAGCTCCAGAGGTTAAAAATACTGTCTTGGGAGCAAAATGCCATGAAGTAAGATCTCACTTCCAGACACAGCTTAAACACAAGAAAATGTGAATTCTCAACAAAGCCTGAGATTTTTCAAAGTACTTATAGACTTACAAACATTTGACCCCCTGCTCCTCAGAATTGTTTTGCTAGAAAAAAAAATTGCTGCAGCCATAGCAATGTTCCCTGCATCCTTGCAGAGACATAACTCTGAATACCGCTCAAAGGAAAATTGTAATGTTAAAATCAAGTATTATTTTCCATTTCTATAATTTCTTGCAGATAAAGAAAGATACTACAAAGTCCATTTGGAAGTAGTCTTTAATGTGACTCAAAGCCTTCATAGAATTTAACTGGTCATTTCCTCACTAAGAGATGCTTCTCATTGCACTGCACTGGGGTAGGGCAGTCTGAGCACTTTTCTCATTGCAAATCAGCATTTGTTAATCATTTCCCCACTGAATGGGCCTAGAAATTTCTCTGAAAAAGAGGGAGCAGAAAAAGCAAGAGGAACTTGTTGTCCCATCAGATGCCAAAGAGCAGGGACAGATACAGGTACATTTATCCAAACACCTATAGACTTACATATACATCACTGAATCACCAGGTTGGAAAAGACCCACAGGGTCCCTGAGTACAACTATTCCTATCAACCACTAAACCATGCCCCTCAACATCTTATCCACCCATCTTCAAATAGATATACATATATATATATATATATGTATATACACACACACACACACACACACACACATATATATGTATATATACACACACACACCTGCTCCTGAGGGAAAGGAGACAAATTGTGGTAAACCAATGATATATTCATATATAGTTTACTGTGATTTGTCACCCCTTCAAGAAGTTTCCCTTTCCAACAGGAGGAGAAGAAGCCCTCCTACTTACCTTTTAACTCTGGCATCGTGGCTCTAACTTGCCCAAAGTTGTTTGCTGCATTTTGTGTAACACCATTGGCCTGACTTTCCAACTGGTTAACAGCCCTTATCAGCAAATAAAAGCCTCCAGCAGCAGATGAGCAAAGTGATTGAGAAAGCCATAAAAACTGAAAGGAGAAAGCTGTCTGTAGTTAAAACAAGCCTCAGCTCCAGCTCCCCAGCAAACACCCCAGTAAATACAGAGAACTAGCAGGTTTACTACCCTCCTTTTGATTGTATGTCATTATTACAGCATTGTTTTCCCACATACAAACTCCTTCTTAGCTCCTACTTGCAATAAAACCCAGAGATTTGGGTTCTTTTTAAAGATTAATAGACACAGCTGCCCTCGTACTCTAAACTTGTGAAGTGGCTGAACGTCACGCTTGAAACTCCAGGTTCAAGGCCCTGATGGTTGTCTTTTAGTGCTGGGAGTCAACTAAGTCACAGATTACAGCATGAATTCATGGAGGGAAAGGGTTGGTCGTAGACTAGTAGTATTATGTAGAAATTGGATCTATTGAAGTAAAATTCTTCATAAAGACACTCCAAAACAAGCTTTTGATCAAAATGAACAAATAGCAAAGTAAAAATAGTCTCCTTGGAAGTTTTCAAAAGGCAAAATGTAATTTGGCACAGGATGCCTTGAGACTAAATTTCTCTGTCCTCTGTTTTGGTTTGGAGGGGCATGGGCTGGAATGGCCAGAACATGCAGGAGGAGAGTGGGAAGTCATGTGCCCAGCAGTGCACACAGATTGCATGAGTCAGTACAGGAGGTGCCGGTTTGGACAAGTTCGCAGCTAGAGGAGCTGAACAGCATTTTAGGTGAGGAAAAATATAAACTTAGTTACTTTCTTTTGCTGTGGGAGACAGTTTGCAAGCAAGCTCTTGAAAGCAAGTGTTGACTTTTGGTTGGCTCTTCCAGCCCCGGAAGCATGGATCCCCCAATGACCACATCATCCTTGCACAACATCCATGCAGAAGCTTCCTACTGAGTTGCAAGGCACCCAGTCCTGCTCCCCTATCCACCCAGCCATTCAACAGAAGTCCCTGACCAGTCAGGACAGACACATGTCGACAATTTATAAAGGCAACTCACTATTGCTGTTCAAAAGTTTGAGAGACAAATGGGTAACACTTCAAACATAACACAAAGGGCTGCTAGGAAGTTCTGCCAGGGTAGCGTAGCTCTCCCTCATGTCCCCAGAGTTGGTGTCCGGCTTCAATGCCAGACACATTCCAATAGCCAGGACAAGGCAAGCTGTGGTCTTCTTAAAGAGGACTCTTTGCTGAGTACCATTTTAGAAGAGACGGAGAGGTGAAAATAAGCCTAATAGGACCCCACCTGCAAGCCAGTGTGGGCTGTCAATGCACAAAAGAAGAACCAGACACACACAGGACCACAGCAAGTCCACAGGCTCTAGGAACTCTCTTGCCAACATAGAAATACTTCATTTTACCTCTAGTTATGATGTCTGCATTTAGTATTCATTGCCATGTCACTGATCCTCATGAATTCCTCCCATGTGCATGTGCCTCTCTCATCCATTTCTATCAGCATCCCACTGCAATTTATTATTCGTTAAGAATTAATAGACACTTGGAAGTATAATGTTACATTTTTCTCTTATCTTCTGGTGCTCAGAAGGATTTCATGCAGCAGATCAAGCATTAAATCTGTCATGTAAACACATTATTTTGTCATGTAATGCATTATGATCGCACACTACCGGGAGAATGAAAAGCACTTAATGGTTTGTGTTTGATGCGCACTGTCAACAAAACTCAGGAAGAATTTATAAGGTGCAGTAGTTTAATGAGTACCTCTTTAATAGGGTTTGCCGTATCATTCAAAAAAGTGGCTTTACAGGAGACATGTGATACAATTAATTTCAATGTGAATTATAAAGGCCAATCTAGATCTCAGGCCTCTACACAGCAAAGATAACAAGATCCAAGGAGCTGTTTATAAGCAATAAATCATGACATTTTCCCTTTTACTCTTGGAGTATTCCTCTCTCCTTCATTAGGTTTTATGAAGCTGCAGGCATCATGTCTGAAAGTGCCATCCAGTATCTTTGCATTATAATATTAATTTCTTCTGTAGAATAAGTCAGCTACAGACAGGAAATGAATGAACTAGAGAAGAGGGAAGAATGAGATGATAAATGTGAACCCTTCCAAAAACCCAGCCACTGGCAAGCCTGGCAAAGTTTAAAGGAAAAGCAGTCAACAAGCAAAGACTTGGTAAGGGCTTGAGAAAGAGTCAGTAGATGGGTAGTTAGGGGGGAATCTCATCCTAGCAGACTCCTAACAAAAGCTCTACACACCTGATGGGAAGTTATCACAATAACAGCACAAAAAGTGCAGATGGAATTTCTTATCTCTTTCCTTCCCTGGATGTTGCTGGGAGGACCTCTCACACAGCTTCACAAAACCAATGGGATGCAATGTGATAAGACAGACCCCAGGCAGAAGCCAGAAGATGAATCTCTGCCCCAGTGTCAGAACCTGCACATCTGACAATGCAAGGAGGTTTTATACACTAAGGACATTTTCCCTTACGGTGGTATTTAACTTAAACATACTGACAAAGCCACACAGCACACAGAAAGCCTTATATGGTGAGTCTCTATGATGCAGGTCCAGGACAGTCAGCACATAGTTAGCAATGACCAACCAAGTTCTGAAGTTTCCCATAAAGAGTATTCACCATCTTCCCATCCACCATCAAGCTGGATCACCTTCTAGACCAGCCTTATCCTCCCTCCCTTGACCATGGAGGGAACCAAAGGTAACCACATACCAGCTGGATCCAAGTTAGAGCTTCCCTTGACCTCGTGGTGTACAGTTCACAGAACAGAGTCTTAAAACCCTCTCTTCAGAGGGCTTTGGTTAGGCTTCATCCAGACCCGATGTAATTAAATGCACTAAGTTATTAATATTAACAAGATTTACTGCTCCCCATTTACAAATGATTTGCATTTTTATGCATTCTTTTAGCATGGATCATCATGAATTTTTTTGGTATTCATGAGGTTGCAATTTGTGTATTTCCATAATTACCTCATCATATTCTCCATTAGATAATGGACCAAGGGCATAAAACACCAAGCAGAATTCAAAAGTAGCATTGACTCACTGTTCTGTAGGAAAACTGAACTCCCCTTGTCCTTGAAGTAGAACTCACAGGGAAACCCTGGGAAAGAGCTCTGCCCCAGCATGGGCTAAAGCTTGCAGAGTGTAACGCAAAAAAGAAAATAAAAATTCATGCTTGATCATCACAATCTGTAGGAGTTTCCCCACGGCCTGTATGAAGGTCCATTGATAACTTCACTGCACACCTACCTTGGGCTTAAATGGGCTATATCATGTGCATTGCAAGCTAAGATATCACAATCGTTTCAGTTCCATGGTTTTTGAAGTAGGACACACCGACAAACCAAAGATCCGAAATGCTCACACAAAAACCTTCTGCCCACCAGGTCCAAAAATGGCTTGGACAAGCAGTCCTTCATGCCAAGACACAGACACAGCCTCCCCTAAGGGAAAGTTTGCATCCAAAACTAACCCAATCCAAATGCCAGGGATTATTCAGTAGTGCTCTGGAGGGAGAGGGAGGAAGAAGAGATGAATTTCATGTATGTAAAATCCATTTTGTGTACTCAGGAATGGATATGAACAGATTTAAAATTAACAGGCTTAGTTCACTGCCAGGCAAGTGATCTAAAGTGTCCAATAAATAATTCATCCCAGCAACATACATCACTGTGCAGCCTGGTCTGTGACGCAGACCATGTCAGGAGGGGTCTCACTTTGTGAAAGAGAGACAATTTAATTCAGTGAGAAGTGAATAATCCAAAATCCCATAAATGATTCATCAGTGGATTAAAAGCTATAGATTCCTCCACAGAAGTTCTCTGCCCCGCATTAAATATGCAGATGATTTTGTGGTGTGTATTAACTACTGGATGGCTTAGTTAAGCACGATACCAGCTCTGGTGCTTAAGAGCAACTTCGAAGCCATGAATCTTCATTAGATGTACATCTAAGCATGAAAAGAGGTTACTTTCAAGGATTTAAGGTTCCCTAACACCAGCAGAATTACAGAGCACACACCAGTACATAAACAAGGAGAGCAAAGTCTTAGTATATTTTGGTCGAGAAAACATAACTATAGACAAAAGTTAATCCCTGGTTCAGATTACATACTCTACTCCTGTTTTCCTAAGAGTTTTCTTTTTTAAAAAAATAGTCACACAAAATCCTTTCAGTTTTCTTAAATATATTCTTTAAAACCCTGTATTTTTGTACCAGCAGTAGAACATGCTGATTATTTCCTTCCTAGGAAAAAGTACCATTTTGGGAAATGAACTATTTCCCTTCCCTTTGAGAAGGCTCAGGGCTTAAAAGGCTAAAGTAAGTCAATGAACTTATACCAGAAAATATTTCCCAACACCCTCCTTCTTGATCCTTCCAACACTTTTTGCAATGTCCAGTTTGCATCCATCTTCCCAGTGTCCCTGTGGTGTCCTACGTCAGCTTCAAATCACCAGGAGCTCTTAAACTGAGCTTGCCATGAGGTAAAGGAGATGAGATTTCCTACCAAAGGATTCTCTATGGGAAGCCCCACTTTATTCTTAGTTCTCTTTAGTATTATACTCTCTTAGTTCTGAGCTCTCCTCAGAGTGATAATTTTGAAGGCCCTTTGCCAAGATCACAACCCTTTCTCACAAGCTTGAGAAAAGGAGAGAGCGGATGCTGAGATGAGCTACAGGATGGTTAAAGGTTGACATTTCTTTTGCCAAGTCATTGCTGCCACAGTGTGATCGCAGAAGGTGCTGAGTCTTGGGGTTTATGTTTTAAATCAGCAAGAGAAATCTAAGCCACAGTGCCTCAAGTTAGGGTTAGACATCGGTGGGTGTCGGAAACAAAAAACACAGCCACCATGGCCTCAGGGGCACAAGAAAACCAGGATGTAACCAAGACTTGCAGGAAACTGTATTGCTAGAAAGTACCTAAGCTGGAGCCCAGGCCAACCGTACCAAAATCTTGCCTGGGAGCCAGCCACAAGCTGAGCTACTCCTGGAACTCCATCACAACTGGAGGAGGCTGAGCTTATTCTGCTTGGTGGCAGAAAATTTGTTTCACCTTTACAGCCTCTTTTAATCTCTCCAGTTTTGCTGCTCTGTCTCTGTAGCTCGATTTTGCCATCTGCTGTCATGTCTGCAGCAACACGTCGCATTTCCTCTTTCTACCAGGCTAAAATTTTCCACTTTTTCATGCATTCATCTCACACAGTGCAGTTATCTCTGTTCTTTCCCCAAGTCCCATGATGCTATTTATTCTTATTTCTAATTTCCTATGTACTCAGCCACATTCTTCCCTTCTGCTTGCTCTTTCTTAAGCTCCAATTAGATTTCACCTTTGAAACCCAGAGATTTATTTATATTAACCTTAAAAAACGCCTAGAAAAGCAAACTGAGGCCAAGAAACAAACCCAGAAACATAATGAATTGTGCTGCTGAGATGGTAAGGGACCTTCAGAGCAGTCAGCTCCAGTAAAGTCTATTAAGAAAGGTCTCTTATTAATCTCAAAATGATATTTAATTCATTCCTCTGGTTTCTCCTTAAAGGATTTGTATTCCTAACTCAGCACTTGCCTTTTTTTTTTCATACATCTTCCTGTTTTCTCATTAGCCAATCCTATGTCCCAGAATATTCATATCTCCCTTTTTAATTGCTTTTCTGTACCTCCTCCATAATAATCGGGTAGTTCAGTCATTATCTCTTCATGTCAGACCTCCTTTACCCAGTTTAATCGGTCATTCTGATATAGAAAATTGTCCACAAAGTACTGGGGTCCTGTAAAAATTATTACTAGGACCTAAAGCTATTATAAATCCGTCATTAATTAACCACCTTGCTCCACGGGGCAAAGCCAGACTCCCCAGATATAACACTATTTAGGCTTAATATGGACTCTGAACAAATGAAAACCCACTTTGCTCTAGCCACAAGCCCCCAGTGCAAGCCCATAAATGCTTTAGTAATTTCAGCAGTTGAGGGCACTGGGGAGAGGTACTAAACATGGATGATTTCAGGTCTTAGTACTTGCAGTGTGAAAGGTGGCAGGAGGCAAGGTCAGGGAAGACTGTACTTTTGTGAAAATGGACGGCAGGTTTAAAACAAATGTTTTTGCATTGTTGGTAGCTCAGTGGGAGATACAAGAGGCCAAGGTGAAGGTGCACATGGGCAGACTTTGGAGGGAGACCTGCCTCAGTAAGTTGAATGCACAGCAACAAGTTGTTGCAAAGTAACTCTTGAGGAAACCTGCAACCCACAACACAAGAGCACAAGCCTCACAGCACTGCTAAGGCCAGGCTGCTTTTTGCCAAAGGTTTCTCAGGCTGAAGCATTGGTCCCTGTAGGGCTTTGCAGCTCACACCCTGTGTGTTATATTAAGATACTGACCAGAGAGCTTTCTTGGCTGCAATACTTTATCTTTACTCAAGTGCACTTCTTTACCTTCTAAGATAAAAGTCTTTACTTTTAAGAGTAACATTTCCAGATACCAATGACATGTTCCCCAACAGTCTTTTCTTTCTAAAAAGCTACTACTTTCATTCATTTTTTCTTCACTAGACCCAGAAAATGCATTCCAGGGCTCCAGTTGCTTTTGGAAAATGTCATCTCTTTTTGCTCTATCTATATTTTAAAAGGCTCCCCTTAGCTTTTCACTGAACATATTAACAGCCAGGGTCAGTTCCTCAGAAATTACTTCTATATATTTTCATTTAAACTCTCTCGCATTCCTCACTTCCAATTGCCACTCTAGACCCAAACCTCAGTCTCAGTAACTGGGGCGGGTAAAAAGATGAATAAAAATGCTCTGCTACATAAGTTAGACTATAGCTTCCCTATAGCATTTCTGGGCTGTATTTCCACATGGTTGATCAGATCAAACTCACTTTGTCGGCTCCTATTTCTTCTGCCCTCATGCAGCTCCCCAGAATAGGTCCTCCATGTCCAACCAGCACCACAACACATGCGAGAACCTTCCTCAGAAAAAAACAGACCTGCTCTAAAGAAGTCACTGGAGCAGAGCTAACTAATAAGAGCAAATTAATTGATTCAGCCCTGCCAGTTGGAAGCTGCAATGAAGATACTGCTGCCTTAATTAGCAAATTAGCAGGTTTACTTGAGGGGGGAGGAGGGGACGGTTTGCTTGTGACTTTTTTTTTTTTTAAAGGAGTACATCAAATCTGTTTGGAGGTTTTATTCCATACAGATTTGTGTGGTATTCATGCCTAGAAGCAGAGCTGGTCACCAGGCTCCCAACCTCAGCACGTGTTGTGTGTGCTGGCAGACAGATTAACCAGCATGAGACAGACGCAGATTTCAGCTGAGTAAACCAAACCTGGGAGTCTGAGGTCTGCATCCCCTGTTTGGGGACTCTCCTCTGTTTCCCACAGTGTTGCTAGACCAGGGTGTGCAGTTGGGTGCTGAACCCAGGCGAGACTGAGAGGGACCCCAAAGAGGAACCTCTTCTGCCTCCCCTTAAACTCACAGCCCATGAGAAGTCACTGTGAAGGCAAAAAGCCTTGCCGCAGCGCTGAGCGTGACTAGCGGGGAAGTCCAGTGCTGGCCCACAACGTTTTAATCTGATCAAATGCTATTCCCACAACGTGCTCTTCAAGTTGTTGCTGGCCGGAGGTGCCAGAGCAGGGACTGGTGAACTTTAGGCAATGGAGATGACAAACTGTACCTTCTGCCATGCCGATCCCTTAGTCACTGCAGTAGAGTTAGTAAGGACCCTGATGACAAACCCAAAAACTCTACAAGAGATCCCACAGATGATCCTCCAGCCTCCATGGTGAGTCCCAGTTCACTAATGCCCCCCGCCTGATTATCAGCTGGGTCTGGTTTTTAAAGCCTAGGTCTCCACCCAGCAGAAGCTCCTTCAGAAAGAATGCTATCAGCATAGTGAAATGACAGGCTTTTCTCTGCCATACATTGCCAACATGTTTCACATCTGTTCAAAGGCTCCAGTTTTCTTAGCTGAGTAGAAGACAAGGTTAGTGTTGCGGAGCTATCATTACAGCAGCACTTATAGAGCTTCAGGATAACAGGGAGGATTTCAGACTTCTGTGGACTGCTCTGTGCTGCCAACAGCCCTGTCTCCTGCTCAGGCACCTCAGGGCCAAGCCAAGGTCCATGGCATGGAGATGAGCTGCGCTTCTGTGCTAACCACACATGTGCCCATGCAGCCCACGGTGTCCAAACCATCATAATCCTCAGGGTCAACTCTATGCTCAACACAGGGATGGTACATCTGAGCAGCTAAACAGCCACAGCCTGCTTGCCAGCTCTGCAATGCCAGTCCTAGGAATAGAGAGGCAGGTTCTGCCACTGCCCCTGGGGATGAGACAGGAGCATGGGGGCAGCTTGTCTTTGCAAAGAAGGACTGGGGACAAATTCTGCCCTCAGCAGCAGCAATCTTCTCCCTCATAGCCCTTCTGTCCCACTAGATGTAGCAGAAGGTAAATACCACCCTTCAGCTCTTCTTCTTTACTGTTTTTAGTGTCCCCAGAGCCTTTTCATTGACATCACAGGATTTTTGCCCATGCTGCTCAGAAAGACTGAGGTGGTTCTCCTATTTCCCACAGGCATCTCAAGGGAGAGCCAAGTTTCTAAGACGTGGCTGTACTCTGCATTGTACTTCTCATCTGAACTTCTCTAAAAGATAAATTAAAGTGGCACTGGGCACTCCAGTCGCATCCACACTAAACCCAACCAGCTAGCACCACACTAATCTGCTGTTGAGTGCCGGAGCCCTAAATGATTAAGCCTGGAGCTGCAGGTCTGCACCATCAAGCAGAACCCTCCACAAGAGATGCTGAGGTTTGCAGGGCATGGTTGTGGGAACAAAAAGCAACTCAAAAAAAAAAACCAGCTAGGTAGGCATCCTCTGTGTACATTGATGGGGGATACATGGATTTACAAATGAGTGGTATGGGGTTTTGTGGGAGCAGGATAGAAAAAATCCCCTGCAAGTTGGTCACCTCTGAAAATGCTGCAGTGCTTCTTTGGGAAGCTGAGAAAGCACACCAGTCATTTCAATACCTGGGGAATAACCAACTGCTGTTCAAATGCCTTAGGATGTGGCATAATACAATTATACAATATACAATTGTTAGCAGTAAATTACAAAGTTTATTAACATCGTCTCCAAGGGTCACTTAAACATGCTGAATCACAGGGAGCATTGGTACTCCTTAAGTAATCTGCATTTTTGATTTATATTCGCAGCATTCTTCCGGCTTAATTTTCCTCTTGATTACAAAAAAGTAATAAGAACTTTATTTGTTGGATTTTTTTTTCCTTTTTCTTTTGGCAGTTTGAAGTTAGGCAGCATTCCATGTTATTTCTTCTCACTTCTGTTCCTCCCAGTATAAGTAGTATTCAAGAAAGAGCATTAGTAAAAACAGAGAAAACCAAACTCAGTTCTGTAACATGATATTAGTAAAAAGGCAGATGCCAGAAACACCTATGAATAATGCATAAGGCACCTTCTCAAAGAAGCTTCTTTATGCAATGAGTTTTAAAGGTGACATGGCAAAATTTGCACAAAGATTTTAAATTTCCACAGCTGAAGCTTTGGCCTTTGACTTACACCCATTGATATTTTTGAGGGCTCATAAGCATCTCTCAATGCAGCATGAAACAGGCCCTTTTTATTTTCCATGGCATCTACAGATGATGTGAGAGTTCTTCACAGGTTAAAAATGCTATTTTCTCCTTCAGCGCCACTGAAAACTTTTTCAGGGTCTTCCTCTGGTCTTAAGCTGTAGTGAAAAGCATAGATCACTATGGATGGGGCAAAAGCATTATTGCTGCTTCTGACCACACTTTCTTATTTGGGACATCAGGCAATGCTCACTGAAACAGGTATCAGAAGTTACTGAGTCCACTGACTTCAATGTTCAATGCCTACTTTTTGCACCAGAGAAATATTTACCTTGTTTGTGTTCTTGTAATAGATAGGAAAAGGCTGCTCAGATCTTATAACGACAGCTGTAGGGTAACCATCATGGAATTCAGAAAGAGTCCCTCCCTGCCCCCATTCCTTATCTCCTAGGGGGAATATGCAGTGAGGGACCACCTACCACCGGCAAATTTGCAAATCTCCTTAACCAAGGGGAGTTTTAGAAGGTGCGGTGGCCCCACGAGAGCTGGAAGATTGATCTAGTGGTTTGCTGCACTACTGCTATGAGCCCTCCACGGGCCCCATTCTTTGTGGATCAGCATGAATTGCCACTCCATGAAGGACAGTCCATAAATCTGTTTCTGAGTAATCATTTTGCCCATTGATCATCATAACCATTTATCTCTTCATTTCTTAAAACTAACCCCGCCAGGGTCATGCGCTGGTATTTGACCAAAGAATAAAGCAGGTTAGGTTCTTCCTTAAGTTAGTTCCTTAAGTACTGTGTAAGTACCAATAAGTACCAGCTGCTGAAGTTCTCCAGTGTTCTGGATGTCCATTCATTGCTACATAAAAGCAGTATCGAGGAACCACTGTTTGATTTTCTGGGCTAAAGTTATCTGAAGCTTGCTCAGCAGCACAAGCCAATACTACCCTCATTACAATCAGTGGCAAATACTTCCTGCTTCTCAGGAAAAAGTGACATTGGGACTTTTAATAGGAAATTACGAAATGGATTACCTTTTTATTGTAAGCTTCTTTGTGTGTTTACCTAGAAGCAAAATAATATTAATGTCACAATGGCAAAAAAGAAATCCATAATTCTAATGAATCCATCAAATAAGTTCAGAAGCAAAGATAGCAAGCTGCAAAATTTCTGTGGGCTAAGCAGGAAAGAAAGGATCTGATTCAGATTTGAGTTCCACCAGTGTTTATCAGGAGCAATTCCAGGAAACTATAGGAACAATTTCCTAAAGCAAGAGCAAATAAGATGGGCCAGACCTGCAACAACTGAGTGAACAAGTTCTTTGCACAGGTTTCCTACTACTGCATCCCCACCAGCTCATGCTCCCTGATCTCCTCATGATGACACAGTCCTGGAGTAAAGACCAGTAACTTCTATAAAATGAATGGAGTGCTGTCACAGGGGCCATGGCAGATTTACCAGATTAACCAGGATTGCAGAAGGATGTCCATACTATGCCAGCATTAGAAACACTAATCAATATGTGCCTAGGGATACTTACGTGTCCAAAACCATGGGAGCAACAATATGAAAAGAATGAACCCCCCTATGAGACAGGTGATTAGAATGGCATTGATGGGAAACTGGAAAGGAGAGAAGAAAACCTGAAAAGAATTTAGAATCTTGTTTACTTTGGACATAACAGACTGATCAAGATAAACAACATTAAGTACTGGTTAATTATTTAATGTATCTTCTTCTGAGGCACTTGGCCCTAGATTCATCCCACTTAACACAGACTTCTTAATAAGGTGTCAAAAGTAGGAACTCAGTCACTCTCATCCTTCTCTTAAGTAGAGACCAGGAATTATGACAACTCTCCTAAATTACCTTATTCCTGGTCACACCCTGAAGGCACTAACTCTGCTTGTCTTTACAGAGATGTCTGGGGGGTGAGACTTTTCTGAAGCACCCAAGCCAGATAGGATGGGTGCAGGCTTTGGCTCTATCCACTATAAAGATGAATAGATGGTTCTTAAGCTCCTAAATAAAAGTTCAAGTTATCATTTGCAAACACTGTCCCTTTAGCATGAACACATTGAAAATCTCTACAACATCCTGCCTCCCTTCTGGCTTCTAGCTAAATACTCTTGAAATAAAAAGGAAGTTTTACCTCATCTCCTCTACCATCATGTCCAGCCTTGCCATTTGAACTTGTTGGAATCTCTGAAAATAAAAAAGAAACACCAGATATTTAGCAATATCTTAGAAGAGTCACTCAACTTGGTGAACCAAAACCTCAGCTTACATCTTGTGACAGGAAAGCTCCTATGTCTTAGGTCATGCCTTAATGTATAGAAAGACTGTGATGAGTAGTGCTTTCGAATATTTGACAACAGAACAACCACGAGACCCCATCTGCGCAAAAGGTACCAGGGACGGGATGAGTCATATGTTGAGGCACATATATATAACACTCTTGTGCCCAAGACCGCAGCCAAAGGAAACTTCACATGCATGAGACATCTCAAATGTCACATGGTGATGGGGTGATTAGATGGTCACAAATAATCCTACGAGAAAAAACAGTGCTTTACAGCAATTGTAATTGTAACATTCCAGAGTACATAATTCAGTGAATAACCTAGTCTTCCTCAAATTTCTCAGTTCTGATCAGCTTTTCCATGAAAGCTGAGTTGATTTGTCTCTGTGTACCAAATAACGTGCTTGCATTTTATCAAAGACATGGACAGGGTACAGATAGCTCATATATATACAACTGTAGTTAGAAGCTGGGAAGGGAAGAAATGTTCTGTAGTTCAGTAGAGCCACCCCGAACACAAGAAGTGCACATCTCACTCTAACATGCACGGTCCACAAGTCAAAATTAAATTTTCTGACAGCATGCTGCAGCCTGGCTGATGGGACCAACTAT
The DNA here is from genome assembly GCA_033558105.1 of Coccyzus lansbergi. Lineage (NCBI taxonomy): Eukaryota > Metazoa > Chordata > Aves > Cuculiformes > Coccyzidae > Coccyzus > Coccyzus lansbergi. Next base: position 1,552,010 of record JAUMJK010000395.1, read on the forward strand.
GACTGCTTCCTCTTCTCACCTGGAGGACCAAGAGTTCTCTTCAGAGTTTGAATTGTAGTTGGACCTTGGTGGGGCTGTTGCTGAGGGAAAGCAGGCAAAGGTAAAAAAGAAGCTAAATCATAGCCCAGTTAGCAGGAACCAACCATCCCAGCTAACCCAACCTATATGGCAAGAATTGTGTTTAGAGATGGAGAGGTCTCTCAACCATGGATTTCTCTCCCAGCTACTATGCTAATATTAATACAGAGATCAGCAAAGAGTTTGCCTTTCCTTCCCTTACAATAAGCCTGAAGTTGGCCCACTTAGTGCATTATTTCAAAGTGTAAAAGGAGACAGAGTCAAGAACTTAACTTGGTTTTTGGCTGTTACTAGAGAGTGCTCAGCTACACTGCAGTATTTTCATGCATTATGACAGTTTGGCTCTCGGAAATAAGCATTACACAAGTTTTTACATCAGTGGGAGTGCATATGACTCATAAGCATGGTGTATTTTCTGGTGTTGCTTTTGTTGTGGCTCTTTCTAGCCCACAGTCATCACTTAAGTTGCCTTCAGAATCCTGAAGCTAAGACCTGCAAAACTTCCTACATACCATGGCAGAATGTGGGCATTATCCACAACTATACCAGGAAGATAACAAGTGAGATGGGTTAGAAACCCTCACAAATGCTTAAGAGACCAGTTTAGTCTTTTCTGTGAGCCTTTCCCAACAGCATTAAGGAACAGTTTCCTAACGTCTATATCTGCTGTAAGGCTCTAGGTCTAGCAAAAAAGACCTGCAAAAATCTAAATACTATGTTTTCAAGAAAGAAGAGATTATTGTCACTAGTTGAAGCTAAAAGGACTCTCTTGACAGCCAAATATCATCCTTGACTTTTAACTTTCCTTTTTAAAATTCTTCATTTGAGGGCAACAGGTGGGCAGATTATCACACCCAAATAACTTAAGCTGTTCTAGTCTTGTACTTTACTGAGAGACATACAGTGCAAACTTTATGTAAGTTTGTTCATTTCTCATATATTGTGTGATTCCACATGCTGGTTCCTTTTCTCTTGAAGGATTGACCGATAGTTGTGGTAATTGACGGGTGCTTTCCATCATGACCAAGGGCAAATATTGAGCACTGGAGAGCTGAGCCTGCAGCAACACCCAGCTCAACTATTCAGTGAGGTTCAAAGCTCGCAACACTCAGGGACAATTTAAAATGGAAATCTCAGTGAATTCATGGTGATGAGAAATCAGATATCTGAGAATTCAGCTTGGATGGTGACAAGACCAGTTCTTAATTTCTCTCAGATCTGACGTATCAACAGTGGTAAGTGACTCAAAATTTGCTTCCTTGGGAGGCTTAAAAATGTGTTTTTCTCAGCTCTAGTAAAAACCTGGCTTCAAACAATTTCTGTGTGGACCCCAGATACCTCTTATTTCCAGACACAGTGAATAGCTCTATGTATACGTAGATGTAGATGTATATGTTTGGTACACTCTGAAGGATAGTCAATACTTTTGTTTATGACAACTTCTAAATTTCTCTGAACATCTAATTTCTGACTTTGCAACATTATCCTGCTCACCTTCAATTGGCAGATCTTCCACCATGAGAGAAACACCAATATTTTCAGTTACCTCCGCAGTCAGAAGTGTACTTCCAAATTCAGTAATCACTGGAACAAAGTCAAAAGTAATGTTTATAAAGATCACAGATTAGAGGAGTCCTCATATGACGTTCAAAATTGCTTACACAGTTCTGTACCTGCAGCTAAGAGGTGAAAATCCACACTTCAATTTTCGCGCCTGCAGCTCATCCTACCCAGATAACTGACACACACTACTAGCATGGCCCCTGGTCAGAAGTTTCAGCAGTTCAGCTGTGGATGTAATTAATTGTTAGCAAGTCTAACTGGGGCACACTGTTATGGCTGGAAGGCTACAGATGGTATTAAAAAGCTGTCCTCAGTGGTTCAGGTCAGAAAGAACTTCGAGTGATAGAAGACCCAAGAAAGTCACAAAAGACAGCCTTACATGCACACGTCAATCTGCAGAAAAGAAACCATTGATGTGGATAAAACAGCAACTGAGGGATGGTTAAGATAATAAGAGGTCACTCTGATCAACTGAATAATAACAACAGCCTTTATATGGGATGACAACGTAAGCAGTTAACTTTAAACAAGATCTGAATTCTTAGTGACTTTATCACTCAAGTAGAACATGCTCTAAATTAATCTTTTTAGCAAGTCATTTCAATTGTCTTTCTCAAAGCAAGAAAGAATCTAATGTTAAGTGAATCTCTCTTATTCCACCTCCCGTGCAGTACTCTGTCTTTCTTTCTGTTGTACTTTATGAGGTTTCTGTCACATTATTTCTCCAGCCTGCTGAAACACAAGCCCGTGAATACAAGCCCAATTCTTTGCTATCATGGCCATTCACTCCAGTTCAGCATCATCTACAACACTTGATCTGTGCTTCCTTACATCTACCGAGACATACCTATAGGCATCCTGGAGAAAACTTCTAAGCTACAAATATAACTATCTGGAGATGCACGAGTGAGGCTAACACACATCATCTTTGTCACACAGAAAGAAAGAATTGGTGCTTGTTACCCTTTGTACCTCCAGGAAGAGAGACCGACTCTCCTGAGCAGAACAGGTCATCTTCTTCAGTCCTCGCATCAGTTGCTTGGAAATCAGTTGAAAAGTCTGGGAGAACACTGGTAGTCACCGTAGTTTCAGGAAAAGCAATGGTCACCAATGAAATTACTTCTGGAGACATAGGCAGTGGAGTTGTTTCTTCAGGAATGGTGGTCGTCAGGACAGCAGTTTCTGCTGTTGTTTGATAGTCAGTGGGTGCAGTTGTTGTTGGGGGGAAGGTAGTTGTTAGGAGGACAGCAGTCTTAGCTGTTGTTTGATGATCAGAGGTTGCTTGGGGAGAAAAAGACGTTTTCCTGAAATGTGTTGGGGAAACTGGAGCCTTTCTTGTGGTAGTTCTTACGACTGGAGGGGCTGCGTGGAAAAAAAATAAACTAGAAAAAGGCTAGATCAGAGCATACACAAGCAACGCTGAGGGAAGCCAACACAGAAAGGAATGAAAATTATCTAGCTGCTAAAATACTAAGAATGAAGATGCAAGAGTCACTATTTTAAAAGTTTTTTCAGTTTTTTCCTAGATTTACAGTGTTTTGTTTTTTGGTTTTTTTTTTTTTTTTAAGTAGGTCTCAAACACACCCTCTGGTCACAGATGAACTCTTACAGAAATGGAAGTGCCAGAACTTTGTGTGGTAAAAGCCCAAAACTTGCAAACTTTGTGATTTTTCTTTTCAATGTCTTTGTAAAAATAAAGTAGTTCAATTTTCAGCTATAAGCTTATTGCTAATCTTTTAAACTGGTCTTTTTTTTAAATGAACTGTTGAGTCTGTTGCCCTCGGCCTCAGGGACACATATGGAATTGCAGCATTTTCCCCCCACTCTCCTGCTACAGCCCTTACAACAGTCATTCGAGAGTTCTATGTAGCTCCTAAACACCCTGTAAAAGGCAGAAAAACAATACATTTCAGTAGTGTGGAGCGTGAATACCATCTCTTTTTTCATGTTTTGCAATGCTTTTCAGCCTCTTCTTGACTTTGTATGACAATTACATTATCCTGCAGCTCAGCAAAATAACAGGAAAGGGAAAAGGTCCTTCTAGATGCTGAAACACAGTTTCTAAATACAGGGGTCTCTTCATGACATGAACCAAACAGAAGTCTTTTTGGTAATGGGGTGAACACCAAATGTAAAACTGAATTTCACATTAAGGCTTCTTCAAATCTCTTTTTTAATTCCATTGTTTTTTAAAATTTCAGATATAGCTACACAATAAAAAAAATAAATATTTTTTTTCAAAGGCAAAAAAGGACAAAGGTTACTATTTTCTCAGGAAAACCGCTCATTGAATACAGCTCAAATTGGCAACTGATTGCAGACCTCCTTCAAAAATATGTAATTTAAAGAAAATAACTTTTTGCTAAAAAAAGAAAAAGCACAAGTAAACTCCATCTTTGAACTCATATCCAGCGAGAGATTTCTCTCTATTGATGGTGTCACAAGCGCCCCCAAACTCACCTCTGACCACCTCCAGCTGTATGTTCCTTTTGATGTCATTGAACCAGCCCGGGATCTCTACGCGGCAGCAGTATGTACCCGCATCTCCTGCTGTCACTTTCCCAATGGTGAGAGACACATCTCCATAGGTAATATAACCCTGGAGATTGTATCTCTGAGATTTTCTGTACGTCACCCTGTTCCCAGTGGTGTGCAAAATTTTGTTATTGCACTTTGAATTTGGGCAGGGGCCTCTGCCCCAGCACATATCGGAGATGTCCTTTTGTCGAGCCACCTGGTAGAAGCAAGGCAACGTAACAGGTTGCCCTATTACTCCTCTAACGGTTTCGGATGCAGTGTGGGCTGCAAGAAAACAAGAAAAGATGAGAAAACAAGAATAGAACAAGAAAAGAACAAGAAAAGATGAGTGTTGGCAGTCTTTGATGCACGATGCTACCTATGCAACACAAGGAGACAGGAAAAGAAACACTCCTGTCTGCAGACAGGCCATATGTCCTGATTGCCTGAGCCTCTTCCAGCAGCCAGTGGCAGCTAATGGTCCAGGGCACAAAGGGTGACAGTCAGGAGCTCACAGGCACTGGCTTGCTGTTGCTCCCACCCCAGTCAGCTGCTCATAAAACACATCACTCACATCAAACAGATCATGAGCAAAGCTCGAGTCTGTTGCTGGCTGCCTAAGTGCAGACTAGACTTGAAAAAAAGAGGTCTCTGCTCTCAGCCCATCTCCTCTCCTAAGAGACGGTTTGAAAATTTTTCAGCAACTTAGTGTGAAAAACATCTGGTTTTCTCAGCCCACCGTCAACTCCCTCAAAAAAGAAATACAGTCCTAGCTGCCTTTCACTGCCATTCTCAATAGTAGGGTCCAAAATAGCTATTCATGTGTGAAATTCACCTAATTAAGCTGGCAAAGAAGTAGGATCTATCTATGGGAATATGTTCTCAGAAAGTGCACTGCTTTTTCAGTTGCTGAGCAAGCCCTGCCAATATCCTACTTACCTTGCAGACTACTGTGTACATAGAGGCTTTAACAGCTACTGTTATACTGACATGGAAAAGGTCATATACATACTTTCCTTGTGCTTTTAACGACCAGCTGCACTTGGTGTTTGCTGTCAACACACATCTTAGCACCTGGTTTGAATCTTCCCTACGCATGGTTCCCTCTTAACAGTCCATGCAGTTCCCAAATGGCCCTAAGAGGAATTTCTAGTCTAAAATATTGCCATGTAGGAACATTTTCTGGTGGCAGCTAGTGTTCCATGGTACAATCAGGTGGAAACACTCTGGGACCTTGCACCTTCCTTCTCCTTCCTCTCTTTCTTCCTTTCTTTCCTTCTCTATTCTTGAATAAGCTCAGGATTCAGCTTCTTTCAAAGAGAAAAGCAGGCAAACTTTTGTATCAATTTTCACATAAACCTTTTCACGTTCACATTGGTCTAGTCTGTGTCAATTCTCCTATTTTGTTGCCTTTTCTCCCCACTTTATCGCTTACGTATGTTATCACTTACATACATCACCAAGGGACCATCCAGATCTGGTCCTCCACTGTAGCAAGAGGATTATCCTGCAGATCTCACGTCTCATGGTCAGCTTGCTTACCCTAAAGAGGACTTACAGCAGTTGCTGCTATTATCACCAGCTTTGGCCTTGGTTTGCCAAACAACTCTGGTTTGCCAGCTATTTGAATGCCTTTTCTTTTTGGCGTGACTCCCAGATAGCAAACAGATGCTTCCAACTGTGTCCATGTCTCTTTTGTTTTGTCTTTAATGGAATATTCCCCAGGTGAGGCTTTAGTCTGTGGCAGGCTGCCTCATGACTTGCTATTGCAATGACATTTCAGCTTCATTACTGCTTACCCCACTGGCAAGATTTGAACAAGCCAACTTGTTCAGGTTACCACAGCTCCAAATGCTAAAAGAGTAGAGGCAGACAAAATGACATGCAATACAGTGTGAAGGGCAGAAGCTTTTGCAGTGAAATAAAGGTAGGATGTGCCAAAAAGAATTCCTGAACACAGGATAAGGCTTTCCAAGATGACTGCTTGTTTTATTCCTTGGAAAAGGTAGGTTCATTTGCCTTGTTACAGCAAAACAAACAGAGAGAACTGCTTCTTTCTGTGATAACAGAACAAAACTGTTCATCTAGTTGACCTTGAACGTATTCCCAGGGGAGCAGGGGTTAGTCACTGAGCAAGTTAACACAGATTTTCAAGTCACCCCAACAAAGATGTACTATTACTGGAGTTAAGGTTACTGCTGATTGAAGAGAAATGCACTAATTTTCTTTTCTTATTTCAACACAGTTCTGCACAGCATAAAAGCAGATTCATTAAACAACACTTTAACTAATGAAAGTTTGCCTGCTCGTCTCTTGGAAAGAAGCAGAGCCCTGGGCTTCTCAAATAAAGAAAGTAAGAAAGAAGAAGGAAGGCACAAGGCACCAGAGTGTCTCCAGTATAGTTTCCCAACAGTATTGGTGCTACTAAGTTACAGGTTTTGCAGTTTCAAATCCCCTTTTAATGTATGTGAGGCTAATATTGTTAATATCTGCCTGCAATGCAGGTTGGCTTGGGAAGTTTTAGTACTGCACTAGACTTGATTCAACAGTGTGAGCCTCTGAAAGGACTTAACTTCCTTCCCATGTGCAGCCGATTCCACAGACGTGTTTTCCAAAATAAATATTAGTAAATAAGATTGAATTAGCTACTCTTTGAAAGAGATTCAAGAGATTAAGAGATTCCTGACACTGTTATATTGTGATACCCTAGTCTTACTTTGAGAGGATTCTTAGCCTTGCCAATGGCAGAGTCTCTCCTAGATTCAACCCAAGGCACACTGAGTACCAGCTATGCCAGAGTAGTCCCACTGAAGTCAGTGAAATTTGCTACTCTCCATCCTTAATCCAAGAGAGAAATGGACTCCAGACATTCAGTGTGTCTCCCAAAATGGAAAGGGTCATTATAATTGTTCGGATCATACAGATATACACAAATTTAATTATAGTCTCTCTTGAACCCTCAGTGATTCCAATAAGTGGTGGTGTAGTGTTCCTGTAGACTGGTTTATTCAATGGACAAAGACATACAGGCTCCAGCCAAGGCAGCTGCTTGAAAAAGCATTATATTTTTTGTGATCTATTTCTGGAATAATTTTCCTTCTTTGTAGAAGATACTTGGCATCTTTTCCCTAGCAACACTGTTTATTTCTTCTTGAACCTTCTGTGCTCATGAAATTACAGAGAAAACGACTGATAAAAAAATGAAAGAAGCATTTAATTGCCTACTCTACTGGTCTCAAGACTACCCATTCTCAGCACTGAGCCAAGTTAAAGACAAGGTAACAAAACCTCATTCTCAGCCTTCTGTAGCACTGTACATAAGAAAGGTTTTGAAAATAAGACAGAACAGAAGTGAGTCCCTCCAATTTATCTTGAGGCTGAAGGTAAGGCAGGGAGAGAGGCCCTCTGTTTCTTCTGCTGAGACTGGTAAAAGACAAAAAATGTTATGGAATTGCCTGGACTACAGTAAAGTGCCAGCAAAATTCCACTTGCACAGCAGACACTGTGGAGGTTGTGTTATCTTGTCTCAATGGGGCACAAATCACCTCTTGCCCTTTGGTGTAAGCTGCTGCTGACCAAACTTTTCTACAACTTTTCACGTAATTCAAGAACATTGCAGCTTCTCTAGACCTAATACATAATATTTCCTTCTGGTAGATGCTATCCAATTAATACTTCGTCATCTGAGACAATTTCCTGAAATGTTTCAGTGATTTAAAAGCACAAGTCCCATTAGGAGCTCATGCATGATTGAAAGTAGGTGAACTCACATTCCTGAGACATCTCAGACAATTTGGAAACCGCATTGCTGATGCCTAATTGCACATCCAGAAACGTACCATGTACTAACCATGCTTGCGAGACCCAGCCTCCCAAGACACCTTTCTTTGACTCTGTCTTTTTTAGGATTCAGATTTTAGATGGGTCAACTGAATCTTTGGGAGTAAAAGGAGAGGGATCTCCAGCCATGCTTTCCCATACTCAGTTCAGAGCAGCAGACAGATCCCAGAGTTTCAGAAAATCCTTTCTTTATCATGTATATACATTCATTACTCTGTCAATATTTCAGTTCTCTGTCTTGAGCTGCGTCAGCACTGTAGCACAGTGGAGAAAAAGATGAAGAAGCCAAGGCAGCAGTATGCATTCAAAAATAATAAATAAATAATATAGGTTGGGGGGACATGGAAACTAACCAAGCCTATACACAGAAGAAACCACAAATATTTCTATAAAGAAAGAAAAAAAACCCCAAACTTGATCAGTATCAACTTAGCAAGTTAAGAAAAAAATTTATGGTTTGTATACAATTATGAACTTTTCACCATTATGTTTTCACAAAACAAGTGGATTTTTTTTAATTTTGCAAGGTTTTGATTTTCTTAGCAAGCACACAAAAAGCAGGTGAAGACTCACCAATAAAGGTCTGTATCATAATCCAGAGAAGGATCACAAAATGGGACATTTTAGCTGATGGAGACTCCAGGACAGCAAGTAGAAGGAGAGGAAACTAGACCTTACACTTGCCAGAAATGCTGAGTGGGCTCCACTGGTGTGTTTTTTCTCCACTTCCAGATTTTATGTATGACGACTGCTGCTTTCCTGCACTTCTGGACAGGGGCTGGTAAAAAGAGATGATTCTCCAGCTATATTTGGCAATGGTGCAGCCTGACTTGGAGCATTCTGTGCACTCTAGGACCTCATGCTTTAAGAATTAAATTGAATGTGTCCACAGACCAAGAAATCTGGTATGGTACAAACAGGAGAGCAATTCCAAGTTCAAATAATGAAATGACGGGCTTCAACCACACATTACCCTCTCAAGAATTAGATTTTGGGCTTATCAGGAGTAGTCAAGACCACAAAAATATGCCCCCTCTGCTTGGTAGCATTAAAAAAAAAAAAGAAAAGCAAATAAAGTTTTAGCAGTAAAACCATAGAAAACAAAACATAGCACAGCATTACAGCACTGTACAAATCTACCTTGAACTCTATGTATAGTTTCAATCCTCTCAAAAGTGTGTTTTAGATCCAGAAAGGATTCCAGGAAAGTGGGGGGAAGAGTAGGAAGCATAAAAGAGCTTCCACAGGAAGATTAAATAGGTAGTCCAAGATGAGTCAGCCTGGAAAAGAGAGAACCTAAAGGGCACCATCAACAAGTCTATGAAATCTCGTGTAACAGCACAGGAAGGTTGAAGAGTGATTAATTGTTCAATATCCCTCCAACAATGTGTGCTTGTAGACCTGTTGGACTAGTACGTTGGAGTAGGAGGCTACCTTCCATTAGCAGTCTCATCCATCACACCACCACTACATTACACTGGCAAAAAGAAGATTCCCAATAGACTGGCTCCAGCAAAACCAGGATGTCTGATTTCTGCCACCAGCACATAGCTCCTGCCAGATTAGTGGCAGATTCAAGCAGTGTGAAACTCAGAGAACTATTCTAAGTCTGTCTGAATCAAAGTGATGCCGTGATGCTGCTTTGTACCTTCGTGTGCTTCAGTACAGCATAAACAGCAGCCAATGGGGATAGACACAAAACCACAGCAGTGGCTTATTATCAACATTATAAAGCGGGTTAAACAGCAATTGGTAAAATACCTAATTTGCTATCTTGTACCAGGTACAGTACATACAATGCCAAGTACACACAGCCCCAGCTGTTTTGTGAACAGAACTAATGAAACTCAGTGAGTCCAATATCCTGGAGACTTTTTTTCTGCAATGATCCCAGATTTTCCTTTGTCTCCCATTGCTCACCTTTAAGCAGTGGCTGCAAGCCCATGCCCAGCTGATGCCAGTGCAGGGAGCAGCTGAATCCCACCTGGGGCATGAATTTGAAGCTTTATCCAGCTATGAATTTCCATGAAGCTTATCAAAACAGAATTGGTCAGTATGTTGCAGGTGACTAGGGAAGGAAGAGGATGAGCACAGGATCGTGTCAGTTTTGTTTCTTCAGCAAGACTGGGCTAAATGCAGCAGAGTGAATTAAAATAAGGCCACCCAAAATATAGGTGTACTGGGAAAAAAACAGAAAAATATGCCTTGCTTTCTGCTTCTGTACTGCTATCTAGTGGCTCTTGCAGGCAGAAAAGGAAAAGCACAGAGCTCTCCCATATAAAACCCAGTTTGCAGCTTGTTAGCTTTATCAAGAACAATCTGCTCTCAATTTGTGTGCAGCTGGATAATCTCTGGATGGGCTCCAGGTGCCACCTGCACATCTTGGGGTTCATTTTGAAATGTCTGTTTCAAAATCCACTGACATGAGTGGAAGTAATGAAAAAAGCACAGAGAGCTCCTGCCTGCATGTGTTTGTATGTATTATACTGTTTATCAAAGATGAAGTTCTTGCTTCAGACAATCTTTGCGGAGTCTGTTTATCAAGTAACTGCACTGCAGAAAGGAAATGTGAGATACTGGTTATCAGATATTCCAGGACTTTATTTTGCCTGAAAATTCTCTGAATTAACCTGAAGTAGACTGTAATATTAAGTAAAAAATCCTTGTGGGCAAGCACTTGTGATGATTAGTAGTCTTCAAGGACAGTTCTCAAACTCCTTAAGAGCACGAGCGACTGGAAACCCATCATTTTGGAAGCACCACAGTAGAGAATGATTTGGTAAAAGTTGCAGGAAGCTGAAATTGCTGAAGATGTTTTCTGAGATTTTGCTAAGAACTGAGACTTCCATCTCTGGTCATAAGCTAGAGCCCACAGCAGGAGCACTCTCAGACAAGTAGAAGGAAAGCAATGTCTGCAGTAGAGTCAGTAATTTTAGTTTAATAATTGCTTTGAATAGTCAAATACAAAAACAGTCTAACACTAACAGGTCCTTCCTACTTTTGATACCTTACACAGGGCAACACTTGACATAAAGACAGAAAACAGCAGATCTGACTTGTTCCAAAAACTTTCCTGGCCCAGGGTCAGCAATTGCCTAAAACCTATGCTCATATCGAGCTCTTCAGTCAGTCATGAATTCATCTCCACATTTTTCAGTCTTTTAGGCCTGCTGCAACAGACAGCCCCAAGAGGTGGCCTCTTCTCCCATGTGACAGGGGACAAGACAAGAGGGAATGGCCTCAAGCTCTGCCAGGGGAGATTTAGGCTGGAGATTAGGAGGAAGTTCTTCACAGAAAGGGTCGTTGAGCATTGGAACAGGCTGCCCAGGGAGGTGGTTGATTCACCTTCCCTGGAGGTGTTTAAGGCACAGGTAGACAAGGTCCTGAGGTACATGGTTTAGTGTTTGATAGGAGTGGTTGGACTCAATGACCCGATGGGTCTCTTCCAACCTGGTGATTCTATGATTCTAAGACAACACACAGCACAAGTGAAAGTGCAGATCATACCCGGGTCACCTATCGCAAATTGTTTTCCATTTATTCTTTCCTCAACAGGATGAGTAGCATTTTGCTTTTTCATGAGTCTTTGCAAGCATGTTCACCTGCAGTATCCCACCTCAGCTCGGCTCTCTAGGACTCCTGGAGGAAAGCCCTCCATTCTCTACCAGCCCAAGGAAGAACTGGTAACTGCTCTACTGACCCCAGCCTGTCTCAAAGGACAACTCATATCTAAGCAGTTAACATTAATACCTACTGGTTTTATTATTGCTCCTGTATGCCTCATGGGATAATCCAGCTTTGTTCTTCCTGTGACTACCTTGAAAATGATGAATTCAATGATAGGAAGTTTGAGGTAAATTTGCAAGTCTTCCCTGTGGCAGCAACGTCTGTTTTAGGTATTCCATATTGTTGCTTGGGATGAACTTCAGGGTAAAACTTGTACTAAACAATATTAGTTAAGAGTTGGTCTCTCTCCTGCCTGTATTACTACTCTGCTCTTTCAGGAAGTCCCCAGCTTCTGTTTAAAAATGTTCTTAAAAACAATCACAGAAAATTATTCTTCCACTCAAAGCTGATTTGAGTGTTTTGTGTCTGTTGCTTATCAATGCATAAAGTGCTTGTTTATCCTCATAGGGCTGCCTCTGTCTACTTAAGTAAACCAAAGTTTAGTGCTGCAGAGAATAAAAGCTGAAAGTCAGGTCCGGAGAAAAGGCGCCAGGCCACAGACAGTCCCCAGTAATGAGCTAAAAGCCATCACAAAATTCAGCATAAGACATTAGGATTATCTGGTATCTAGAGGAGTGTAAATTCAGGACAAACTTTTATCCAGTATTTTATGCAATGTTCATTACTTTTTCTACAAGTTAAGAAAAGCGAGAAAATAGTTAGTTGTTTGTTCTGTTGTTTTAGGGGCCTGGAAGTGAGACTTCATACCCTGAGGACTTCTGAGGCAAAGCCACACCCAAGGAGAAAGCCACAGGAGAAAAAAAAAAGGTGACATGTTGCAGAGAAAGACACTTAGTCATAGCTCTCTGAAAACAAGCTGTAAAGATTCTGCACATTGAAGTACTGATGCTGGAGGCTCCGAGGACATCTCATGATGGGTCAAGCATCAATAGCTCCTCCAAATCAACCTCTGAGTGGACAGGAATTAGCACATCGCATTACTGAGTTGTTACCAGGGCTGGGTGTATCTCACTTTAATGAAAATTCAGCTAAACATGTATTGAAACACTCATAGTACAAAGTTTTTCCATGTGTCATCCTTGCCCTGGGAGCTATAAGATATCTTATGCAGTTTGATGGCATGAGCTCTCTTATTGGGTATTGTATCTGCCAGCTATAAAGACAAATTTTTAAAAAACATGTGGTTTTCATTTTGTGATGGAGCAGCCATTCTGGTCCTTCCTCTTTTTTCCAAAAAGGAAGAGAATTTGAAACATGTAATAAATATAACGGTAGCTTTCCTTAGGGTTTGATAAGTGGATTCCGGAAATTTCTGTTTAAGCCAGTAGGGTTTCTGTTTCTGCAACAGGCTGATAAAATTTTCAATTATAAGTGTAGCTTTTATTTGTTTTGTTAGAATTACATGAATAATGCTTCAGTAGTTCAGGCATGTTTAGCTGCTGAGCAGAGGGAGCAGCTAACATTTTGCAAACTATTTAATGTCCCGGCAACGACAAAGACAAGCACGCATACAGTCCTTAGTGTATTATATAAACGTTTTCCTCTGCGTGGATCTCATCTTCCAGGGCACTATGGTTCCCTGCACCTTCTGACCTCCAAAATGCAATGAAGCTGCAAAAAAGAATAGAAATCATGCTGTTAAACAAAAGACAGACAATAAATACACAGGAGGGTACATAACTAAATACACCAGCTCACTGGAAAAATGTAAAGTATTAAAAAAAATCTCTTATTTAAACATAATTGATAAATGAATCACTTTGCCACTTATGAGACAACCCATGCTTCAAGTTTTCATGCTCTTTACTGCAATGGTAATTATAAACAACTTTTGCTTACTAACTAATAAGTAGGTTTTATTAGTTTATAATATTTCCTATTAAACTGAGATTTAAAAGGAAGTCAAAGTATGTACGGAACAGTCAGCCAATTGAAAACATTTTCTTTCTGCACCCTAATTTTTCCTGTTACCTAAAAGTGGAAACTGAATACTTACTTTGCAAAGTTACCCGTCTTCTTCGTATCGTATAAATATTCTAAGGACCACCCAGGATGAGAGTAATGAAAAAAGAAAACAAATAATTTTCTTTAAACTATCAGAAGCAAGTAAAGTAGCAGTTCCAAAAAAAAAAAAAAAATCAAGTGTAAGAAACTAAATACAGGAATTTTAAGCAGTTGTTTTCAGTATAGGAAATCCTTATTATTTCTACAAGATTTAATTCATATGGCTTAGCCTAACCAAAAGCCACTAAAGAGAAAGTCTGAGACATAGAAAAATACTGAATTTGGTTATACAAAACCAATGCCCCTCCCATGGGGAATGACTGGGACAACATGGCAATTGAAGGAAAGGGCAGAAGGAAAGCAGTGGGTCAGGGTAGGTGGACTTGTGCCGTGCATCTCTTCATCAGAATCTGGGCTGACTGGTTGCTAAGGAGTCTGAGACATAAAACAACAGGACCACATTTGCACCTTGCACCCAGAGGCTAAGGTGGAAGGCTGAACAAGCAACCACAGCACAGGCACAGGGTGAGGCCATCTAGAAGATGTGGCACCTGCAACAGCTGTGATGTGATGTACCTATTTCATCCATGAATAAACACCTGTGAAAAATACTTACGTCTAGTGAGGAACAGAGCCAAAATAAGGATGACTAGAAGTGCTGCACAAACACCAATCCCAATGTATAGCCCATTTTCTGAATAGTGCTTACTGGGAAGTGAGACAGACGCATTCTGTCAAATACAAAGCAGATGAGCATTAGTGACACTGACAGCAAGAAGTCTGTTTTGCAATCCTGCAGATAAACTACACTTGAAAGAAAAGGCCTGATTTGAGATACAAGACTAGTTTCAAGCAGTTTTCAGTAGTTATTCAAGACTTTACACCAATAAAGAAGTGTGCCTTCTCCTTGCATTGGTCTTTACTTAGGCAAAACTTCTTTCTGAAGCCAGTTGTTGGATACCTAACTTATCAATAGGCACTCAGTCCTGTGAAGATGCCGAAGCAGCCTGGTCCCAGACTTATATTCTGCATATGCCTCACTATGAATGTCCACAGCACAAACCACCTTGTAATACATCACAGCAGGTCTTTCCAAAAGCTAGCTTGGCTGTCTTCTCTTTCTGACAAAATCTGGGTGGTGTTCCTGCCTGCCACCCTGCAGTATGTGCTGGAGGACACAGTAGGACAGACACAGACCTGCCTGTTTGAACCCCACTGCATGAGGAGCACAGGAGCATTGTTATGCTGTCGGGTGGTCTGATTTCCACTCTTCCCCATACCCTGTCTTACCTGCAGTTTCAAGGTTACATCCGAGCAGTCTGAGGTGCTTGAGCAAGGACTAGAGGCCTGAAAGGCAATATAGATGTTGCTAAAGCTCTTCCTGCATTAGTAGGAAGTACCTTTTGCATGCAAAGCATGTTTCTTCCCCTTTAATAATGAGCACATAAGCATTCTTTCATGAGT
Organism: Coccyzus lansbergi; assembly: GCA_033558105.1. Classification (NCBI taxonomy): domain Eukaryota; kingdom Metazoa; phylum Chordata; class Aves; order Cuculiformes; family Coccyzidae; genus Coccyzus; species Coccyzus lansbergi. Next base: position 1,567,163 of record JAUMJK010000395.1, read on the forward strand.
AGTAAACACACAGACTGGGAAAAAACCCTCTTTTGCAATCAAACTAAAACAACACAAGTGAACGGTAGAGATGACCTAACAATCCCTTATGCCTACCCACTTAGTCTAGGTATTCTATAGCACAGAGATGCTTACAGTCTGAGGAGCTTCTGAAGCAGAAATCAGTGACCACGTTGTTGTGATGGGCCAGGATGATTCACTGGTGCTCCCAGGAGCTGAGCAAAAGCAAGAAACAAATCACTTGCACAGAGAACCATTCTTCCTTGACAGAGAGAATTTGTGCTGATGACTTTAGACCACCAAACCTAAGTATCTCTATCAGAAGTCTTGGCTCTGCGTATGTTTTTGGAGTAAAGAAATCATAGTGGATGTCTAAAGTGAACTTAGATTGTCTAATGAAAACTGATTAGGGCTAACTGAGGACCTCGAAAAAAACAAGCCATGCAGTCAGAGAAAGTCCAAGGCAGCTATACAATAAACAGACTGACAAAGTGTGATTTGGTTTTGTAAGGGCCTGCAGCATATTTTGAAGTAATTTCCCAGAGCAAAGCTGGTTGCAATAGTCAGAATTCAGAGGTACAAACTTGTGTCTTCCATATCATCAGGCTCAGTTTCTCCACGACTCCTCAGATGATATACAACCCTTCTGAAAACAAAACGTGGCAAATCTAGATGGTTCCTTTGATGTTTTAAATTGTTATCCTTATCCCACAAGCTTTATTTTGAAGAGGACAGGATCATCTACTTCACTGTTTTCTGTCACTGGAGATTCTGGAGTATTCCTACATCAGACACACATGGCCACCTGCCTTTTCCAGTCTCATTCTCTCTGTAAACATACATTCTGAAACATAGAAAAAATTGCTCCACCAGCAGCTAAGGAAAATGTCACAGGTTTAAGAAAACCCGTGAGTTCTAAGATTGGAAGCTATGTTATCTGCAACTAGAACAGAAAGTCTGAGAAAGTTTTCACTTCTTCTGAAAAGGAAACACAACTGTTATCACATTTTAGACTTGTAACGAGGGAGAAACTGAGTAAGGCATAGCTGTTTATCACCTCTTCCACTACAGTGAGTGGCCTCACGTTAATAAATATGTATAGGCTAAAAAGGATGTGGGCAGTCAGACACACAGTGTAACAGGGTAGAAGAATAATACTTTGGCACTGTATCACAAAAGTACCACTGTTTTCTACCATCCTCCTTGATCATCTACTGTTGACTGCTACTGGAGACAGGATTCTGGATTAGATGCGCTGTTGAGCCAGTCCAATAAAACAGTTCTATGTTACAGAGTAACAAATAAATCAATTAAACGGCAGGCACACCCAACTCCTAAAATTTTGTTTTACTGTTCTTGGGAGGTATTTCCAGAAGGCAAGGTGAGGGTTTATATCACAAGGAAAAAAACTTATCAAAACAACAGCCACAAAAAAACCCCAATGCTTGCAACACCACTAAAACATCTACTTAAGCATAACACCTGGAAGAAAACTTCCTCCCACGCATGCATGTTCATTCTGTTGGACTCTCTAGATGATGTTAGCAGAATTTCAAACCAAGTTCTGGTCTCTGTTCTGTTGTAATGTTTAGTAAAATTTAGCCAAGATATTTCTATCATCTATAGTTTTGTTACCTTCCCAAGATCCCCATTTGCAATATAGGTTATAGAAGCTATTGAGTTTAATACTTGGATTGGTTACCTGAGGTCTGTTCAGTGGTGTAAGTGTGTGGACTTGCAGTAGAGATCCTGGCTGATATTAAAAAAATAAAACAAAACCAACATGCATTATAATTAACTTTAGTGCACATTTATGCAGTGAAAGTAGAGTGTTTCTGTAACAAACATTTTCTAGCACCCACTACATATCTGACAGCCATTTGTTCTATATATTATAATGGATTTTGCTAATAAGAGAAAAACTAAAAATCAAAGGGAGATTTGAATAAAAAAAAAAAATCTATAGTAATTTTGTGTCCCTGGGCTTTACTCTAGAATCATGCAGGGAAAATGAAGCACTGGTTTCTATGAAAAGGGTGCAAGTGTAACACTTTGGATAATTCAGTACTCTTTGTTCCACTTTCTCTTAAATTCTTCAAGTAGTGCTTATGAGAAAGCTCAGTGGTGCTGTGCACCAGGTGCACCATCAACCAAAGCACCGTGTCCCTTATTTAACTACAGTGACTGCACTGGGATTGCAACAATGCCAGGGACAGCTTATTTTACATAATACTAACAGCAGCTCTGCACAGTCCTAAAGACCAGTCTTATGAATGATTATAGAAATCATTTCCACCACAGTCTTTGAAATCCAGACCAATGGTACCACAATGGTGCTCACACAAAAGCACAGCTCTGCACTTACCTTTCTCTATCATAACCTTGTGATTACTTGTCTGATCATTGAACAGCCCTGCGATCTCCACACGGCAGCAGTATATCCCACTGTCTTCTTCCTCAGCATTCAGGATCGTAAGGGATACATCACCCATCTGCAAGTCCCCTTTCAACAAATGCCTGCTGCTGTGCTGCTCTGTCACCTTCCATCCATCTGTCCAGATAATGGGCCGGTAACATTTTGAAACAGGACATCTGTCACGACCCCAGCACATTGATGTGATGTCTTGTGTCCTTTTAACACTGTAAAAGCAGGGCACAGTGATATTCTGACCAACTTTTCCTTTCACAAGTAATTCTGATACTGAGGGGCCTGGAGACGAAAAGACAAACATAGTTGGTGAGCACCGTGGATGGCAGTGGAAGCTTCTCAGGCTTTGTGCATGACCCAATACCTCCCACCTCACAAATACCAGCAGACATCACTGGATCACGTTTTTCCAAGAATACTTGTGAATCCCAGCAGGACTGACGCAGTGAGAGATGATGATCAGGCCAGCAATTTGTTTAGAATATGTCTCTACTCAGAGAAAGAAGAAACACACTTTCTGCAGGCAGGCAGAGAGGTGAAAGATAACAAGACTTTGGATCTGTGAAACTCTGTGGCTCCTCTTTAGCCACGTCCAGTCTTTTCATTCTTTATTTTTAACTTTTGTTTAGATTCAATCCAAGCCACACAACGGGGAACACTAACTGACATTCATTACAACCATTCTGAGAAACTTCTTCTCCTTTTTAATGAAAAGCCACTAAATAACAGGCTTAATCAGAATGATCACTGCATAATACATTTCCTTTTCCTTGCCTAATGACAGATTTTGACCATCCTTACCAGAAGAGAGTTTTCAGACCTTTTCTGAGAAGTTTTATACCCTCTTTTTTCCCTACCTTATTTTCTTCCCTCATTCTTACACAGTTTCTAGCTTGTTTACTTCCCATTAGAAGTAATTTTTCGTGTTTCCAGAAGGCTGTGTCACACTTTTCAAGTCAAAACAGTGAGATGTAGCAGACAGTAGCCTATTCATCACAGAGAGATAGTTGCTTTTGCTATATTTAGACCACTCCCGTCAATATTGCCTTTAGGGGAGTTTTTTAAAAAGTTGTGTTAAGCTCCAACCAAAATCATTTGTGCTCTGGTGAGTCATACCCATCCTGTAACCTCCTTCTTTTAACAGGTTAAGCAATGGGACTCCTGAGGTACACATTCTGCCTGCTTGTACTTCAAAAAAAAACTGTGCCATATCCTTACCACTACCCATTTTTTATCGAACTCAATAAAATGGGATCACGTTTGAAAATATTTCAATCTATCTATATTAATCTATTTCTCATTTCAGAGACAGAATTTGCTGCAGAAAGTATAGGCAAGAAATGATCTCTCTTAAAATTTAGCCCTGTCTATAACTAGGAAAGGGAGTTCCCCGAGGTAGGTCAGCCAGCGTGGGCCAGAAGACACCAAGAACCACATGGCTTCATTGCAATTATCCCATGTGGAAGTTGTTTTATCCAGCCCAGTTCAGTCATTTTCCTACCCTAAGCTATTATAGCTAAAAATAAGTCTTCATGCAGAGATTTTGCCACAATAGCAGCTACAAGCTAATCTCTTTAAAAAAAAAAATGCAATTTTTTAATACAAAAAAGCAAGCTTGAAGTGAATCTTATCACAAACATCCTCATTAAGAACTAAAAGAAACATTATCTATAATATCCCTTTTCTATCTACTGAATATATCCTATCATCAAGTTTTTTATGTCTATCTGCCTATACTAGTACCACTCTGCAATCCGTTGCTTTCGGTGCTATTGCCTTTAGCAATATTCTCCCAAGAGGATTGCTTTCTCAGAATAAAAAGGAGAAATTATCAATTTGTCCCAATAAAATTTCATATTGGTGAAAGAACACCAGAAGCTATAGATGGCCTTTTCTTTATCTTCATAAGCATTCACCTTCACAAAGCCTGCTGAAGTGGAATAGCCTTAATAGCCTTGTTTAAAACCTTTTCTAAAGTTCTCTCCTCACCTCAGATCACAATTATCTAAAAAAAATGCGAAATATCATTCACCGCTTAAATGAACAGACAGCCCAAAAGGCATCATCTTTAAAACCATCATACCCTCAATATGATTTTGTTTTAAAAAGATGGAAGGCCATAAGACTATTGAGCCACTACTATAAAGTTCAGTTCATAAAACAAAACTGCAGTTTCTGTTCCACCCGGCTAATCTTCCTGTTGTAACACAAGATCTCTCTCTTTGCAACTCTCAGAAACATCGATGCGTGTTACCTCCCTCCACCTCCACCTATTCATTTAGGCCCACTTAGTTACCTGTAAACAGGATCAGAAGAATCGACTTCAGGCATAAAGAAGAAGACATTGTAGCTGAAGATGAGGAACAATGCTCCTGTTCACCCTTCAGGCACCTACATTCAAGAAAACTTATGTGCTTCGTAAACTTCTGGTTTTACTTCTTACTACGTCATCTTCAGACACAATGCACTTTAGTCAAATCTGCATCGTCTTTCCTGTGGTTAGTCTCAAGCAGCACAGCCAAGTGCTGCTGCTTGTAGTATCCACAGCCGAACTCGCTGACTGTGGTTTCACCAAGAGGCTAAAATTTGCGGTTCTTCATAAATCTACTTCTGCGGCTTTTCCAGATCTGTTTGATTACAGTAGACGAAAATGTTGCCAACATCAGTGAGCTGACACAGCTCAGTAATTCATCGCCCCCTACTGATCCCTCGCCTTTTTCTTGCCATAGCAGATACAATTTGATTAAGAGATTATATAGGATGTATAGAAGTGCAGCTGTGACTGAGTGGATTTGATACAGGCCAACAAGTATTCTCCTTACTGAAGCAATTAAACTGTCTTACATTGTTTTATACAGGCAATAAAAAAGTTGTAAGGAATTACTTTTTTTATCAATAACAAACAGCAGCACACGTGGGCTACATTGGAGCTCTGAAATAAACAGGATAAGGAAATAAGGAAACTTATCCCAGAGCTCTGCCTGAGCCCATTCTACTCACTTCACTCAGGTTATTTTGTTTGTAGGGTAGCCTACAGTAGCTTAGTTGCTGTCTGCATCCCCAGAAAAACCATTCTGGTCACATAGTAAAAGAATGCAAGAACTACAGGGCAACAGTTGATCCACTTGCCTTGAATTTAATCTTAAGCACCGACCATACTGAGTGCCTTGATATTTCTGAGTTTTTACATGCCTGTCTTCCAGGTTCCTGTTTTTCTGTTTGTGCAAGAAATGACTACCATTTCCGTAGAAAAAAATGCCAACGTCATCACTTTCATGTAGCCCTTAAAGTAGACACAGACTTTTTCTTGACACAGACCAAATAGCCAGATTGTATTTCATGAAATAAAAGCAAGTCAAAACATTAAATAATGAATAAGTTTAAAGCACTGTTGGAAACATCTCTTCATTACACTATTAGGAATACATATCATTAAATGGCTTTTCTTCTTTTCCCTTTAGATGATCAGGGCTACAAATTTTCCCCTTTTGTTTGCTGGTAACACACGTCGTTTCTCTGTATCAAGAAACTCTTGGAACTTTTCAAGTAACTGTACTTCCCTGACCCCTGTGCTTGTTCAGATAGTGTAACAGAAGAGTTGGGCTTTTTTCTTTCCCTTCCTTTTCCTTATCTTGAATTAAGAAAACAGCCAACAAACTGCTGCTTAACTCCCAATATTAACTTTACCTTATCAAGTTTCATAATGCATACGCAATCCAACAAATTGCATACATTAACATTTCAGTGATAGAATACTTCAAACATTATCACATCCAAAAATAATACCAGGATTTACTGAGGTAAAGATGTCATCATCAGGAGCAGGTTAACACACTAGAGAAGACAACAATTACCTCATTTGCTAGTAAACCACATCAACCCCTACAAAATGTGAAATGCCCATTTGCCCAGACAGACACATCACCCTCTGCCTTCACTGCAGCTACAATCTTTTGTTTTCCCAACCTGAAGCTGTAACAGCAAAGGGGAAAACTCTGCATCTATGACAGTTATTTTCAAATGGCAAAGTTAAAACGTCTGTGACCAGCTGTATTTCCACCTCTTATCTAGGAGTCACTAAATATTTCTTTGTATCTTTCACATAAAACAACATTTGCAAAGTACAAACCAAATTAATTCTGCTCAATTGCAGCTGTTTTAGTTACTTACAAACAATATAATTTAGATCTAGTCCAGGCAGAGCAAAGGAAACAGTGGTAGTTGAATGAAGGACAAAAGCACTGACTTAGTAGAATTATTCATGTATTTCTAAAAAAAGTTTCTACTTCTTCATTGTTACTTACAATGTCATGTGCACTTAAAATAGCAGATGGTGCCCCCCAGTGAGTCATAAACTTGCTTCAGTTCATTTCACCTTTATCTGCACTGAGCTCAGTCCCCACCACCCAATAGCCAAGTACTTCTGTCTGCCCATTTAAGCATTTCTGAAAACAACAGAATTATCAAATGAAACAGGCATAGCTTGTTTAATCATGGTGGAAAATGTGCCTTGTACAATTTCCTGCTGTAAATACTTCAGAAAAGGCATTTAATAGCGTTGCACAGCAAAAAAATGGAAGTAGGATTTCCCTGACAGGAAGAGCAAGGTAAAGATGTCACTTCTTTGCTATCAAATCATTATTTTCCTCTTGCTGTTTTGAGGGATAGATCCAATTCAAATATTCTTTAGACACTGTTCATACGGCTTCCACTTAGTGGAATACTTGCAGGTTCTTCCAAACTTAAGTTCTCAATTAGTACTAAAGGTTAATTATCCAACTACACTCTTCTTCCTCAGCTGGGCACAGAGCCCACCTACAAGGCAAACATGAAGCACGTGCAGTGGTAAAATGATTCACTTCATGCATGTATGCCACCTATGGAAGAAATATAAGTTAGTCTGAGCAATTATGTATTTTAAAAAGAAAGCAGGCATTTTTGTAAGCTCAAGACTGATCATGATTTACATGTAATAAAACTACAATCTAATTAACTTTAATTCTTTTAGTTGTTGAGATTACTGACAGACTCTATAAGGCAAATACCGCTACATTATGTCTATAATAAAGGAATTCTTAGGTTCTCTTTAGTACAGTTATATTATTACACAACTAGAAGGTAATTGATTTTGCAGACTTGACACTAATTTTATTTGTAACATTGAATTACCCATTCCCGAAAGGACCTACTGCAATAGTAAACAACTATCAACTACAATTCCTCTCAGTCAGATCCCTTACTTGCTTCTATGCTATAAAGCAATTTAAAACTGTAAGAAAAGCATACTTAAAAAAAAAACAGAAAGTGACAAGTGAAAGTACAACAGAAAAAGTTGCTTTAATCTGAGGCTACAACCTCACACAATACATTCAGCAAGTATACTTTTTTGGTTTCTAACAGTACAACACAACTCAAAGTACTAAACATTTTCTTCTGTGTTGCCACTAAGTCTCTAAAAGGTGCCAGGTAAATGCTGTGTCAGTTTGTACAACAGCAAACTAAAATACCTACACTCATAACCCATTCTGCCTCTGACTATGACGAAGTTACAAACAACTGTTTTCTTCATGTCATTTCATCAATTATGCTACACATAGCTGCATCTTTGTCTAAAACTTGATCTCTCTTGCCACCCGAACGCTCTCTCTGCTTTTCGCTCTGTCCAATGCAGTTGCCACCATCATCAGTATCCATTTTTTCCACTTTCACACGCAGCCCTCCCTCCGAATGAGGCAAATCATCAGGCAAGGAAGCCAAGCAGTTCTGAATCATCTCTACAACTCGCTCCAAGTGCTTCTGAAATCGCTCCGCTGTTTCCAAACGCTGGCGTTTCTGCACCTCCATCATGACTCTCAGTGTCTCCCTAGCTTGGTGAGGGCGATACTCATTTATAAGATGATGGACATGAACAAAAAGCAGTTTCAAGTCTTCCAATTTTTCCTCTCGCTTTATACTCCCTGGACTCCTTATCAAGATATCCAAGAGGTCCAAAAAGTTGACCAGGATAGACATGTTAAGTTTTCTTAATTCCTTCTTGTGATCAAACTGCATAGGATGTAATCGTTCGATGCCCTGGCTCTCCAAAGGTCGAATAATCAGATCATCACACTGAAACTGATTACCAAACATCATATAACTGTCTTTCACAGGTGGAGGTGGCTTTGGAGCCAGGCCTTTACGGATATTTTCATCAGTGTATTCTTTTATATATTGCATTGGAGGTGGAGGAAGGGCACTCACTTGCTGAGGTTCACTCATTTTTGCCAGATGGAAACACCTAGGAAATATGCCAAAAGACATACATGATTTGTGTGACACCAGTATCATATCATGAGCAACAAAAGCAACATAAGAGAGCTGGCTGCGACAACAGAGCCAGAAGAAGCCCATCTCAGCGTGTAGCATACAGGAAAGCCCCAAATAAACCTGCGTTAGCTTTTCACCAAGGTATACTTTTAGCAGGATTAACTTCAGCAGAAGCACTGAAAGCAACTATCTCGCGAACTACGAAAGACCAGCCAGTAAAGAGAGAAGCCACAGGATGAGAGGTGAGACCTCTTGGTCAGCTGAGGCCTGGCCCGCAAGCGGAGAGGAGACCGCGCAGCCCTAATGTGGCCCGCGGAGAGGACGCGGCCTGGCTCCCCGGGCCCATGGGGCCGCTTCGGGGGAGACCCTGGGAAGGCCTGAGCCCTGCCGCAGGGCCCACCATGCCGCTGGGGAAGAGAGACAGCAATTGAGCGCGGAGCCGCCTACCTTCTTTGACCTGCCGCCGCCCTCACGTACCTGCCCCCTGGCCGCGCCGCGCTCCACTTCCGGCTCGCTTCCCTTCCTTCTATTGGCTCGTGGCTCGGGGAGGAGCTCTCTGATTGGCTGCAGCAAACGCCAGTCAGTTACATGGTCCAATCGCCGCAGGGTCTCCGGGTGCACGAACCGTTCTTAGACGTTAAACGATGCACGGAGCGTGCCCTAGGGGGA